>OY776277.1:80028786-80211286 GCA_963675445.1 Linnaemya vulpina | reverse complement strand
TTTGTTTACTAATTTTTGAAAAAGGTTTAAGCGTATTAATGGAAGGATTTTCATTTAAAATTTTCCACGCATCCCTTGTACATCTTCTTGATATTCTTATATAGTTGACTGATTTGTGTTTCCAGAATGTAGGACATTCTGGATCATAAGAAGTATGGCTATCTATTTGGCAGTTAGTACAATATTTACTTCTACAAACTTCATGCGTCTCACTCTGACCACAATCACGGCAAAGCTGAACGTTTCTCCACCATTTTTTGGTGTGGCCTAGTCTTTGGCAATTTATGCACCTCATGGGGTTAGGTATGTATTCGTCGACTGGAACTCTCTCCCAACCATGTTTCAAAAAGTCTGGATATATCTGGATATATGAGATCAAATGTAATTATTGCTGCACCTGTTGCCACAACTTGAACATTTTCTTTCTTAGTTATTTTTCGAACCTCTACTACTTTTTGATCCTGTAGCAATTTTTGTAGTTCCTCTTGAGATATGTTCTTAATCTTTCTTGAGAAAATTCTCCCTTATACAGTGTTTAACGTTTTGTGCATTGAAATTTTGACTGCGATACTGTCAATGTATTTAGCTTTTAAGAACTTTTCGGCTGTTTTATTGTCTGGTACCTTTATGAGTAAATCCCCACTTCGCATTTCCTTAACTTCCATTCGGTCACGAGATATATAGTTCAGTACTCTTTCCACCTGAAATACATTATGCACTGCTAACGGTAAAACATCACCATTTTTTTTCCAAGGACACAGTTGATGCAACCAAATAACGTGGGAGGTTGAGTTAATTATCTACTGTTTCAGATAGGGGTATAAAATCTTCTTCTCGAGGTCTTTTATTTCTATTTGTTTTGTTTTTTCCGGATGAGGCGGCAAGCTCCCTAAACCGGTTATAGTCCGGGGGATGAACCCCGTTCATATTATCCTTTTGTAATAAGTTTTATTATAATATTAAATTGCACTCCACAAAAATAAAATCAATAAACAATACATATATATATATATATATATATATATATATATATATATATATAAATATATATATATATATATATATATATATATATATATATATATTTATAATAAATATATATATATATATATATATATATATATGTATATATATATTTATATATATATATATATATATATATATATATATATATGTATATATATATTTATATATATATATATATATATATATATGTATATATATATTTATATATATATATATATATATATATATATATATACATATACATATATATATATATATATATATATATATATATACATATATATATATATATATATATATATATATATATACCTATATATATATATATATATATATATATATATATATATACATATATATGTATATATATATATGTATATATGTATATATATATATATATATATATATATATATATATACCTATATATGTATATATGTATATATATAGATATATAGATATATATATATATATTTATATATATATATATATATATAGATATATAGATATATATATATATATATATATATATATATATTATATATATATATATAATATACATATATATATATATATATATATATATATATATATATACATATATACATATATAGGTATATATATATATATATATATATATATATATATATATATATATATATACTACTCCAACTAACATGTAACAAGTAAGCTGGAGTCTTTCCTTTCTGCCAGCAGATTGCTTACCTAACCTAACCTAACCTAACACCAACAACCTTATACGAGTACATGTAAAGTATGAGTAAAGTTATTAATAATATTAAGTGGAAGCGCAATACAAAAGGATAGGTAGATAATATATTGTTATACTAAATGTATAATGAATGTATATTAACCTGTATTTCTATCGAAGGGGAAAACGTGTAATCATTCCAATCTCGTCCTAAGTCACTTGACTTATTTATATTTCCAGAACCTTCTTTCGTACTATTATCGGGTATATTTTCAGCTTCATTTAATATAGATGATATTTGATCAACGGGAAGGTTTGGTATTGATTCAATAGTTTCAATATCAGGGTGCCTCGGCGTCATCTGTCCATGGTTTAGGTTAACTGGAGTAAGTCCGCCATGATTAAAATCATCTATTGCATCAATTCCATGCGACAGATTTCCAGGAGTAAAATTAAGGTCAGCGAGAGATTCAAGATTATCAATATTACTTATATCATTCATATTAAATAGTGGACCAGGACTTGGACAGCTGTCGAATATTACAGGTTCTGGTGCTTGAGCTGATTCATTTGTAATTAAATTATTGATTTTGAGAGAATCATTTGATATAACAAGGTTCTCTTGTTCTCGAACTGTCTCAGGAACTGATAGGTTCTGAGTTGTAATTTCTGCATTTATATCCGTAGAAGATAAAATATTATTATGAACCACATCAAATTTTCTTTTACGGCCTCTTTTATTTTGAATTATTGCTGACGAATCGTTTTCATTACTAACGTGATCTAAAGCTAATATATCGGATGGTCCCAAACATGTAAAATCTTCTAATTGGGTGAAATGCGATATAAGGTTTCTATGATAATTTAGGAATAGTGCTCTTGCTGGTATTGTTCTAGATGGCAAAGAAAATAGCTTTTCAACTCCGCCTGTCTCTTTCCAATACATCAACCTGAAATGGATATTACATTAATAAACATGTTTGCATTTTAAACGACTTCAAATAATTCACCACCTCTTCGTTGGAGGAGCTAAGTCCAGTGTGGTTACAATATCTGAGGTATTCGCTAGCTGTGCCTTCATTTCCTCACCGGATATATTTTTTATTTCATCAACTATAAGTTTCCTTTTACGTTTTGTTTTCGTAACCCCTTTGTATGCCGAAGCATCTACAGGAGCCAAAGCGAAACTTTCATCTTCATTTTGTAATAATGTTGACTGTTCTAAATTCTCATCAGCTGTTTCGTGCTGATTTACAGCATTTATTTCTTCTTTATCAGCATCACCTGCAGAAGGAATTAAAGAAAATATTTTAATTGGGCAAAATACAAATAGACCAAAACAATCGTATGAACGAGAAATTATCAGTTCTGTTTCAATAACTTACGTGTACATATATGTATGTATGAATTTAAAAACAAGTGAAGCAGCTTATTTGTAGAAGAATATAACCTAGCTCATCAATGATTATGTTAACATTTATATCTGAGCATGTGAACATAGTTTTAAGTTAAATTGTAAAAATTCAATACGTCATATGGAAACTGTGCAGCTATACATACATAGAATATCATTTTGCAATTAATCAACAAAAATTAAATTAGCAAATTCTACGAAAAGTCTAGAAATTGTAACAAATCCAGTTATTTCAGAATTCATTCACCAATAATGGCTAAATAGAGATAAAAACGATAAAACTTGCCAAAATAAAATTGATAAATTATATCTATAACAATAAAATAATTTTTCAGTAGATGCTTAAACAACCAAACCAAAATATAATTTCTACTGTTTTAAGCTTGCTTAATATAATTGAAATAATCATTGTTTCAACCTTGTTGGAAACCTTTGTGGTTTTCAGCAAGTGAACCATTACCAGTATTTAAGTTTTGTTATGCCACTTTTGCAGAAAATAGATATACATACATTATTTAATGTATTATAATAGTACAATGACAGTATGTCAAATAGTTAATTTATTTTATTTTCCATTTTGCCTTATAAACACTTTCATTGTTATCCAAAAGATTTCTATTTGTATAAAGGTGTAGTAGAAAAATAATATAGAGTCATACCAAATAAACTGTTTGTTGGGTTTTGGTTTAAGTTTCATAGCCTACTACACTTATTATAATTCGATTTTTTTAAATCATTTGTGAGTCTTTATAGGTAATTTATTAACAGAATTCTCAGACGGTTTATAGAAGTCTTGATAAGTTGAGAGGTTTGAAACTTTTCAAAACTGTGGTTGAATTCTACTGACGATTTGTTATAAAGCGCCAATGAAATTCATATAGACAATGCTTAACCACCCAACAAATAAATTTCATGTTATAATTTATTATTCTTTCGTCTTTGGATAACTAGTCACCTTAAGGGTACACTTTGTCTAATACTTTTGACGTCGAATACACCTTTACGAGGTAATTTATACTTGAAGAATCTTCTTCTACAAATATATGTGAATTAAATTTTAATTCTTGTGTTTTTATTTATTTGATAATCCATTCGGATATACGCCAAAACATTGATCCTGCGGGCCGGATTAAGACTTTACGAGATTCAAGAAGAATTTAGCCCTTTACGAGGAATATTTTGTAGAAGTCTTAAACTAACACAACAAGGAAAAAACGTCAGTAAATTGATTTAAAATCGGAAAATTATATATAACAACCTAAATATTAAAGTACACAATACATGCATTCATACTCATATACAAATATAGTTTGTGTTTTTTGTGTCCATGGAAAACAAAGGTGGTTGATAAAATAAATAGATAAATAGATAAAATCGAGTGCGAAGATAAAACAGTTCATCATTTTAATTGTGTTTTGTTACATTAAAATTGATCAATACCAGAGAACGAAATAGTGTACTTTTTTAGCCTTTGTGTACACAAGTTTACATCAACGACATCGAAAAACAAGTAAAAGTGCTATATTCGGCTGTGCCGAATCTTATATACCCTTCACCAACGTTTGTCTGCTTTCTAATTTATAAAATAGTTTGAGTTAGCGAACAAAAAAAGAATAGACAGCTTCAGTTGCATTTTTTTGGTTACTTTTATAAATAAAAAAATTTTTAAATTTCCCACCCCTGGAAACGAAATATTAATTTTTCAAATATTTTTTGTCAATGCAAATCTTCATAATTTGTAAACCAGTTTTATTTAAGGAAAACTACAAATTTGTAACCATTTTGGTAACTTTCATGTGATACAATATATGTATATATAAAGTTTTATATTTGATAAGAACATTGTTTTTCCTGAATTTAAAAATAGTTTTAATCAGTAAAAATAAACGACGTTAGTCTTTTTTGTTACTTTAATGTAAAAAAAATTTCAATATATTCAAAATTAATATAATCAATAATTTCAAAATAGTTTTATTTAAGAAAAAGTTAAAACTTTTGACTATTTTGGTCATGTTCAGATATCACATAATATTGCAGTTATCCAACCCTGGAATCAAAATTTTGATTTTTTTCAAATTTTACAACAAAATTTGTATTTCCTAAATTAAAAAATGGTTTTTATTAGGAAATAAACGACGTTAGCTGTCTTTTTGGTTTCTTTTATGCATAAAAAAATTTAAATTTCCGATCCCTGGAAACAAAAATTAATTTTTGTTTCTTTTTTTACCAAGGCAATTTTTAATGGGGCATAAAATAGTTTTATTTAAGAAAAAATTTTTAACCATTTTGGTCACTCTCATGTATCACAATATATCGCAGTTATCCAAACCTGGAATCGAAATCTAGATTTGTTTTAAATATTTGATACTAATTCTGATTTTCCTGAATTAAAAAAAAATTTTAATTAGTAAAAAACATGGCGTTAGTTGCTTTTTGGTTTATTTTTGTACATAATTTCCCACCCGTGGAAGCGAAAATTTAATTTTTCAAAATAATTTTTTACCGATGCAAATCTTCATAATGTATAAAGCGGTTTTGTTTAAGAAAAAACTAAAAATTTTAACCCATTTTTGTCATAGTCACGTACTACAAAATATTACAGTTATCCAACCTTGAAATCATAGTTTTGATTTTTTTTTAATTTTTGATACCAATTTTGTTTTAAAAATAATATTAACCAGGAAAAAAAATGACGTTAGTTGATTTTTGGTTATGTTATTGTATAAAAAGAAATTTAAATTTCCTAACCCTGGATAGAAACTTTAAATTTTTAAATTTTTTTTCATCAATTCAAATCTTCATGATACCAAAAACGGTTTTATTTGAAAAAAAAAAAACTTAAAATTTTTAAACATTTTAGTTATTATAAGTATCACAAAATACCGAATGTGCAAAAAAAAACTTTTGATTTCCCATCCCTGGAAAAAAATTTTTTTTAGTTTTAAATAGACAATTGAGGAATACCAAAGCATGAAATAGGTTCAGTTTACAAATAAACAAAAAAATAATTGGCTTTTCGTGTCGGAATTTGAGCTAACCATAAGGTAACTTATCGTTGATTATGCGTTAGCTCACAAAATCCCATCAGGGCATTTGCACGAGATGTACACAAGTACAGGCCGAAGGTGTACGCAACGAAGGAAAGGCAATGTCTATAATGTACTGAGGGTGTACATTGTACAGCGCGTTTACATTAAATTTTCTTGTACACTATTTCGTTCTCTGATCGATACCTTCGCATCAAGGCTGTGTTTATTTTTAATTGGACGGACAGCCATAATAAAGAAAATTTTTTGATAGATTAATAATTCTTCTTGTGTCTAATTTTTTAACCTTTTTTCTTTTAATAATTAATAGATTTGTTTGAGTTATTTTCTATAATTTCCTGAAGAAGCTAACCAAAGGTTAGCTAAATATCGAAAAATATATATTATTATAAAATAACATCAAAACTCAAACAAATCTATTAATTATTAATAATTCTTCAATTAATTAATTTTCAGCAGAAATTATCTAATTTTTTACCTATAAATCGTATCGCTTTTTTTTTTTTTTTTGTAATTAAAAAGTTTACGTGAGTGTCTGCACATACATATATACTCAATACCTTAGTGCAAAAGTTTTATTATTTAAGTATATTATATATTTAATTTGTAAAATAAGCCGCGTTAAAATTAATACAATTAGTATTAATTAATACAATTTGTGTTAAACTCGCTCTATGAGCTTACCTCCCTGTAATGTGGATATGTTTACTGGGGATTATTTGTCAAGGCCCACATTCCGAGTCTTATTTTCCACTCTATACATCAATAATTCGAGACTTAGTAATATTGAGCGGCTATGTCACTTGTTACGCAGGACTAGCGGTAAGGCAAAGAAAATAGTATCGAAATGCCCTTTGTCGAATCAAGGTTTCGATATAGCGTGGAAAAACCTTAAAGATACTTATGAAAATCCTCGTATGTTGATTAATAACACAACTGAAGTGTCGTTTTTCACTAGAAAGTATCGCAAAAGAAAGTAGTTTGTCATTGAAAATTTTACAGAGAGATATAAATGGATTTTTGATGGCCATGGCAATTTATGAAATTGATACCTCAAATTGGGATCCGATCAGTTTTTTTTTTGTATTCAACGTCTGCCTTCTCAAACAGTTACGCTGTGGGAACAGAGAATAAAAAACAAGAATTCTACAGCTAAGGCTACTAACAATTCTGCAAACATGTCGACTTCAAATGCTGTGTATTTAAAACCTGGTTCTCGTTCATTTGAAAATGGAACATCGACGTCCGCAGCAGTAGCCTCAACAAACTTCAATCGGCAAGTTTTTCATATTGCACATAACTCGTCTGTGTTATTGGGCACTGCTATAATATTAATCACATGTCAGGATATTACTTATCTAGTAAGTCGAAAGCTTCCTTTATTTCAGAACACCTGCGAAATAAATTAAGACTTACGTCACATTCCACGAATGTAAGATATCCAGCGTGGATAAAGATGCTTCTATGACATCTGCAAAAGTTTGTCCAATTAGAATTGGTTCTTCATTGAATAAAGATATTGATTTAGAAACCTATACTCTTGTTTTACCCTAGATTTCGCAAAATTTGCCATCATTTGTTTGTCCTTCAGCAATAAGTGGTGCGTTGAATAATTCACAATTAGCGGATATTAATTTTTATAAAAGCAGGATTGTTGATATAATATTAGGTGCTGACTTATATCCAACCACTATTCTAAATGAAGTTCGTCGCAATGTTGTTGGATCTCTCATGGGTCAAAGAACGGTTTTTGGCTGGATTTTGACAGAGCCCATACATTCGTAAAAAAATTCAGTTAATGTTTTTACCACTTCTGTCACATTTTCTGAAAAGGACAATTTAAACAAAACTTTGTTATGGTTTCGGGAATTGGAAGAAGTCCCCGAGGGAAAGCTTATGTCCCCATCTAATAAATTTTGTGAAGAACTCTATAAAAATACCACACAACGGGATTCAACTGGTAAGTATATTGCATCATTTTAAGCCAGAGTTTCCTCGTAATATGAGCTTGGGAATATCGAAATTTAGTGCTATGAGACAATTCTTTCCCATCGAATCGTCTCTCTCCCGTAAATATTTGAAACTGGGACATATGCGACCTGTCAAATCCATTAATCAAGCCTGAACGAAAAATTTAAAAATGAATGGAAATAGTTGAAACGACTGTCTGTATGTATCTGGTTTAATTACTTTTATTCTGCGTTGGCAGTTCTTGGAGTTCGTTTTCAATTGTGACATTTCTAGAATGTATCGCCAAATTTTGGTTCTTTATCGATATTCACCTCTCGAAAACATAAAGGAGTATGAGCTGAAAACTGTAACATTTGGGTTAAATTGTGCTCCCTACTAAGCAATTCGGACATTACAATTGGTAGAGAATAAACGTTTCTCATGGCAGCGAATATTCTCAAAAAAGAAATGTACGGGGACGATGTCTTAACTGGAGCCCATATTTCTACTACTGTTTCTCCAAAGAACCAATTAACTTCTGCGTTGTTATAAGCTGGGTTCGAACTTAGAAAATGGACTTCGAATAAGGTCGCTATTTTAGAGGGATTGCCATCAGAATATTTAGTGGATGCAAAACTTTTGAAATTTATTTTTTGGAATGCTCAGTTAGATTCATTATTCCTCCAGGTATGTCCTCTAGAAGTCAAGTCATAATATACGAAGGGAGAAGTATTGTCCACTATTGGCAAATTTTTTGGTCCTGGTGGATGGGTTAGTCTAGTAATTATCACAGCGAAAACTCTTGTGCAACGCATTTGTTGTAATAATATTGAGTGGGATGAATTTCTTACAATTTTAGGAACGGACTAAAGATATCAAATCCTTTAATGAGGTTAACTTTATTACAATACCTAGATGGGTCATATATCATAAGTCTTCGAAAGTTGAACTTCATGTTTTTTCCGATGCGCCCGAAAAGGCCTATGCGGGGGCAATTTATATACGAATTGAAAATATCAATGGAGAAATCGCTTCTAGCTTATTAACAGCTAAAACGAGGGTAGCTCCAAGTCATTACTGCGACTTGAATTGTTTGGTGCAGTCTTAGCCTCTGAACTTTTGAAAAATAGAGTAAGGGAGATAGAGATTCCAACTACAAAGGTATATTTCTGGACAGACTCTACGATCGTCTTAGCATGGCTACGGAAAACCCAAAGTTCTTGGACCACTTTTGTGGCCCATAGAGTGTGCCGAACTCAAGAAAATACAGAATATCATAACTGATTTAATGTTCGGTCGGAAAACAATTGTTCTTATCTTGGTAACCGGCGAGTAGATCTGCGCACTTTATCGGAAAGTGAAGTCTGGTGGCACGGTCCATCATGGTGGAGCCACAACAAATATAATTGGAGTACTCACACCCTAGGAAATTTCACTACTGACGTTGAAAGTTTTGGATAGATTTCCTTCGCTAGATAGAGCGTTGCGTGTACTAGCATATGTTTTTAGATTTTTTCATGCCACGCATTCAGCTCATAAAGGAGGTTTTAATCATGAAACTACTCTTATTTCTAGTTTGTCTATTGTTGCTCTGAAAGCCTATTATGCTTAGTATAAATAAATGCCTTTCAAATAAGAATGATTTACCTTCCAAAAGCTCATTATTAACATCGAATTCATTTCTCGATGAAATTAACGCGATAAGATTAAATGGCCGGCTTGTAAAATCACCTTCATTATAATAAGAAAAACAAGAAATTGTAGGATTTTTAGGACTTTTAGTGATACAGATAACAATATTTTCTACCAAAACGCCAAAACAACAGCTATGACGCTTATGCGCTTCGTAACACGGGTGTTTCCTTCGATGATTTAATTATAAAACAAAATATATCGAAAAATCTAATTTCAAAAATTTTTCAAATTAAATGAAAAAAAGTGGATTTGGTGTTCGCCGGGGATCGACAACTACTGCATTATTGTTCATTATATATAAATGATACGTCAAATGTTATTGAAAGTTGTAATGTAATGCTATATACGGATGATACTTTAATGTACTCAGTCGGGCAAACAGATAAATAGCGTGGATGTAAATTTATGCACGATATTAAAAAAATTAGTATGTACATGGCTAAACATATATATCCAGAAACTAAATGAGAACTAAACTATATAAAATAAATTTAAACAGTTTATTGATAATTAAAATTAATGATAAATTAATTGAAATAGTTGACAATATATCTTTGTTCTATAACTGATAACGAACAAAAATTCAAAGATCATACTGACTACACAACTCAAAATAAAAAGATTTTTAGAAAGTCGTTGCTTATATAAGAACTAAAAATTTTATTCAAATAAATCTTTTATAGGCATACGAAATTATATTTCCAAAATATTTTTACTGTTGAGTTGTGACTACTTGATTTAATCTTCAATATGTAAAAAATAGGTTTTCTATACGTGATGTATGGATTCACAACTTGAAAGAATGCAAAAACTACAAAATATTACAATTAGATATACATCTATTAATGCGACGCTAGATGCAATTAAGTGGCTTAGCTGGAGCTGAACACGTTTTCTTAAAAAAAAATACTATAATAAAGGATGCACCAGATTATATATATGAAAAAAATAAGATATTTTGGCTCTGTAAGCAAATAAGAGTTAATTTAAACATATGAGAACTGCATTATTTGTAAGATATATTACCATCCTTCTGAATATTAAAAAGTACTTAAATTGTAGAGAACTTTTAATACTAATAATAATAAATTTGATTTCCCTGTTTTAACTGACAGTTCTAGCTTTTATTTATTAGTATTGCAGGTATATATTTATTTAAACTTCGTATGCAGAAAGAATATAAATAAATTTAGTCGTAAATAATTTTTTTTGCGTATGCTAAATTCAAATCTTATTGTGACCGCCCATGATTTTGCAAAATATATTGCGAAATATATTTTGCATAACCTTTTTTCTTCTATAAATCATACTCAACGTATATCTACAACATACAGTGGACTATCAGAGAATGGCCATGTGTTTGTGTGCATGCATCTATATGTGTGTAGCAAATATCTTCTTTTTTGAAGCAAATTTAAACTTAATTTTGTAATGCAATAAACTTTAGTTCACGTTTTAACCGAAAATTACCTTCTTTTTTATTTGAATTCACTGGTTCTTCACAGCTTGAATCAGGCGATGGGTCTCTAGCAGCAAAATGTTCAGATACATTGTCATTTGATTCTTCGTTAACATTCGCAATTGGTTCAAGTATTTCTTGGTTTTCCGTATCTAAACGAGGAGGTTCTCCAAATAATTCATCTCCAAATAGTTCAGGTTCTGTAAGAAACTTTATAGTATTTGAGCATTGCTTAAACAAATTTGAACATACGACCAAATTCGTCTCCAAAACCATCACCATCTAACCGAGTTTCTGAAACATTTGGTTCATTGAGCCGAATGTTTGTTGGGTTATCTCCTATAGTGGGAATTAGTTCATCTTCAAATAACTGATCCTGTAAAGGATATGTTAATTTAAAGGCAAAATATAATATAAAATGAAGAACCTACATTAAGAGTGGAATCCAATTGCTCTCGAACCATGTCAGGCGTTGCGTTATCAAAACCAACATCGCCAAAGCCATCATCATGCAGAGAAATCGATAAACTTCCATAGTCTTCACGCATTGTGATTTCATCAGCCCGAGATTGGTTTATAGAAAACTGAGCTTCAATATCAATATCGTTTAACTCAGGTAATGCTGTATCAAAATCGTGGAAAACTTCAGGCAACGTAATAGCGTTAACATTTGCTTCTCTGTGTCCCTCAGGTAAATCAACCATTCCTGGTCTAAATGCCATCTAAAATATTGAATGTTCATATTTATGTATTATTGTAAGTTTATTTAATCCGAAATTAGACCGATTTATTTAGTACTATTTAAACTACTTTTATTTAATATTATTTTGAGAGTTTATGATTTTCCAAGTTTAAAATTTATGGTTACACTGCTATAAGTATAAATTCTGTGTTTGCGTACATTTAATAACTCTGTATAAAATATTCGTTAATTGACAGCCGCTGTATTCTAAATTCATGTAAGTTTCTGATGTTTTGTGGTTTTAATTGTCCAACATAGTCTACAAGCTTGTTTCGCATGTTATTTTTTTATAAGATTTAGAGAATTCTGGTCAATATAGAGTGTGTAAAAGTTGAATTGATGTCTATATATGCTTCGCCTTATTTTGTAATATTTCTATTTGAATTCCTATAAAACATGTACATATGTGGTAATGTGGATCCATATTCAAAATGTGGTTTAATTTTTTTTCTTCAACTTGCATTAAAACGATGCCCCTACTTAAGCAGTGCATTGTGCCAGAACTAAAGATCAGTGGATAGTGCTGAGAGAACAGATTACAATATAGAAACTTTTACTTGGCTGAGTGCGGATTCGTAGTCTGTAACCAACTGCATGGACATTATAAATATTTATTGCGGTATTTAGTTTCGAAAACCCGAAATTTTCGTTCGGCTACGGAGTTCTTCAAAAGTTACTTTTGATAAAAACTTTTTAGCGAACTTTATCAAACACCGAACACTTTTTGTTAGATGACATATCTATTATTAGTATAAAATGCAATACTTAATTTGTTCAAATTTCGTTGTAATTTCAGAATTCGTTATAAAATACAACATTAAAATGTTAATTTTGTGACATTTCTCATATCCAATTTACGAATTTTATAAATTTGTAAGCATTTTTTTTGTTTAAAAAAAATTAAGAAAATATTGCAAATAGTCCGATGTTCGGTTACGGTCTGAAAAAGTACGTTCATTTGGACACTAGCATGTATTCAATATGGTCCTAAAAGTTCGTATTTAGTAGATACTATCTACCATAACACCAAGATAATTTATATGTTTTCTATTTCAATATTATTAATTTTAAATACTAAATCAGTGTTGTTCAAGTTTTTTTTTAATTCATTTTGTTAATTGTTGTCTGTCTACCTCAATGACGAGATTATAACACTGTTCACTGAATATTACCCACAGCGATTAACATCGTTATATACTGAAGAGCAAAATAGAATTAGTTCTAAAGCATATAAATAGGAAAATATTATATATGTAAGCATAAAAAAAATTTTTCGAAATGTTTCTAATCTATCTTCCTCGGTCCTCTTAGCACTATTCCCTACATTTTTAGTTCGCTGGTGCTGGTCTGAGATTAAAAGGAAACCTATTTTTACCTATTAATTCACTCTTTAATCAAATTTAATTAAAATATTCTATTATATTTTTTAGTTTTTGAACATTATGTTTGTTACTTCAACAAAAACTTTTAGTCAAAACTGTTCATATTTACCGTTGGCAAGGCCTAAAAGCCCTGAAAATCCGGAAACATTATTTAGTTTGTTTTTTTGCCATTATTTTTCATTATATGTCAGTTAAGGATCTTTTATTGCATTGTTATTCATTAATACTTCCGATATAGACATTGTAAAGTTCACATCATTCTTTGCTTTCAATAAACATTTATATATACCTTGTCTTAAAAAACGGGAGTTATTTACTTAATTGCATTTACCAAATCGTCAGCAGACTTCAACCTCAGTTTTGAAAAGTTTCAAACTTCTCAACTTATTAAAAGACATTTATAAACCATCTGAGAATTATGTTAATAAATTATATATAAAAATTCACAAATGATTTCAAAAAATCACATTATAATTAGTGTATTAAGCTATGAAACTTATACAAACCAAAACCCAACAAACAACTTTTATTCGATATGACTCTATTTTATTTTTCTACACCTTTATACAATTAGAAATCCTTTGGATAACAATGAAAGTAAAATGAAAAATAATATCTCAATTTGATTGTTAATAAATTAACTATTTGTCAAATAGTTTATTTATTATATATATATATATATATATATATATATATATATGAATATATATATACATTTATATATATATATATATATATATATATATATATATAAATATCTATATATATTCATATATATATATATATATATATATATATATATATTCATATATATATATATATATATATATATATAATGTAGTCTAATATATATTAAGCTTAAGGTCTCTTTATTTTTATTATCTTATAAAATTGTTTTTCAATATTTCGTCACTCCTTTGTGTGACTTCTTCAGGAAATTTATTTTTTAATTTATTATATATAAATTATTATATATAAATTAAAAAATAAATTTCCTGAAGAAGTCACACAAAGGAGTGACGAAATATTGAAAAACAATTTTATAAGATAATAAAAATAAAGAGACCTTAAGCTTAATATATATTAGACAACATTATTAATCAAAAAGAGGTCAAAAAACTAGAAGAATTTATATATATATATATATATATATATATATATATATATTCATATATATATATATATATATATTCATATATATATATATATATATATATATATATATATTCATATATATATATATATATATATATATATATATATGTATATATTCATATATATATATATATATATATATATATATATATGTATATATTCATATATATATATATATATTCATATATATATATATATATATATATATATATATATTCATATATATATATATATATATATATATATGAATAGCGATGGACTGATGGATTGGAAATGAACTTAAATAAAGTGAAATTCAGAAAAATCCCAAAACACGGTTCCAGAGCTATTTCTCGACGCAAAATTAATACCAAAAAACATAATTTTTTTATTTTTTGGGAAGCCTTAATTGTCTATTAAAAATTAATTATATGAAAATTTTTTTTCCAGGCATGGGAAATATATATATTTTTCCCACATTCAGTATTTTGTACTACATGTTTAAAAATTTTAGGTTTTTCTTAATTAAAGCCGCTTTATACATCATGAAGATTTGCATTGATGAACAAATTTTAAAAAATACAATTTCTCTTCTAGGTTTCGGAAATTCAAATTTTTTTATGCATAAACGTAACCAATAAACGTTTTTTTTCTAACTTAACTGACTAACTAATATGAGAACAAATTTGGTATCAAATATCAAGAAATAAATTTAAATTTCGATTCCAGGGTTGGATAATTGCAATTTTTTTAGGACATGAAAGTGACCAAAATGGCTACAAATTTTAAGTTTTTCTTAAATAAAACCATTTCATGCCTTATTAAGAGTTGCATTGGTAAAAAAATTTAATTTTCGCCTCCAGGGATGGGAAATTTAATATTTTTTTGGTACATACAATAAATTAATATAATAAAAACATTTGAGCGTAAGAGAAATAACTAATTTAGAAACATATACAAATATGATCAAAGCTGAAGAAGTATATATAGGATGGGAAGAAGTAGGGTTTTTGATGGAAAAATTATGTTATAGATGCAAAGGCCATATTCATCTGGCGAAAGATTGCAAAAACGAAAAAGTGTGTAGAAAATGCCTTGGGAACCATCAAAGTGTATCAAAATGTATAAATTGTAACCGTATGAATGAACAACTGAATATTGGGCTAGATGAAAATCATGTAACCATTGATAAAGAGATAAAATAATTAGAGAAAGAGAATGTGACTGACAGAATAACAACGAATGAAAATTAAAGTGCTTTATACAAATATACAAGGTCTTATTAATAAATTTAATCAGCTAGAGATATTGGCGGAAGCAGAAAAACCAGAGTTAATTATTTTATTAGAGACACATCTAACTGAAGATATTGGTGAGCAAAAATTGCGCTGAAAAATTATAGTAAAATTGCTTGTTCATCCTACTCTAATCGAACAGGAGGCTTAGTCATTTACTATAAAAGCGAATGGACAATGAACAAAAACTTTAAGAAATTCGAAGACTAACTACTATTGAATTTTATGTTGTACAGCTATATATAAAGGGATCAGCATTACAATTGTAGAGGTGTGTAAATCTCCTAGTAGTGATATGTCTGACTTCTGTGATATATTTGGAGAGGCTTTAGGGGAAATTTGTGAACTGAACTGTGATACCCTAATAACAGGATATTTTAATATAAATTGGTCGAAAGACAGTTGATAATAAAATATCAACAAAAATGATTTTAGATAACTGGAACATATCAGGCTAGGGAATGGTAAATTGATTTCGATTCCAATCGAAAATCGATTTTGGGTTATAAAAAATAGATTTTTCGCAATCGGTTTTACGTCTTCGATTTTATACTGAAATCGATTATTGGGCTTTTAAAATCGATTTTTTGGGAACATTTTTCTTCAATTTAATGTGTTCCTTGAATTTACTTTTTGTCTAGTTTTATGTTCTTGTTTGGTTTTGTTTGTTAACGTTTGATTAAATTTCTATTTATATCTTATTTTTGTTTAAAAATTTTCAAATTTATTTTAATATTTTTTCGATTTTAAAATCGATTTCGAGGTCCGATTAGTCGATTTTGAAAATCGAAACAAAAAAAATTGATCGAAAAATCGAAAATCGATGTTTCAGTCTATTTACCATTCCCTACATCAGGCGTAATTTTACAACATTTAATAAATAATTCATCAGAGAAAATTAGAAAAACACGATGGTGCCACCGATAGAAAAAGTTGATAAGACTGATAAATATGAAGAGTTCAGGCAAATTAACACATTAAAATCATTTGAAAAAATGTTATAAAAAGTAGTTAAAGATCAAGTGGAAAAATATATTGAAGACAACTGCATTTTATCAAAGAAAAATATCGTGTGAAAAAGTACTAAATTATAAATCAATGAAAGTATATAGTAAAAAATATAAATATTATGGCACTTTTTTAGACTTTAAAAGAGCGTATGAAAGAATTGATCGCGAAATAATAATACAAAAACTTTACATGTACGGTATTAGAGGAGTCGAATTGCAATGGTTATAATCGTATTTGAAAAATAGAATGCAAAAATTGAAAGTAAATGATGTCACATCTTCTAGCACTATGGTGTCCCAAAGGGACATTCTATTGCTTTTCATAATATACATAAGATATGAAAAATATTGTAAGAATATGTAAAATAGTTTTATATGCCTACGATACATTAAAGGGAAACTGAAAATGAATGCAGAGACAATCCAAATCAAGACATGAACCATTGATTAAAGATGAACAAATTAAAACTAAAAGAAAATAAAACAAATGTTATGAAAATTAATATGAATAGCGATATAAATTTATAATGAACTAATACAAAAGGTGTAGAAAATAAAGTATCTGTTTTATAATAGAAAAGGAACTAAAATTTGGAGATCACCTTCGCAAAAGAAATTGCCGAAACAAAAATTAATTTTTCAAGAGGATAAGAAAAAAAAACTTGTAACAACTGCATTAAATATATATATATATATATATATATATATATATATATATATGGGTCCGTGTTAGTTAAAAGTAGGATTTTATAGGACGTGTAATTCTTTAACCTAAATAAAACTTTTGTATGCATAAATACATACATTATATATAAGTACGTATGCATATGCAACTTTGAGAAACTTTCCTCAATCTGTTAAAATTTTTTATTAGGGCCGCGATCTGAAGGGTGAAACCTACTAATTAGTAAGCTACAAATAATTTTATTACTATAACTACTCAATCAAAAATGAGACAAGTTAGATTGTATATCAACATACCTTTATTTTTACAAAAGCCTCATTGCAGTCGGCTAGTAAGTATTTTGCTTTCCTTGAATATATTCGAACGACACCGAGCAATAAATGTCCAGATGTACGTAAAGCCAACTTTACTTTAGGTTGCATTATTCCTTCCACAGATTTTTCAATATTTGTTTCAAATACATGAGCTTTAGTTATTTTCTTGTCCCAATGAGCTGCGAGCCAAACTCTTGCCAAAGGGCCTTTTTTGGCTAAGATTATATGAGCGTAGAACATTTTTCTATCTTTTAACTAATTAAATTCTTCCACTATTTCGCATTAACATAAATCTTTTCATAAAAGTAGATTGTACAACAGCGATAACACAAAAACAGCGCTTGCGTTTAATTTTTAGAGGTGATATATTTATAATTAGAGATGACACTACAAGTATATTTAATAAGCATACCCTCTACAAAATGCTACATATTTACCACGAGTTGAATCAACTGCTACGCTTTCCCAATTATTTTATTTTCCACCACTCATCTCTCTGCTCCCATATATATCCCAAGATGCATACATATGTATGTACACACACAACTTATTCAACTATAATGTGCTTATGCCCAATATATCATTGGCTATTTATATGTAGTTTCTATATACATGTCATTTAATTAGCAAAATTCCTTCACCGCAAACTTAAATAAGACTAATGCAAAGTTTTTGACTTCGTATTTAAGTATAAAATTAGTCAATTTTTCCATAAACTTAAGTTGTGTCTATTTAAATACGCTATCAGTCATATGTAAATACTTCAATTAACTTATGCGAAAAATGTGGTAGCACCATGAAATATGTAAACAACAGTCGCCATTGTTCAGAAAACATGTGTTCTGCTTATGATTCAAAGTAATTCAAGTGTTGTGCATGAAATTATTTTAAGTCTTTCAATTGTGTTAAAAGTCTATTTGTACAATAAATATTATTTTATTGACTTTTTACTACATTATATTGATAATAAATTATATATATGTAACTTTTTTAAATTGTTTGGGAAATTTTTCTTAGCATCACAACGTTTTCTTTTTCTTAAAAGAAAAAAGCGTTTCGGTGCAAGAAGTTGGTTTAGAGCACAATTATTTTGTTAGTTTAGTGATGAATAAAATAAATTGTGTAAAAGCATGTCTAGCCAGAGAACTAGAGCTGTACGGCTCCTGAATGAATTAATTCAATTGAATCATTCAGTCAATTGAGCGAGGTGAATCTTTCATTCAATTGAGCGTTTTTAGCTCAGTTGTTTCTGTTGATTCATTAGATCTGTCTCTTTCAGTAGCTCTTTTCAGTGATGTTTCAGTTTGTATGTCAAAATCCATACGAAAACAATGAATCAATTCAAACACATGTGCTAATGTATACAGGGATGTAGTGTTCTTTATTTATAGAGTTGGCAGCTTCTGAAACAACTGAGCTAGTGAAACAACTGAGCTACTGAATGAACTGAAACAACTGAATTAACTGAATGAATTAATTCAGCAAAGTGAGAGAAGCTAAAAAGAGCGCTCACTAAAAGGAGCTGTTTTGTACAGCTCTACAGAGAACCAAACCGATTGGCTCAAAATCGGCGGATAGCCGCCGCCGATTTTTTTTATTTAATCCTCGCCGCTGCCGACTTTTCTCGGCGCAGCGGAAATCCTGCGGTCATGAGACTATGATTTTCATTACGCATCTATACACGAGCATATTTTTTAGTCCGCACATTTTTTGTGCTTTTCAATATACACGGGATGAATTCATCTGGCATAAAATTGTATACGTATACACAGCTTTGAGTGTGTTAGTTGAGTTTGTTCATTTGGTGTTATTTTTCGTTCGATGTACACATGCGTTTTGAAACAAAATTAGCGGATAAGTGATGAGATGAGTTTCATTATATATATACAATTTTCATGTAAATAAATAAAGTCTAAATCAAATGTTGTAGAAATCAACTATAATCATATTAAAAATGCATATATTACATATGTAAAAAATTATTTATATTGTTAACTAATGTTTTTATAGTTTATATATAATTGTGTTTTTAAGACAAATAAGCAAACAAAAAAGAAGTATGTATGTAGTGCAATTTGTAGAAACATGAAAAGTAAATTTTTAAAGGTAGATTCATATAAGATTATTTTCTCATATATAATTAAAAAGACTACTCAAAAACCAATAGAAGTTTTTGCTTATTCATGCGACCACTAAATTTTATTTAAGTGAATTCAGTTTTAATTTTCTGTAACCAAAAATTTTTACTTTTACTAGTTACTAAAAATTACTGCAAAAATATTTGAGTTTTATTAGATCTAGTGTTTGTTGCCGCGAAAACTCCTTTTGTTCTCATATTCATGTTGACGCACCGAACGACAACTGAAGATTGAACAACGTACTGTAAAATAGAAAACACAGAACCTGTGTTTTCTTTGTTTTCATAAGTGCGTATGTATTAAGCTGGATTCACCCATGGTTTCAGAGCGAATTTCACGTTCTGAAACAGTTTTTTTATATGCAGTTTGACATTTCTGTTTTAGAGAGTGAGAGAGAGCAAAAGAGAGTAACGTGTTTCGGAACCTGAATTGGTTTAATTTTAATTCACTTTCCGAAACATTGCAACTGTGCTGCCAGAAAGTTTAATTTCTTAAGTGAAGTAGAACTGAGATTCCACAGCATATTATATGTACATATGTATAGTAAAATACAGAACTTGTTTTATACTTTTGTATGTATAACAACACACTTGTTTCGTATTGTTTGTGTATATAATAAAATACGGAGCATTGTATTAAAAAATATATAACTGCTGAATATTGTTATAAATAAAATTATATAAATAGTGATATTGCCCAATTGTAAAACTCATACACATAGTTTACAAAATTATTTCATATGGTAGCCTTGATGTTGCAGAACAAATGCGCGAAGTGGGTAAATCGCTTCACAGCATACTCTCAAAAAACTAGAAATGTTGTCGAACGTCAATATCGTTCTGAAACCATGGGTGAATCCAGCTTTAGTTTTGTTCTGCTAGTGCCGGATTGAAGCCGGATGAAAAATTATGCCAGAAAACAGCCACTCCCCTCTCCGAAAATGCCGACAAACTGTCATATTGTGCCAGAACAATTATGCTCATGTATAGATGCGTGTTTAGACATGTATTTAAACGTAGTAATTTTCTTTTTAAACGTCTGAAAAAATTTACATTTTTTACATTAATATTAATAGATCGTTAGAGCCGTTACAAAACGTGGAATTAGTCAAAACGTGAAAAATATAATAAAAATGCAAAAATCTTTAGAAGAATATTTTAGAAATACTGAAAAAGATGTTAGTAGTGAATCAGAAAGTAGTTCTGATTTGGATGAGTGTTCCAGTAGCCAAAAAACCGCGAAATGCAGAATGCTGGCGATATTTTGGCCATCTTTATGTGTCAAATAAAATGGTTTTAGAAAAGTACAAATTTTGTAGCCTATGCTTCCAATCGCAAAGCTGCATTTTAAAAGGGCAAGTTAAAAAACTTATTAAAGATAATACATGATAACAGGGTGATTTTTTTAGATTTTCTGACCAAGATTTGGGTTAACAACATCTACAAAAACTATGCAAATTATTTGAAAGTTTGTCATGAGATTGATGTTAAGAGCCAATATCATAAAAAAACAAATGATTTGATCACCATGTGCCTGGCATCAACGTCCTAAAATACCAAATTTGCTCACGCTCGGCGTCTTGCAGAAATGTGCTGCATTTGCCAACGTGCAGGTTTTCAAAAATATGTCAGGCATATTGATTCTAACTTATTGTTTCCGTCTGCAACAACTGTCGCTATAGGTGCACTGAATGACTTGTATAATTTATATCTTGGATCAGTAAAAAACATATTATTAAAGAGTCCAAAAAAAATTTGGTTTTAAATATGTGGTCCGCCAAATTTAAAAATGTTTTCAAATGTAATAAAAAGCAATGTCAGACACACGAGCCGCCGCCGCCGACTAAAATTCATGTAAAAGTTTTAATATTAAAATATATTTATAGCCTTCATATTAAGTAAACCTTTATTACCCTTGCTTGGGCGAAATCCTCAGCCTTTAACTTTTCTTCTATTAATTCCATTTCTTCCAATGATTTGATTGGAAGCATGGCATACGGAGGACTCCACTTCTTTTAGCACCACCTTACATTCCATTAGCGCATTCGCTTGGGCCATTAATTCAGGTCTTAGTGAATGCTGAAAAATATTTCATTAACGACAAGAGAAAAATTAGTAAAATTCTTACATTTGTCTCCATTTGCTCTATCCTATTTGCTATAGCCTCCTGATTGGAAACTATAGCCGACTGCCCGTTGCTCAGTATATGCTGGTTGTAAGCAATATTGTCTATTATATATTCAATAGCTTCCATTTTGGCTTGCATCTTCTTTAAAATAGTAATGATATCAGAAAAAAAAAATATATATATATATATATAAAAGTTGTTAATAGATATTCCGATGTTTATAATAATGGATTGATATATACATTGATTTTGAGTAGCGGTGTACGTTTTTTAGGAATTCGTTCCTGGCTTGGACCACTGAACCCTGATCACAGTCTTCGGTGTTTTTAGTAATTGCAAAACACTAACTTCATTAGCAACTATATATATTCCACTCTAACATATATGTTGGAAAAGGACAACAAATGCGATATTCGCCTACGTTACCACTAGCAAAGTCTTTTCTATACACCATTTTATTTCCTAAGAATCTTTGAAATTAATTAATTTGTATACAAACTATATTATTGCGACAGTGAATAAATAAGTAAAGAACGTATAATCAATAACTTTTCATAAAACTTGTATTCAAACGATAATTAAATTAATACATATAATATACGACTATTATAAAATTAACAATATGCATAACAAGAACCACCCTTCAAATTTCACGGCGAAAATGAAACAATGGCTCATCGTTACAAAAAATTCCATATAAATTTGCTTTATATGTGTCAGTGAAAAAAGTTGTGTATATCAGTTTCGGTTAATTAATCGCGGTTCCACTGTTTGTAAAACTTTTAAGTCATCCTTGTTGGAAGCCTTTGAGGTTTTCAACGAGTGAACCGGTAACCGTACTTAAACATTGTTGCGTCCATAAAGAATTGAAAGTAAATACTTTTACCTTACTTTCTATTTGGATCGCCATCAAAACGCTTTGTGTAAAGCAATTACTGCCTATTTCCAATAAACTTTACAAGGTAACTACCGAATATATATTTGAAATAAATAAAGCTTACATTTGTTGAATTATACTAAAATTCCTTGTTTTCATTTATTTATATAAATTATCAAACCCATCGGATATACGCCGAAACATTACTTTATATTAAGTATTAAAATCACAAGTATATTTTAAGTACAATCAAATTTTAAAAGTAGGTATTGTAGTTTGTCTTATTTTATACATAGCAACAATTTATTTATTAATTTAACTTGATAAAGGTGAACTTATCGAATTTCGCCTTATTCAAAAAATCAATCCTTCAAAAACAGTTGCAAAAAAAAAAAAAAAAAAAAAAATATATATATATATATATATATATATATATATAAATGTGATGTGCATAAAAATTTTAATAGTTTGAAAATGAAAAAATATTTGATGTTTATTTGAAAATCATATAGCACAGTCATACATTACACAACCAAAGCAAAAATATTTAGGTATGAAAAGTCAGTAAATTTTGAATAATTGGTTATTAACGGCTCAAGGAGATTTAAACAACTGATAATCATCTGGGCTAATAAGGTCACATGTGTTAATTCCCCTTGGTATCACACAATATCTATTTCATTTACATTGCCGTACATATTTTTAGCTTCAAAGTTTCTGCATATTATCAATTTTTTTAAACCGTTCATCATAACGTTTTTCTATCGCTTCCAGCAGTATTTTTATTTCTCTTTCATTTTGTTGTAATGATTTTTCGAATTCATTTCTATATTATATTAAGTGATTTAAATTTTTATCTAAATTTCCTTGAACGATTTTTAGTGCCAGATCAACATTTCGAATATATCGCACGCATTCATCACATGAATGTAATAAAATTGTTTTCGTCCATAATTTTCACTAAATATTAATATATTTTCGCACGTTTTTTTGTAAGATGGTATGTATACTTTACCACATACAACATCTTATAGGTTCACCTATAATGACTGACCTACATTTATTGCATTCAGTCATATTATTGTATTAAACTTATTTATTGTCTTATTTCCTATAAACGTCTTTTCCAATTGTTTGTCCAATTGATTTTAAAACAGTTTTAATATTAGTTAAAAAAAATCCTTTGCAGAGCGACTATATTTTGCTTGTTTATACAATCAGTGTTGCTAACTTCTGCTCAATAATGTTTGTAACATTGGTCATAGAATGAAAAGTAGTATGCAGCGTGTATTTTTTGAAGTTCTTATTTTTGAAATTTAGAATTTATCAGCTTTGTGCTTATATTATGGAGACATTCCCTGTAAAAATTTAAAAGACGTATTAAATCTTCTATTTGTTTGATCGTTGTGATCAACTTCTTCCCAACAAACTTCTTATGTCAGCAGATCGATTTCAAAACTGTAAATAATCTTACTAAGCATGTGTAATACTTGTCTCTCACCTTTTCTTTGTATTAAACGCTGAAATCGGGTCAGCAGATTTTCGCTTCATATTTTCTTTGAATCCTGTTCCTGCAGTTGCTTTTGAGCTCTGGTACCCCTTATTAATATCAGGTTTTTGGACCCGTGTATTAGTTTTGTTTGCTTCATTTTCTACTCTTTCCATTCCTCCCATTGCTGAGCCAACAATCTTTTTTAAGCCGTAAAACATGTCTAGAATATGAAATTGGTTTAAGTTCGTCACACAAGACACAATTACAAACTAACGAACCACTGCGCCTTTTCTTATTTTTAGCAACTTTGGATACCTCCTCATTTTCAATAATGCTACTGAAAATCGTGCTTTTAATATTATAGTCGGTAGCGTATTTTCTTCCCATATCTAACTTATGCGAGTTTTCTTGCAATTTTTTCAAAACGCTGGATGGAACAGTCCCAATAGCATTAGCATTTTCAATAAGTATACGTATTACTTTCACATGATTCGTAAATCGCTGACTGTCTACCTTTGGAAATGGCATCAGACTTGGAGTAAAAATTATTGCCAAATTCTCAATTGACATTCTATTGTGGTCTTCGCTTAAGGAGACGGTATATAAAAACTGCATGAAAAAGGAAATGGTATTTATAGTTATAGTAGGCAATAGCAAACAAGTCAGGAGTATTGCTTTAACATAATTTCTTCCAACCAATAAACTTCGTACAAGTGTCTCATGTATTGATAAAGGAATAAGAGGTTCGAGAAGTTCGCGAAAGAAATATTTTATGACGTTCGCAACATCTATTACATGATGTGACTTTCCCAAGCTCATTCCACTTTCAAGGCTCTTCTGTTGAAATATTTAGATGGCAGTATATATGTATATTGCATTCAGATATAACAAAGGTTTTCTTACTCGAATCTCTTTTTGCCGCAAAAAGGAGCCTGCTTTTCTAAATATACCTTCTGTTTCCGCCTGCTCCAGAACCCTATTGCATGCTTCAGCGAGAAACTGTGGTATTTGAACCACTTCACCATTTACAAGAATAACTTCTGTCATACCCAATGCATGAAGATGCGTGCAGAATATGGTTTTTCCAGACGACTTTATCTTAGATATAAAAGAAAATTATTTACTACATTGCCGACAAAGTATAATCAGTAAATATATTAAAATATTGTATTGTTAACAAGACTCTCTAATGAATCCAGTTATGTATGTATATATATACATCCATGCCTATGTAGCAATTTTGTAAATACGGTACATATATACGTATGTGCATTGTGTATAATAAATAAACCTGTAAATTTTTCCTCTTTTCCTTGTGATGTTTTACTCCAAATATTTTCAATTCTTCTATGACGAGTGATATAAATTCTTTACTATTGAATATATCCCTTAAGCCCATTTCCATAGAATTTTGTCGTGGACCTACTACACAGTGTTTTAAATTTTTCCCTCCTTTAATTCGAAGCAGTTTGAAGTTCGAAAAACGAAGGCGATATAAATCATCTGTGCTCAGAGACCTACGCCAGCAGACTTTGAGTCGGCAAAGACGAACCGTCGACATATTTTATTGTGCCGCCGGAAACGGTATCTATTCGGCTGAAAACGGCTTGAAACTAGCCGCTGATTGTCCCCGTAATTCATATATATATATAATATATATATATATATATATATATATATATATATATAATTGTTAATAAACTAATTTTTTGACATATTGTCATTGTACTATTATAATATGAAATTTATTTGTTGGGTGGTTAAGCAATGTCTATATGCATTTCATTGGTGCTTCTTACCAAATCGTCAGTAGACTTCAACCACAGTTTTGCAAAGTTTCAAACTTCTCAACTTATTAAAAGACTTCCAAAAACCATCTGAGAATTATGTTAAATAAATTAACTATAAAAATTCACAAACAATTTCAAGAAATCACATTATAATAAGTGTAGCAGGCTATGAAACTTATACAAACCAAACCCAACAAACAACCTTCTATTCGATACGACTCTATCTTATTTTTCTATACCTTTATACAATTAGAAATCCCTTGGAAATGAAATGCATATAGACATTGCTTAACCACCCAACAAATAAATTTCATATTATAATAGTACAATGACAATATGTCAAAAAATTAGTTTATTAACAATTCAGTTGAGATTTTATTTTTCATTTTGCCTTATAAATACTTTCATTGTTATCCAAGGGATTTCTAATTGTATAAAGGTATAGAAAAATAAGATGGAGTCGTATCGAATAGAAGGTTGTTTGTTGGGTTTGGTTTGTATAAGTTTCATAGCCTGCTACACTTATTATAATGTGATTTTTTGAAATTGTTTGTGAATTTTTATAGTTAATTTATTTAACATAATTCTCAGATGGTTTTTGGAAGTCTTTTAATAAGTTGAGAAGTTTGAAACTTTGCAAAACTGTGGTTGAAGTCTACTGACGATTTGGTAAGAAGCACCAATGAAATGCATATAGACATTGCTTAACCACCCAACAAATAAATTTCATATTATATATATGTATATATATATATATATATATATATATATATATTTCAAAATTTTTGAACATATACATGTATTTATATTGTTTTTAAATTCAGCCTCCCAGCAGGCTCTGAGCCGAATTCCAGCCGCCGCCTAAAATTTATACTCCAGCCGCCGACTAAATTCTCACAATAAAAGTACGAACATCTTTCGTGGACGTGAGGTCCGCTGTTAAATACTTGACGGCGGCTTAGGGCCCACAATAAATGCTTATTGTGGTGTATATCTGATTTTCTTTTAGCGCAATTGGGGCAGGCTTTTATATAATTCAATAAATTGTTTCTTACAATATTGTAAGAAAAATTTGCAGAAAATATCTAATAACCGTGTGAACTTACAATTCTTGTGTTGCAACGTTGTCAGAAAAAGTATTTTCGGTACATTGGAAGACAAAAATATTGTTAGACATCTGACAACCGTGTGAACACTCTTCTTTGCCATTGTTAATTGCCAGCCATAGGAAGCTCATATATTATTGGCAGATGTGCCAAAATTATACATCTGCCATTATCACCATTGTCAGAAAAATCTTTATACTGGCAATGCTATTCAACTTGGTGTTATCTTAAAGTGAGATTTTATCGGTCAGATAAAAACATTTTCATTATTACAACTGTTGTGTGCACCCTGTTTTACATGAAACCGGGTAAGGCAGTGCAGTAAGTGGCAACCTCTAAACATCAGCTGTTGGCGATCAGTTGATAATACAGGGACACCACTGGAAGGTGAGGAAAAATTGCAGCTGTTTTTTTTGGCGGGAAGGAATCTATGAAAGGAATTAAGGGAATGTAAGGAATTTCAGGAATCCCTTTTGTACGGATTTAAATTTTGTTTTGCGCTGAGTATAAAAGGCAAGGTTTGGTGTTTCAGAGAAAAAAAAAAAAAAAGAGATCCGTTTTGAACGGAAGTTTTGAAGTTGGGATTTGGCTGGTGCATAAAAGAGGTTTTGAAAAAAAAGAGAACAAAAGTTTTTTTGAGGTTTTGAAAAACAAAAGAAAGTGCAGAAATTCAAATATAGAATTTTTATAAAGGGGAAAAATTTTATAGAAAGACAAAACTTTTAACATAATATGAACATATACATTTAAAAACAAAAAAAAAAAATCTTATATATCTAAATAAATGAAAAGTTTCTTTTATTGAACACAAAATTAAACGGGGAAACCCACCGTGAAAATCCTAAAAAAGAAAAACAATTAAAACCACATACTTAACTAAACTAAAGACAATAGATCCCCAAAAGAAAGACAATTAAGCCCGCATACATAAACTAAACTAAAGACAATAAACCCCAGAAGAAAAACCAAACCAAAACAGTGCAACAGAAGTGAAACAACAGCAAAATATAAAGAACCGGAAGAGAGAAAGTTTCAGTAGCAGGAGGAAGGAAACCATCCGTCACCGTACCAGGAGGGAAAAGGCGACCGAAAAGAAAATAAACTGATGTAGTCAGGTACCCGGACAACGGAATGACGTACTATACTGACCCTTTTTATTTAGTTTCTTTTATTTATTTTATTATTATAATTATAATTATTATTAGATGTGTTTTTTTTTTATTATATTTGATTTGTTTATGTAGGTAGATATATACCCATATATATATATATATATATATATATATATATATATATACATTATTAATTTTTTATTTCTAAAAAGTACCTTGTCGTCGGATAATCCTCGAAAAAATGCAATCCCATTTCCGGTCTGATTGGGAAGAGCTCTACCTAAATAGGCTGGTTAGGTGTTGAGATTTGTGGCGTATGTGAAATTCTAGGAAACCTAAAAAGAAAGAAGAAGAGGTCAATTAGAAAAATTTGTGTTGAATATATATGTATATGTATGTGTATGTATGTATATGTATATGCATATAAAAAAAGGGAACTTAGCAATTTAGAAAACGAAGAATGTTATAATCCTTAACGATTAAGTTTTGATATGTATGAGTTTTCTTGTTTTAAATAATTTAGTTTCGATATTAGATTTATATATAATTTTTATAGCTTTAAGAAGAAAAAGGAAATTGTTAGATTTAAGTTTAATATAATAAAGAAAATGTATTCCGATTTTTTAATATGAAAGGATATGTTATTATTGTGAATATGAGTTGCTAACGAATTTAGAAGGCGATGTCATAGGACGGTGATAGGTAGGTGAATGTATGTAGTAGGGGTGACTCAAACAGGTTATGCGGCAAATGAGTCACCATGGAAGAATTTCCCTCATGTATGTATGTACATATGTATGTATACGTGTGTAGATACATGGATGAGGAGGTTTCTTATGGGGTGGGCAGCCGATGTTGGCATACGATCAGCCAACAATTGAGGTGATAAGCGGACGAAGCAGTGGATGTGTTGGGTCGGCGATAAAACAATAGTGTCTTTTTGTAGTTGCAGTTTTCTGTCCCTTTCGGGCTCCTTATTTTAACTTTCATGTAAAAATTTGCTTTTTTTTGTTTTGACACCAATTGGCTGGCATGATTCTTTTTTTTTTATTATTGCTCCTGCTAGTGTGGTGTTAGGTGGTAAGGAGATGGAGGCAGATTGGTTGGCAAGGACCACACCCCAAGACGGCGAGCTCTAACCGGAGCAAAAGCCAGCATGCCAGCGCTGCCAACAATCTGGCCAGTCATGTATATGCTTACCACCAGCAGCTGTTATGAAACCCCACACGCAAACAACCAGCAGTCATCGCACACAACAAAGCAGGGTAGCAGTAATACAACTTTCCTTTAATCTAAGTATGTGCGATATATTAAAGTCAAGTTCGACTTTGCGATCAGTTTTACTAGGAGGATTTATGTTTATATTACCATACATACATATGTATATATGTATGTACAAAGACCCGATTTCCGCTACTTTAATATACTGTTACGTTTTTAGACCTTTTCGTAAAAACGGTTTTATTACTTATCCTTCAAGGATTCGTTTTATTGCATCAAATTAAAATACGGACAAATTAATTTAGAAATATAATGCGGCAACACTTTATTTGTTACTTTATTTACACGAGTATTTGTACTACTCAACACTTAGCGATGTTAACACGTCTGTATTTGAAATCACACTGACTATCGCTGAGCTCTGGCAGCGCCTTTATATAGCAAAAATGACGTCGTCTGGTCGTTTTTTTTTCATTTCGATCATCATAGCAGTGAACATTGAATTTATGTCCATGCTGCTGGTCGTGGCAGGAGGGCATACCTGCACATCGTCTTTGTCCTCAAACTCGTATGTCCTGATGTCCATGCCGCGATTCTTAAACTCACCTATCAGCCTCTTCTGCAGTTCAGCCTTGTTACCTGTAGTTGGCAATTCCAGCTTACTGAGCTCCTTTTTCAGCTGTTCAACTTTTAGCTCATCAAATTTCATGATTATGTATTTTAATTTTATAATGTCCTTTTTTTTTAAATTGCAATGTCCTTTTAATAATTTTTGCAATCCCACTTCTGACACCAATTGTTACGTTTTTAGACCTTTTCGTAAAAACGGTTTTATTACTTATCCTTCAAGGATTCGTTTTATTGCATCAAATTAAAACACGGACAAATTAATTTTAGAAATAAAATGCGGCAACACTTTATTTATTACTTTATTACACGAGTATTTGTACTACTCAACACTTAGCGATGTTAACACGTCTGTATTTGAAATCACACTGACTATCGCTGAGCTCTGGCAGCGCGTTTATATAGCAAAAATGACGTCGTCTGGTAACTTCGCGAAAGTTCTGGGCATGGTGGTTGTATTTTACTTGACATGTGTGTGTTTGTATATATGACAATGCTGACTTGTTTGGTTTGCTTATGGTAACTACGTGTGGTTGAATGTATGAGTGTTCTGTGTGTTTTGCCTATGGTAACTATGAGTCGTTGTATGGATGAGTGTTTGGTTTTGTTTCTTCTACGTGTACATGGCTGTGTATACTTGTGAATCTGTTTAGCTTTATTAGCAGCGAATACTTGCATACAAGATCATTAAGAATAACATCTCTTAGCATTTATGTTGCTAGGTTTGTTGTTGTTGTGGTTTACTCTTATTGGCACAGCCTTGAATGATCTTGTATATTCTGGAGTATTCCATTTCCGTTAATTTGAATATTATCTATATAGTGTTGACCAGGGTTGTAACATTTTGACAACTATAGATTAATTGGCAGTGCTGCCAAGTACATATAGCCACATTGTCGTTTTATTTAAATCTATTTCTAATCTTGGTAACACTGTCGCCCACTTAAGCCTATTCGACCCGAATAGACATACAATCACCTCTTCCATAGTGCGCCAATCGTTCGAGATGTACTATCTTCATTTTCGACCTTGGGCTATTGTGCTTCTGTATCCGGTATACAACGTCAATCACTCTCTTAATCACTTTATACGGGCCATCCCAGTGAGTCTGTAATTTTGGGGACAGTCCTTTCTTCCGTTGTGGGTTATACAGTAAAACCAATTGTCCTTCCATAAATCCCTCCGAGTTTGCTGCGCGGTCATACCTAGCCTTCATCTTGTCACTGACCATCTTGATTCTATTGCGCACGAACTCATGCAGTTCGTTTAAGTCCTCCTTCTCCTGGGACGTAATAGCTCCTTCCTCTACAGTTGGCTTAACACCAAATTCCAAATCACCAGGTAGTTTTAATTCCGTCCCGAAGATAATTTTGGCTGGCGTTCTCGATGTTGAGTCGTGTACAGCTGACCTATATGCCATAAAAAATTTGGGGATGTGCTCGTCCCAATCCCTCTGATGGGTGCTTACTACTTTTCGTAGGTACTCTTCTAAGGTGCGATTGAACCTTTCTACCATGCCATCAGACTGTGGATGCAGCGGCGTCGTTCTGGTTTTCTTGATCCCATATAACTCGCACATTTCCCTGAATATGGCAGACTCGAAATTCCTTTCTTGGACGGAATGTAACTCTATTGGGACACCATAGCGACATATCTAGTTGTTGACGAATGCATTTGCAATTGTCTTTGCTTCCTGGTTAGGTATAGCATATACCTCAGGCCATTTACTGAAATAGTCCATTACCAGAAGTACATAACGATTTCCGGCTTCGGTGACGGGAAAGGGACCTGCTACATCCATTGCGATCCGCTGGAATGGTGTTCCTGAGTTGTATTGTTGCAGCTGTCCCCGGCTTCTTCTTACTGGGCCTTTGGCTGCTATGCACTGTGGGCACTTTGCTATCCAGTCAGCTACGGCTTGTTGACATCCAACCCAATAAAAACGCTGCTTCAGTTTCTCAAGTGTTTTTGTTACTCCAAGATGACTGCCACTGGGTCCATTATGAAACTCCTGTAAAACTTTACTTATCTTGGAGTATGGCACAACTATTAAATTTGAAGTTGTTTTGCCATCTACACTTTCCCATACGCGGTATAAACGCCCTTTTATTACCTTAAGGCTATTCCACTGAGCCCAATAAGATTTGGCGAGTAGGCTTTCAGCCGAAATTTCATTCCGGGATGGTCGTCTGTCCTCTTCTTTGGCCGCTATAATTTTCCTCAGTATATCGTCGTCCCTCTGTGCCGCTGACCAGTCTTCATCAGGGCCGATGTGCATTAGCCGAACATCCACAACACCTTCCTTTTGCTCGGTTCTAACACAATGTTTACACTCTAAACAGCACGGTCTTCTCGAAAGAGCATCCGCATTGTTATGCTTTGTGCCCCTTCTATACTTAATGCTGAAGTCGTAGCTCTGCAGGTGCTCAATCCACCTTGCCAGTTTAACGTGAGAGTCGCGAATGCCGTTAACAAAAGTGTCAGTTTTAAAATGGTCCAGGAACAGGTGACTCTCGCCTAGATATGTGAGCTGCACTAAACGCTCGATTTCTATTGCGAAATCTTGTAGAGATTCGTTAGGCTTCTGAACTCTACATCAAAATTCCATTCTGTATAAATCGTGCTTGTGCTCACCACCATACTTGCGCTGCAATGTTGCCATTATTTCATTATAGTTGTTTCTGCAGCTTACTGGCACTGTCTCAAGTACCTCTGCGGCTGTACCCTTTAAGGACAAGATCAACTCCATAGCCTTTTCTTCAGCATCCCATCCATTTCTGCTAGCAACCGTCTCGAACTGGAATTTAAAGATGCCTAATGGTACGCTGCCGTCAAAACATGGCGCTTTTATCCGCGCAGAAACTTCCGCATGCAATTTTTCTTCGAACTACTTTGCATGCTGTTCCAGGCCACCGCGTTCTAGATATTGGACTCTATCCGCCAGCTCTGAGAATTTATTCTCAATAGAATCCACCCTCCTGTTAATGGCTTCAGAATCCTCTACCAGGGTTTCGTTCTTGCCTTTATTTGACTCCTGTATTTCGGCTACAAGTTTTTCCTGCATCTGCTGAGAGTTCTGTTTTATTTCAGTTATTTCGGCTACAAGCTTGTCACTGCTGATCCTTGATGCCTCCTGCATCTGCTGAGAGTTTTGTTTTATTTCACTTATTTCGGCTACAAGCTTTTCACTGCTGGTCCTTCATGCCTCCTGCATCTGCTGACAGTTTTTTTCATTTCGATCATCATAGCAGTGAACATTGAATTTATGTCCATGCTGCTGGTCGTGGCAGGAGGGCATACCTGCACATCGTCTTTGTCCTCAAACTCGTATGTCTTGATGTCCATGCCGCGATTCTTAAACTCATCTATCAGCCTCTTCTGCAGTTCAGCCTTGTTACCTGTAGTTGGCAATTCCAGCTTACTGAGCTCCTTTTTCAGCTGTTCAACTTTTAGCTGATCAAATTTCATGATTATTTATTTTAATTTTATAATGTCCTTTTTTTTAAATAATGTCCTTTTAATAATTTTTGCAATCCCACTTCTGACACCAATTGTTACGTTTTTAGACCTTTTCGTAAAAACGGTTTTATTACTTATCCTTCAAGGATTAGTTTTATTGCATCAAATTAAAACACGGACAAATTAATTTTAGAAATAAAATGCGGCAACACTTTATTTATTACTTTATTACACGAGTATTTGTACTACTCAACACTTAGCGATGTTAACACGTCTGTATTTGAAATCACACTGACTATCGCTGAGCTCTGGTAGCGCCTTTATATAGCAAAAATGACGCCGTCTGGTAACCTCGCGAAAGTTCTGGGCATGGTGGTTGTATTTTACTTGACATGTGTGTGTTTGTATATATGACAATGCTGACTTGTTTGGTTTGCTTATGGTAACTATGTGTGTTTGAATGTATGAGTGTTCTGTGTGTTTTGCCTATGGTAACTATGAGTGGTTGTATGGATGAGTGTGTGGTTTTGTTTCTTCTACGTGTACATGGCTGTGTATACTTGTGAATCTGTTTAGCTTTATTAGCAGCGAATACTTGCATACAAGATCATTAAGAATAACATCTCTTAGCATTTATGTTGCTAGGTTTGTTGTTGTTGTGGTTTACTCTTATTGGCACAGCCTTGAATGATCTTGTATATTCTGGAGTATTCCATTTCCGTTAATTTGAATATTATCTATATAGTGTTGACCAGGGTTGTAACATTTTGACAACTATAGATTAATTGGCAGTGCTGCCAAGTACATATAGCCACATTGTCGTTTTATTTAAATCTATTTCTAATCTTTGTAACACTGCCGCCCACTTAAGCCTGTTCGACCCGAATAGGCATACAATCACCTCTTCCATAGTGGGCCAATCGTTCGAGATGTCCTATCTTCATTTTCGACCTTGGGCTATTGTGCTTCTGTATCCGGTATACAACGTCATTCACTCTCTTAATCACTTTATACGGGCCATCCCAGTGAGTCTGTAATTTTGGGGACAATCCTTTCTTCCGTTGTGGGTTATAGAGTAAAGCTAATTGTCCTTCCATAAATCCCTCCGAGTTTGCTGCGCGGTCATACCTAGCCTTCATCTTGTCACTGACCATCTTGATTCTATTGCGCATGAACTCATGCAGTTCGGTTAAGTCCTCCTTCTCCTGGGACGTAATAGCTCCTTCCTCTACAGTTGGCTTAACACCAAATTCCAAATCACCAGGTAGTTTTAATTCCGTCCCGAAGATAATTTTGGCTGGCGTTCTCGATGTTGAGTCGTGTACAGCTGACCTATATGCCATAAAAAATTTGGGGATGTGCTCGTCCCAATCCCTCTGATGGGTGCTTACTACTTTTCGTAGGTACTCTTCTAAGGTGCGATTGAACCTTTCTACCATGCCATCAGACTGTGGATGCAGCGGCGTCGTTCTGGTTTTCTTGATCCCATATAACTCGCACATTTCCCTGAATATGGCAGACTCGAAATTCCTTTCTTGGACGGAATGTAACTCTATTGGGACACCATAGCGACATATCTAGTTGTTGACGAATGCATTTGCAATTGTCTTTGCTTCCTGGTTAGGTATAGCATATACCTCAGGCCATTTACTGAAATAGTCCATTACCAGAAGTACATAACGATTTCCGGCTTCGGTGACGGGAAAGGGACCTGCTACTCCTGTAAAACTTTACTTATCTTGGAGTATGGCACAACTATTAAATTTGAAGTTGTTTTGCCGTCTACACTTTCCCATACGCGGTATAAACAGCCTTTTTTTACCTTAAGGCTGTTCCACTGAGCCCAATAAGATTTGGCGAGTGGGCCTTCAGCCGAAATTTCATTCCGTCGTCCCTCTGTGCCGCTGACCAGTCTTCATCAGGGCCGATGTGCATTAGCGGAACATCCACAACGCCTTCCTTTTGCTCGGTTCTAACACAATGTTTACACTCTAAACAGCACGGTCTTCTCCAAAGAGCATCCGCATTGTTATGCTTTGTGCTCCTTCTATGCTCAATGCTGAAGTCGTAGCTCTGCAGGCGCTCAATCCACCTTGCCAGTTGCCCTTCAGGATTTTTAAACTGCAATAGCCATCTCAGTGCAGAATGATCGGTGCTTAATGTAAAGTGTTGACCATACAGGTACTTATGGTAATGTTTAATGCATTCCAATACCGCCAGATGCTCACGTCGTATCACACAGTAATACCTCTCAGGTTTTGAGAGTACACGGCTATATTACCCTATGACCTTCTCAGTGCCATTTACTACTTGGGATAGCACACCCCTTTGCCATAGCCGCTCGCATCAGAATCCAGCACAAATTTTTCTAGCTATGGGATACGCTAGCACTGGTGACGTACATATAATTCCTTGAGTTTCTGGAAGGATTTTTCCTGTGGCTCGCCCCAATGGTATGGTCTTGACTTCTTTGTCAGCTCATGCAAGCTTGCAGCTACACTGGCAAAATTCGTGAAGATTTTTAGGTTGATGCCAGTCCCTTACTGCTTTTATTTTATCTTCATCTGTTGAGATTCCGTCTGCTGTAACACGATGCCCCAAATACTTTACTTCTTTCTGGAACAATACACATTTCTTCAAGCTGAGTTTCAATCCAGCTGATGATATCCGTTGAAGAACTTCTGCCATGTTTTTGAGGTGTTCATCAAAAGTTTTCCCCATCACGATTATGTCATCGAGATATACCAAACATGTCTTCCAGTGAAGTCCTATCAGTACCTTCTCCATTAGGCGTTCAAATGTGGCCGGAGCATTGCAGAGACCAAATGGCGTGACTTTGAACTGCCATAATCCGTTGCCGACACTGAAGGCAGTTTTCTCCTTGTCTTTCTCTGCGATCTCCAGTTGCCAATATCTGCTTCGCAAGTCCAGCATAGAGAACCATTTGGTACCAGCTAGCGTGTCCAAAGTGTCATCGATCCTGGGGAGCGGATAACTGTTCTTCTTGGTTATGTCATTGAGCTTCCTGTAGTCTACGCAGAATCTAGTACTGCCATCTTTCTTTTTAACTAAGACTACAGGCGAACTCCAAGGACCAGAAGATGGCTCAATTACGCCATCACGCTCCATTTCACTTACAAGCTCTTTTACTTTATCTCGCTTTGCTAGGGGTACACTTCTGGGTGGCTGTTTAATCGGCCTAGCTTCGCCTGTGTTAATTTCATGTTTAACCAATGCAGTTCTACCCTGGCTTTGGCCTCCCATGGCGAAGATACTGGCATGCCTTCTTAGTAACTGTTTGGCTTTATTTTTATTTGTCGCTGATAGACCTGCTACCCATTTTTCTACGTATTCCTCAAACTGTTCACGTTTTTTTGCAGACAAATTAGTAGGCTCTATCTTCTCGCAGTTTATTATTTCCTCTGCTGGAGTACACTGGCCAACATCGGAATTTTCTTTGATGGCTTTTTCATGGTCTGACAAGTTGAGCACTCTTATAGGGACTATTCCTCCTTTACTAGTTTTCACTAGAGCTTTCGCTGTTATAAGCTCTATCTTTAGATCTGCCGGTTCTACAACCTACAACCGATTGTCCTCACAATCTCCCCTCATCTGCGCCCATATGACTGTTTCAGACTGCGGCGGTATTGTCTGACTTTCAATAGCAAATACTCTTGTTACTTGCAGTTTGTTGTCATATCCAACATCAAGGGGTATTTCCACATTACGCAAAATCATCAGCTGTTGTCGCATATGTAGATTAATGCCATGATTAATCATAAAATCGGCTCCAATAATAACCTCATCGATAATATCGGCAACAATAGACACATGTCTCACGCTAATGTTGGCTATAGTCACCTTCACTTCAATCTTACCATAGACAGTGGCATGCTCTCCAGTAGCTGTACGTAGCCGTATATTGCTTAACCACTCGCATTTCCCCTTTACTATATCGGGCCTTATTATTGACTGCGATGCCCCTGTGTCTATGGTAAGTACGTGCTTTTCCCCGTTGATGTGTCCGGACGCAGTGAGGTTGCTATTTTTCTGCTGCATCACTGATATGGAGATTGTGGGGCCCTCGTTTGTGAGAGCTAGCTCTTCCCCCTTAGTGCTAGCTCGTTTTAGTTTAACGGGGACTCTTGTGATGTTGTTTGGTTCACCCGTTTGCTGTTTCTTGGTGGCGAAACAGATCTACCTCTCTTCCTTTGTACTTTGCAGCTGCGCTGAAAATGACCGATCTTCCCGCAGTTAAAGCACTTAGGCTTTTCTTTGATAGCCTTCTCTGCCAGCAGTTGTCGCATTGCCTCCTTAACGCTAGCCACTAGGTTGTTATCCTCCTCAGACAAAACCTCCACATTCCGCACTTTACATATCTGTGGCTTGAAAACCATCCTGGCAGTCTCTTGAGCCAGCGCAAATGACACAGTTTCAGCGAAAGTGGATTTCTGCGTAGCGCACACCGCCAGTTTAACATCAGAGTCGCGAATGCCGTTAACGAAAGCCTCAGTTTTAAAATGGTCCAGGAACGGGTGACTCTCGCCTGGATATGTGAGCTGCACTAAATGCTCGATTTCCATTGCGAAATCTTGTAGAGATTCGTTAGGCTTCTGAACTCTACAACGCAATTCCATTCTGTATAAATCGCGCTTGTGCTCACCACCACACTTACGCTGCAATGCTGCCATTATTTCATTATAGTTGTTTCTGCAGCTTACTGGCATAGTCTCAAGTACCTCTGCGGCTGTACCCTTCAAGGACAAGATCAACTCTATAGCCTTTTCTTCAGCATCCCATCCATTTCTGCTAGCAACCATCTCGAACTGGAATTTGAAGATGCCTAATGGTGCGCTGCCGTCGAAGCATGGCGCTTTTATCCGCGCAGAAACCTCCGCAACTGCTCATACTGGTCCGCCGCTATACTCCAGGTTATTCACTTTGTCCTCTAGAGCATGCAATATCTCTTCGAACTCCTTTGCATGCTCCTCCAGCTCTGAGAATTTATTATCAATAGCATCCACCCTCCTGTTAATGGCTTCAGAAACCTCTACCAGGGTCCATGCCGCGATTCTTAAACTCATCTATCAGCCTCTTCTGCAGTTCTGCCTTGTTACTGCAGTTGGCAATTCCAGCTTGCTGAGCTCCTTTTTCAGCTGTTCAACTTTTAGCTCATCAAATTTCATGATTATTTATTAAAATTTTTTTTTTTATGTCCTTTTAATTATTTTTGCAATCCCACTTCTGACACTAATTGTTACGTTTTTAGACCTTTTCGTAAAAACGGTTTTATTACTTATCCTTCAAGGATTAGTTTTATTGCATCAAATTAAAACACGGACAAATTAATTTAGAAATATAATGCGGCAACACTTTATTTGTTACTTTATTTACACGAGTATTTGTACTATTCAACACCTAGCGATGTTAACACATCAATATTTGATATCACACTGATCCTCGCTGAGCTCTGGCAGCGCCTTTATATAGCAAAAATGACGTCGTCTGGTAACCTCGCGAAAGTTCTGGGTATGGTGGTTGTATTTTATTTGACATGTGTGTGTTTGTATACATGACAATGCTGACTTGTTTGGTTTGCTTATGGTAACTATGTGTGGTTGAATGTATGAATGTTCTGTGTGTTTTGCCTATGGTACCTATGAGTGGTTGTATGGATGAGTGTGTGGTTTTGTTTCTTCTACGTGTACATGGCTGTGTATACTTGTGAATCTGTTTAGCTTTATTAGCAGCGAATACTTGCATATAAAATCATTAAGAATAACATCTCTTAGCATTAATGTTGCTAGGTTTGTTGTTGTTGTGCTTTACTCTTATTGGCACAGCCTTGAATGATCTTGTATATTCTGGAGTATTCCATTTCCGTTAATTTGAATATTATCTATATAGTGTTGACCAGGGTTGTAACATTTTGACAACTATAGATTAATTGGCAGTGCTGCCAAGTACATATAGCCACGTTGTCGTTTTATTTAAATCTATTTCTAATCTTTGTAACAATATAATATGCTGTGGGATCTCAGTTCTACTTCACTTAAGAAACTAAACTTTCTGGCAGCGCAATTGCAATGTTGGGGAACGTGAATTAAAATTAAACCAATTCAAGTTCCGAAACACGTTACTCTCTTTCGCTCTCTCTCTCTCTCTCTCACTCTCTAAAACAGAAACGTCAAACTACATATAAAAAAAAACATGTTTCCGAACGTGAAATTCGTTCCGAAACCATGGGTGAATCCACCTTAACGTTGGGAAGAACATATAGCATTGCCAACGGCAACAAGTGAACTGAATTTTTACATGAACTACGGCGGACATGTTTTTAAATAAGTATGATGGTACGCTACAGACATCAGAAAATCAAACATATTTGGAAACCGACGGACATGTCGCACGTACTCGGAATACATGCTATAAGACAGGGAGATTTGGTACGCCGCACACAGGGACGAATTGAAAATTTAGTGCGAAAAAATTATTTACTGCATATGGATTCAATAAATTTTAATAAAAGTAGGTACGTTAAGGGTTTTCAGTTTGTTGATCACGAGTCTGAGGTCAGTTTTTAAAAATTTAAAATAGCTGATCGAATATGGTGGAAAATTTTTAAAGAATTGATCGAATTCAATTCAAACTAATTGCACGGGATATAAACAAATTATCACTTATATCAATAACCAGAGCCTCATTTTCGTTTATCTTAATATTTATTGGATAACACTTTCTTTTGGCCTCTCCTATAACATGATATGAGGGATAAATATTAGCTCCTCTTTCTACTGCTCCAAATCGCATCGTAATATAATCTTCTTTAGTCAATCCAAGGTTCACTATTAGAGCTAAAGCTTTTTCAGGACTGTAAGGTTTTATAGAAGAAGTTGAAGTGTCATGTGCCAATTTCATTCTTTTTTAAGTTTTGGGTGAGGAATGAATAGCCAACTTTACAACTTCAGCTGCACTTCTGTTACCTGATTTCACCAAACTTGTTCCTGTAGCCATACATAATTCCTCTGAGTTAAGATCTGATACAGGATCTCTTATATGTCTTCGCTTAGTGCGATGAGAACTTTCTTCAAATAATTTTCTGGGTCTGCCTCGCATCTTTTGTTCTGAGTGTGTTTCTTCCTTTAATGAAAGTAGTGGTGGTTGTATCTCCGGGTGTTTTAGGTTTTCCTCAAGCCAGTTTATGTGTTTCTTGTTAAAACGCTCATACATATAATTACACGCACGCCACTTCCTAAACATCTTCGAAGCAAACACTTTAACTTCTTGTTTTATTTGTTTTATTAAATCTTCAGAAAGCTCACTAACATCAGTTTTGCCCAGAATATACTGTAATATTTTTTCATTACTCTTTCATGATGATAAATTATAAAAATGTTCGTTTTTCAGTACATCAAATAACTGCTTTTTTTTCATTTTATTTTCTTTGAAGCACAGGTCTAAGTACACCCAATGTAACTACAGAATCCCCCTTTCTAATATCTCTTCATGCACACAATTATTTTGTGAGAAGACTGAATAAAAAATTTAGCTATTGTGGTTATGTTAGTTAAGGTTTAATAAGGGAATTCCCCTTTTTATAGCACTTTAAGTATACATCAGGGTAGCCAACAAGTATTTTGTAAGGAGACTTCATAGAATGAAAAATTTTGCGGATTAAAAAAAATTTCGTTTGCATGCGGGATTTTCAGAATTGGGTGTACTACCTATGGAAAATAACCTCTATTTATTGAAGGGGGAAACGGGGGGATCACAACTCGACTTTTTTACACTCATTAGTAGTTGTATTTTTTAATTTCTAAGGAAAAGAAATTTTTCAACATATTTCATAATAAAAACATCATGCTATATGTGCACTACATATTATTACTATTTTAATAATAACTGTAAACGAAATTAGATGCCTGATGCATAAAAATATACTTAAAAAATTTAACCTGTAAGTTTACAAAAAATTGTCAAGTTGAGCAACAATAAACGTTACAGATGCAGCTGACAGGTATAAGTGAGTGTAACAGGTTATAATACTTCGCATGCACGTACAGGCTAATGTAATTTGTTAAAAAATTAATACTTATAGGTTGATTGCCTACTGGTATATAGAACATATTAAGTGCAATAATGGTCACATTTAACAAAATAAAAAATTCCATTTTTGTCGTCGTAATTCGGTTATTTGTCCTTATGTGTGCTGATGTACGTGTCGGCCACCATGTATGCTTGTGTAATAGCCATATTAGTTTTTGGGAAGAATTTATTGAATTGCATAAAAGCCTGCCGTAATTGTGGAAAAAAAGTTAAATTTATACTATATTAAGCAATTAAAAATTATTGGGTACAATATACATATATACAATTTTGTTTTCATTTTCTTCGGCTTGTAATTGTATTTCTTTGATCATCATCGTCGCTACAACTTTCCGCTTCATTGCCATTTTTTCGCATGTTGTTCTTATTTCGAAATCTGAAATCATATATAATTTCCAAAATTCTATACATCGCGATCATAGTTGTAAGTGATATCATAGCAAAATAAGATACATACAATATACATATATACAGATTTGAGCAATCACCTCAACAAATTTTCTTATTTATCTTATAATTGGGATAATTAATGACGATTTTATTATAAAAATTTATTTAAAGAAAGAAAGAAAATTGTTTCGATCAAAGTTTACAAAGGGAATGGAAAAAATATTTAAGCATGTATAACATATTTTTGAAGTTTAAATATTCAGATTTCTATGATTAAAAATATACATTTCAATAATTTATTTAATATTTGTAAGAATAAACAAATTTAATATTTATATAGGCTAATTGTTCTAACTTAGTTAAAATCTCAGAAAGACATGATGATAAATGTTCCTAGGCACAAAGGAAAGTCAACATCAGTTTTATTCAACTCACACAGCAGCGCAGAACAGCTCTTTTTGAAAGTCGCAACACTTTCATCTTCAGTGCTCATGTGTATATTGTGTTTATCACCACTGTTTAGGTGGCTCAGTTGAATGTGATAACAGTTTTCTATTTACACAAATTTTATTGTGAAAAACAATCTGAGAACTGTATCAACCTGATGTTAACACTTGTATGTTATGATACCTGTGTTACCATTTGATTATTTTTCTCATGTCCCATTTTTCTGAATTGTTTGTTCCATTATATATTACGTCAAACTTTTTTGGTTTTAATTTTATACTTAAGTATATGTGAACGTTTTTCCAATTTTCATTGGCAGCTCAAGCCCAAGCTCAATTTTTTAAAATTACATTTTAACAATGCTAGTATTCATGATGTACAAAGCGGTTTTATTTAAGAAAAACTTAAGATTTGTAAACAATTTGGTCACTTCCATGTACTACAATATATTGTATGTACAAAAAAAACTTTAAATTTCCCAACCCTGGAAGTAAAATTAAAATTTTTGTTTTTTTTATTATTAATGCAACACTTCATGAGGTATACAGTAGCTTTATTCAAGAAATATTTAAAATTTAAACTATTTTGATCACTGAAAATGCCTTGTCCAACCTTGGATTGGAAATTTTTATTTTTTTTATCTTTGACACCAAATTTGTTCTTCATAAATTATAAAATAGTTTCAGTTACCAAAAAAAAACTATGTCAGTTGCTTTTAGGTTACGTTAATGTATAAAAAATTTAAATTTCCCAACCCTGAAGGAGAAATTTTAATTTTTATGCAAATATTTATGATGTATAAAGCGATTTTATTTAAGAAAAACTTACAATTTTTAAGCATTTTACTTATAACATGTACCAAATGTGCAAAGAAAAAAAATTTAATAACCCATCCCTGGAAAAATATTTTTATATATTTAGTTTTTAACAGACAGTTGAGGCTTCACAAGGCATGGTATAGGTTGAATTTACAAATAAACAAAAATATAATAGGTTTTCTGTGTTAATTTTGCGTCGTGAAATAGGTGTAAGCTTCCCAGCTCTGGAACCGTATTTAAGTTTATTTCCAATCCATCAGTCCAAGAACGAAGTCTCTAGCTAATACTTATCTGAAGACATTAATTCGCGCGATAGGAAAAGGAATTCTGCTTGCGCAGGCCATTGTCGTGTTGAAACATGTATACTGTAAACAACAAATTATTTCTCTCGTGCTCTTTGAATATCTTCAAACAAATTAACAGTAGCATGCATGGATAGCGAATGTATATTGTTTGTCTATGCGTTAGCTGGTTAGTCTGGACATATTAAGTAAACCACTTTGTGTCATAAAGTGATTCGAATCAATATTTCCACTTCTAACTAGCGTAGGCAGAATTTTTTCTCTTACACAAGCGTATGCTTATGTGTTGAATTATTGTAAAATTTCATTGCATATAAAAAGTATGACTGTATAGACGTTCCCAACCCTGTTCAGTTGTTTCGCTGCTTCAAATACTTTGTAAATGTGTTTCTGTAGTGATGCGTAATACTGGATTAAAGGAAAATTGTAATAATGAAAATGTGTTAATCTGACTGATAAAATCTCACTTGAAAAAAATTTGCTAAAAAATTTACATAAATATAGTTAATTATCAATAGAATTAAGTAAACAATGAATAAAATAATATATATTGTACAAATAGACTCTTAACACAACTGAAAAACTTAAAATAATTTCATGCACAACACTTCAATTACTTTGAATCATAAGCAAAACAAATGTTTTCTGAGCAATGGCGACTTTTGTTTACATACTTATATGGTGCTACCATATTTTTCGCATAAATTAATTGTAGTATTTAAATATGACTGAAAAACTGAAAGCGTATTTAAACACAACTTAAGTTTATGGAAAAATTAACATATTTTGTACTTAAATACGAAGTCAAAAACCATGAAATATGTAAACAAAAGTCGCCATTGTTCAGAAAACATGTGTTTTGCTTATGATTCAAGGTATTTCAAGTGTTGTGCATGAAATTATTTTAAGTTTTTCAGTTGTGTTAAGAGTCTATTTGTACAATGAATATTATTTTATTGATTTTTTACTTATTTCTATTGATAATTAACTATATTTATGTAACATTTTTAAATTTTTTAGCAAATTTTTCTCAACATTATATAGTTTTCTTTTTCTTAAAAGAAAAAAGTCAAAGTCATATGTTTTCTGTGCACTATTTAAATACCATTTAAGTGTCCAATGAGGGATATTTAAGTTGTATTTAAATATGATCTATAAAAATGAATTTTGTATTTAAATAGACTTTAAGTTTAAAAAGAACTTAAATACGAAGTCAAAAATTGGGCATTAGTCTTTAACAGTTTAAACAAATACGCTTTCTGTATGGTATTAGACACAACAAAGTGGTGCCTTTCACGTTATAACATTCCGCCATTACTAAAACTTGCAGTTTCTTTTGATTTGTAGCTGAAAGATTGTGTCAACCAATTTTTTAAAATGATTATATCATATCTCTGGGTTGAAGTAGAGTATCAATTATTCTAGATCACGTCATGGTTACTTCGTCCATACTGGGTGCAACTGAATATGAACTCTAACGAAATGCATCGGTTGAGAAATAGTTTTTATAATTAATACAAAATTTAATAAATAGCTTTTTTATAATATATTTACTTTAGCTTTCTTTCATTTTCAATGAAATCAACCAATTGAAAAAAAAAATAATATAAATACCTTTTTAATATTTCCAATAACAAAACGACAGCTGTAAGCTGATCGGATTGTTTCCAATAACAAGCCCGATAACATCGGTTTCTGTGACACCAATGTATTTTTTTGTCGGTTTCAAATCCGATTCCGATAAGATCGGTTTCTATGACACTTCTGATAATTTTTCAAATAAATATTTGTCATTTTTTAGCATTCTGTATTTTATTCAAAAGATTTATTTGTTCAAAATAGTAACTAATCTTAATTTCAAAATTTGTAGATGAAATTACAGCCTTGGAACATTAGTATCAGAAACTAAATTCATACTAATAGTTAAATAAGAATACAACTTTTGACTTTTGGGTAAATGTAAATTAAAATCCTTTCAGTGAATTAGCTACTTTTAAAATGAAGTTCCTGGTTTTTTCATTTAGCATCGCGGTTTTAGTGGCATGGATCTCATAAAAACGAAAATTCGAAATAGAATGATGTAAATACTATGAATTCGCTACTTTATATTTTAAAGTAACGAATGATCTCATTTAAAAAATGTGATACGAATTAGGGAATGGTAAATCGATTTCGATGCCAATCAAAAATCGATTTTGGCTTATAAAAAATCGATTTTTCGCAATCGACTTTAAATCTTCGATTTTATACTGAAATCGATTATTGGGCTTTTAAAATCGATTTTTAATATAATATGAAAAGCTACCAGCAATACTTATTCAGCTTTATTACTCTTTATATACTTTTTATTTATTTATTTTACAGTCTATGAATTTACAATTCTTACAGACTATTTACATACATGCATATACACATATACAGATTATAATTCAAAGAAATATCAATTATTGGCTGTTATTTGATGCAAACAAAATATTTCCAAATTTTCACTGAAAGAGAAATCAACGTAATAATATATCTTGTTAAAGTCCTTACAGCATCTAATAAAAGGATCAGAATTAGCGTAATTTGTTCTTATACATTTAATATTAAGTAGACAGAAGAAACGAATAGGACGTTGAGGAACACAAAATGATAAATTTTCAATTAAGAATTCAGAGCAGGTTTTACCATTAATTATATTTAAAATAAATAAAGTGTTTAACATAGATCTTCGACTATTTAGGGATGGCAACTTAATAAGAGCTAGTCTAGCTTTATAAGAAGGCAAACAAAATGGATTCCATTGCAATCTTCGAAGACAAAATATTAAAAATTGTTTTTGTACAGACTTAATTGTGTTGATGTAAGCCTTATATGCTGGATCCCATATTATTCACCCATATTCCAAAATGGGACGAACAAGCGATGTGAAAAGCTGCTTAGTAACATAAGGATCTTCAAATTCCTTTGCCCAGCGTTTGATGAACCCCAGTTGACTTCTGGCTTTTCTAACAGTTAGAGATATATGTTGCATAAAATTCAGTTTTGGATCTAGTAAAATTCCAAGATCTGTGAAAGTGCAAACATTTTCCAGCTCATAATCACCCAAAAAATATTTAACGTTGAAATGGCTCCTCCGAAAGAAACACATATACTTGCATTTTTTTAGATTCAATGTCATTAAATTCCTTTCACACCAAGAGTACAAAGAGTTTAAATCTGCTTGAAGAAACTTATGATCATCAAAGATATTGTAGGTAAAAAATATTTTTACATCATCAGCATACATAAGAACGAATGAGTTTTTAATAACTGTAGGTAAGTCATTGATAAATAGTGAAAATAATATAGGTCCTAGATGGCTTCCCTGGGGAACACCAGACGTAACGGGGATCGGTTTAGATATAGTACTTTTGAATAGAACATTTTGTTTCCTATTAGTAAGGTATGAACTAATCCAATTTAAACAGCCACGTGTGAATCCCATATAATGCAGTTTACTCAACAGAAGTTTGTGGTTAACTTTATCAAATGCTTTACTGAAATCTGTGTAGACTACATCAGTTTGTTTTTTATTGACAAAACCACGATTTACCAAAGTTGTAAATTGTATGAGCTTGGTTATAGTTGAGCAGCCTTTACGAAAACCATGTTGACTAGAACATAATGTTGATGACACCTGGTGGCACAAGCTACTTGTAATTAATTTTTCAAAGAGTTTCGGTATAATACTCAGTTTAGCGATTCCTCTGTACTTTTTAATGTCAGTTTTGGTACCAGATTTAAACAACGGAATAATATAAGAATTCTTCCACATTTCAGGGAATTTTCCAACTTTAATTGAAAAGTTGTACAATAATGTAAGAGGAAACACTAAGGCATCAGCACACTTAATTAGAACACAGCTAGGAACATTATCAGGTCCACTCTTGTACGAGAGTTTCAGTTTTTTCAATCCATTAAGAGCAGAAATTTCATCCAGAAATGGAATTAAAATAGATTGACTTCCAGGACAAAAATTTGATTGCAACCCAGTAGTAATAGTTTGATCAACAGAATAAGTAGATGAAAAGAAATCCGCAAGCAAATTACTAATTTCAGCCTCGTTATATGATTCTTTTTCATTTAGTTTCATAGTGGACGAAAAGGAAACTGATTTTCTTTTTAAGTTCACGAAATTGTAGAAAGACCTTGGATTTTTCTTCAAGTTGCTTTTAATTTTTTGTAAGTAACATTTATAACATTTAAGATTTAACTTGTTATAGACGGCACGGACAACAGAGTATTTTGCAAAATCTGAGGATGATCCTGATTTTGTGTATTTTTTATAATATTTATTTTTGCTATTTTTAAGTTTGGAAAGAAACTTTGAATTCCATGGAGGTCCAGATACTTGAGAAGCGACTTGTTTAGGATCACATTGAGTCAAGATCCAATAAATCCTATCGTAGACTTTTATGGTTGTGTGATCAATAACATCGGGATTGTTTTCTAAGTTCGTAGCTACGAGTAAATTGTGCCAGTCTGTATTGTGTAGAAGTTCGATTATTTTGTTATAATTTGCCCTTTTAAAACATAAACTCTTGACTTTTGAGTTGTACGCAGAACGAGATATATAAACAGATGGAAAACATGTAGATATTAAGATTGTGGGATGATAACAGTCCTTCGGTAAGGTTAAAGGATCAGTGCGAAGGACAGACGTGTCAACACAATCATTTACAAAAACCAAATCTAAAAGCTTATGGTCATCATTATATATGCCATTTATCTGATAAAGATTCATATCCAACAAGCAATCAATATACCCGTTATATTTCAGACTAAAAGTAGAATTATATGGTGTAAAGCAACCATTATCAGCCGAAAAATCCCAAAAAATCGTTGGCATATTGAAGTCACCAACTGCGATGATACTATCATTATGATAAGACTTATGCACAGCATTTGAAATAGCATCCGAATGCTTTCTATAAATTATTTCAGGAGAATTTGGGGGAATATACGAACAGGTTATGAAAATTTTTTTATGATTTATTTTTACCAAAACACCCATAAACTCAATATCCAGTGAAGAAGTAAACGATAACTTTTCGGAAGAAAGCACGCTTGACACTGCAATTACTACACGTCCTCCATTCATGTTATTGTCACGATCACGTTTATATATTAAGTAACTTGCACCCATTACTTCTGTGTCCAATACATTATTATTAAGGCAAGATTCAGTGAAAGCGATAACTTGAAAATCAAACGGATAACTTTAACTAAATAAAGATGATAACTTTGTATTAATGCCACGAACATTTTGATATAAAAGAGTAAAATTTTCAGTATAACCATTTAGTTTTTTGAAGTAGATTTTACAGATGACGGCAATCGAACAGCATTCTTCTCTCTTGTTTTAAACATAAACTCACGAACGTATATACCATCAGGCCAAAATCCAGGAGAAATAATATTGTTAAATAACTCATCCGGTACTGTAATTTTAAAAGATGCAACTATTCTTGGTTCTGTGAAGGAAAATTTATACACTGATACACCTAAGTTCGTACCACAATTCAAATTTATGTACGATTGGAGTTCTTCGACAGTAGAATCTGACGCTAGTCGAGACACGAAAATTGTTTTATTTGGCGGTATAACTCTAAGTATATTGGGACGATTCACAATAGAGTTAACGTTACTTGACGATGCTAAAGTTTGAACATTACTAGTACACTCATCTGGCAAATTATTTATTACTGCAGCACTAACAGGAGTCTCTAGGGCAACTCCAGTGCTTAAAACGTTATTTGATGAAACAGCAGAATTAGAACCAGATGCTACAGGTACATCACATCGAGAGGCACGGTTCTTGGATGTTTGCGTGGAATTATTTTCCATTGGCAGAGAGATTAGATCTTTATTTGTATTAGCATTCCTAGCAGATTTCCTACGCTTAGGAGAAGGTTGGATAGGTGATTTTAAGTTTTCAAGTGGTTTATAATCATCAAAAAGTTTGCCATATGTAGAAATACGGTCCGAAAGCTTGCTTAGTTCATTCTATATTTCGTTAAAGTAAGTTTTAGTACCTTGGGAAAATCTGTAGAAACTAACATCAATCTTTTTACATCTATTGAAGCACCAACGTATAGAATCATTTTTTGAGATAGCATCAGCTACAATCACACACTGAAAGTCCACCTCATTTAAAGTGACACAAATCGTGGCACAGCCAACAGCATATCATATTTTCATAATCAGTATCAAGAGTACATCCATTATTTAGACAAGACATCATATGGGTTTTTTGTAAAATAGCAGTATGGTAAAAGAGCAATTTAAAATGTTCGCTGGCCTTACCAAAAACAACTCACCAACAGATGGCGACACAGAAATAAATCAATTAACGAATGATAATAAATGTATCAAATATTCAGCATAGCCAGCTGATCGCACAGATGGAATAATTTGTGACTATCAGAAGAATTTAAGTAGAGATGTAAGTATGTATGTCCAAACATGCATGTATGATTGCCGATATTTAGGTATATGTGTCTGCGTATACTTAGCACCAATTCTTAGGTAATATTGAATCAGGCTTACAAATAACAATTTAATTCAGCACCCAATTACACAATTCCTTCAGCAACAATTCAAGCAGCAAAACACAGCACAGATTCAAATTTTACAATGAAGTAATCAATAACTTTTGGAAAACTTTTCACGGAACGACAGTAAACTCGTCTTGACGTATATCCGGAGCTGGAATACTTCGCTTAAAGTATGCAACTCTTTTGTAATGTATATATATATATATATATATATATATATATTATTTTATAGAGTATTGAAAATATTATGCCAATGGATTCAGGTGCATTTGAGTTACGAAGAAAGCTTATTTTAAATTTTCACGATAAATTCTTTCGCTTTAACAGCGATGAAAACGTATGAAATAAAGTTTCAAAAATTGGTAAATATTCCGCTGTATTGTATCTTCCTTCCTTTTCTGACTTAGTTTTTATAGGTTCGCTTGTTCAAAAGAAATTAACGTTATCAGAAGAGATTGAAAAAGACAGTCCTAAACGTATGCGTACCGAACCCAACATTGAATGCGAGCTTTGGGAAATTCACGACAACATTGTAGAAACACAGAAAACGAGTTTAAATCAACCCAATCTAATTACGCCAATACTTAAATATACCAGTGTGTGATCGAAATCTAAATCCACTAGAAGAGTGGGAAAAATACAAAGCAACATATCCAAACATGTATGAAATTGAATTCTGCATCCTTGTGGCTTAATAGTAACTCATCAAAGAAACAGACTAAGCAGTCATCACATAAATCAACAGGTTTTTTTACAAAATCTTAGCGAAAAAGATTTTGATAACTAATGTTATTAGTAAAAGGCATTTTTAATAAATGAGTTTTAGAAATATTTCCGCGAAATAACTACATATGTATATAGGTAGTTGAATAATTTGTTATAATTCTTTTTTATATAAGACGATCATTTATTTCGAAAATTCAAAAATTTATTATATAATTTTAATGTACCTTCTTCAATTTAATGTGTTCCCTAAATTTACTTTTTATCTACTTTTATTGCATGTTTTTGTTTGGTTTTGTTTGTTAATGTTTGATTGAATTTCTATGAATAAAGTTTTTTGTTTAAAAATTTTAAATCTATTTTAATACTTTTTCGATTTTAAAATCGATTTCGAGGTCCGATTAATCGATTTTAAAAATCGATTTTTGAGTCCATTTACCATTCCCTAATACGAATATATATTATAACGATATATCGAAGGAGTCTTCTGAAGCTGAAGAATATTCATTCGATGACGTATATATAATTTTCATATATGGATGTTACATAAATTGTATTGAAATACTAATCAATACCCATTTATGGTTGAAGTTACTTTGATTTTTTGTTAATATTAAAATCATATAACGTGATATTTAATTTAATGATACCTTTTCTTAATAAAAACATTTTTTATGAATATACATAAATATGCACATATACTTTTATGTATATATATATATATATATATATATATATATATGTATATATATATATATATATATATATATATATATACATATATATATATATATATATATATATATATATATATATTATTTTTTTTTGTTACTCCTTAATCAGTTTGTTTCATTGAAATGATGTGAAATAAGTGTTTATAGGGAAACATTATGAAAAATAAACCATTTGTAAAGATATATTAATTATTAACACATGTTAATACAATTAATATTTTGCATTATATATTATCAGTTTAGGATTTTTTTTACCAGTTTTTAGCATTATTTTAAAACCGATTTTTTCCAGCTCACAACAATTACATATGTGCTTTTAAGTGCCCAGCAGACGTACGTAATAAACCAAATAATTGTGTGCGTGCAGTCGTTTTTTTTTTTGGCTACACGTACATGTTGTCGGCTCTGATTGATGAGAATCAAAAAATTTTGATATTTTTATTTGACGGCTGATATTTTTAATGTCTCTAAATCTGATTGACGAAAAAAACGTCATTTGCCTTGTTTTATTCGTTGTGTGACGATATGGATAAGTGCGCTGATGATAAAAATTTATTTTGTAGGCTGCGAAGTCAAAACACAAATGCTGATTGACAATTTTATTTGCAGGTCTCCGAAAAACCATCAATTAAACGACACCAGCACATTTTTACCGATTGATGGTTTTTTTGTAAGCCTCCTGGGCAGTTAACACATTCTTACCGACTGATGTTTTTTTGTACATCTCCTGGGCACTTAACAGACAAAAAGGCTTCGGAGAGACTAGAACAGTGATGCCCAAAAAATTTTTTTTGTGGATTAGTGAGTAACAGAAAAATAACAAATTGAGAGAATGTATTTATTTACAGCCAAATTAATATGTTAGTAAGAGATTGAAAAACAGAAAAATTATATTGATATTAAGAAGCAAACATAGTAATATATGTATGTACATATTTTTAAATAAAATAATTCAACTTAATTTTTTAAATTTTAAATCAAAATAATCAATTCTATTGCGCATAAATATTGTTTAACAAAAACAAAACAGCTTATTTGTATAATTCATTATAAAAAAACAAAAAAATTTCTCGAAATATAAAAGATTGCAATTATGATTCTTATATAAACGATTCTAATCATATGTATAATAATAAAAAATAGAAACAGCCACTACGCATGCGCATTCATCGGTTGTTCACTGAGGACTAAATGAAAGAGCATTAACATTTCATTGAATGGCCGCACAACATTTTTTGAGTGTGACCTTGAAAAACAGCAACAAAGCATTCGCTAAACATGTACAGTTCTCAACGACTAAATAAAAGAGCATAAGAATATGTGTGAGTTCTCTCCAAACAATTGTTTCATGAGCTGGACATCCCTGGACTAGAATCATATGGCGGGCCCAGTCATACATTACTTTGAGATGGTCATCACAAAAGACACAGGCAATACTATCAACATTTTGCTGTCTATTTGATATTATAATTAGTCAACTATTTTTAATCGCACGTCGCGTTTGGCTGTTTAGCAAACAATAAAATTTATTAAAAGAATTTAAATGGTTTTAGACGTCTACACAAATATATTTGGATACGTGAAGTACAAGTGTAGTGCCAAAGCAAGAACACATATTCGAAGTAGCCAACAACGAAAGAAAACAAATTTTTGAGTACGACGCACTTGCCGATTACAACTAGTTGATGGTACTACTCGCGCTTACTGCTTTTAAAATAAATACTTGCAGGATCATGTCATGTACATACCAGAGAACGAAATAGTGTACAAGAAAATTTTATGTACACCTTCCGTACAATGTACACGCTCAATACATTATAGACATTGCCTTTCTTTCGTTGAGTACACTTTCTGCCTGTACATCTCGTGTATATGCTTTTGCAAACAAACACATGAATGGTGGAGGATTATTTCTCTCTACTGCGCACACACGCACTCATTTTATGAAGAAGCAAAAACTAATCTTCTCTACTGCGCACACATCCATTAATTTTATGAAGATACAAAAACAAATATAATGTTATCATCACCGCTAATGTGTATAAGTACATAAAGTGAATTCCCCAATCATTCCGCTGCATTATAATGAGAATTGATGGAAATAATTATAAATTTCTAATTGACACGGGATCATTAATCAGCTTAATAAAACACTTTAATAAAATAAACACGATTTGCGTTAAAACAGCTATTGGAGAAGTATTTCTCGATGAAATACATTAAATTTTTGGCCCCTTAAAGAAAAGTAAACTAATATTATTTGTTTTCGAATTTACTAATACAGTTGAACCTCGATTATCCGGCTCTCGTGGGACCGGCACCAGCACGGATAATCGAAATGCACGGTTAATAGGGGTTACACTAAATAAATGTTTTTAAGTTTAATTTTATTAAAACATTCGATTCAAATCTTTTTATACAAAAAGAGAATATAAAGTCATATATGTATCATATAGAACATTAAAATTTGGGTTTTTACTGATTATGCTTTGGTTGATCAAACTACATGTCTGCACAAAATTATTACATTTGTGTTTAAACTTAAAAAGGGGAAACACCGGATTTAGATTTGTGTCAACATGTGAACGTTGCACGGATAATATCTATATACAAAGCACGCTTCATAAAAATCTAAAGCACGGATAATACAGGTAAAACATGAATAATAGAGGGAAAATATAAAAACAACCGCATGTCGGTTAATAGATGTAACCGATTAATAGAGAGCCGGTTAATCGAGGTTTAACTGTAATTATGATGGGCTCTTAAAATTTGACAGCTTAAAACCACTAACTGCTTCAATAAATACCTATCGGATTCGCAATTTTAAACGATATAAAATATTTCTTTTTGAACAAAAATCAAAAGGAAAACGAAGGTATTAAAAGTTTTCCAACCACAAAAAAAATTAATTCCGAGTTCGAAAAGATAAAATGTCAAATAATTAAAAGCAAATAAAATAAACTAATAATCAAAAAATATCTGAATTATATTGGCAATATTTAGATTGAATCAACTCGGTAAAGATTAATATTTTTTTATAGAGAAAGAGATAAGCTAACCTTCACTAATATTGTAAAACATAAAATTAATACTGTCCATGAGGATCCGATATATTGCAAAACCTATCGTTACCCTCAAGTTCATAGAGAAGAAGTTAATACACAAATACAAAAAAATTTTGGATCAAAATGTTTTATGTCACAGCCAGTACTCAGCCCCGATTTGGGTTGTGCCTAAGAAGCTAGATGCGTCTAACAAACAAAACTGGCGTATCATTGGGGATTATCGAAAAGTTAACGATATAACCATCAACGATAAATATAAAATTCTATTAATATATATATATATATATATATATATATATATATATTTATTTATTTATATTTATATATATATATATATATATATATATATATATATATATATATATTATATATACATATATATATATATATATATATATATATATATATATACTTCTAACATTTTTCGAAATATTACCTTGTAAAGGAAACAAAGTTTTATATAAATTATACCCGTTAGGTGACTTTGGTTATCCAAAAGCGAATATGTATTTATATATTCTATAGAAGTGGCACAAGATTTTGAATGTAAGCTAAATGTAAATTTTCTTTAAATGTTGGTGTTGCTACACTGAAGTATGGAACAGCCGAACGTAGAAATCTTAAATGTAATCTAAAGGTGTTAGCTGATCTAAGCTGTTATATGGCAAGCTGTATAAATGCTTACTACACTATAAGAAAATGTAGCCCTTACGTCCAACCTGCAGAAAATAGAAATTCAAAATCTTGTTGCCCCTATAACTTTTTTCATCCGTTGTTTGATATATGACAACTATTGCAATCGACGGGCATTTTAACAAGCTTTCGATTGCAGCGCATGTTTTTTTTTCACATGGAAAATACCGCAGTGCCCCCACGGTTTTTTTTAGTACTTCTTTATTCTTTGCGATTTTTAACTTTTAATATGTTAGCAACGTTTTCAATTCAGCGCTAAGCTTAAATGTGTGATGTGTTCAATAAGGTTTACGGCTGATAACTTTAACGTAATGATGGGTCAAATGAATGGTATTCATTCAAGGTTAAAAAAAACTATCCAAATTTTTTTGTAACTGGCTGTACATGTCATATTTTAAATTTATGCTCTTCAGCAGCATATTTATGTCTCCCAAAAGATGTAGAAAAATATATGAAAGAAATAAGTTACTATTTCTGCAATAGTTCAAGCCGAAAAGAGGAATTTAACACTTTTCAAGAATACTTTGGTGCAGATGTTCACACGATTTTAAGGTATTCACAAACCAGATGGCTTTCTAGACAGACTGTTATTGACAGCTTTTTAGAGCAATGGGAGCCGCTGACCTATTTTTTCAATTAAAGTAATTTTGAAAGCGGCATAAAAGTGAACGAATTAAATTGATTGGAACTGAAATTTCAAAACCTGAAACAAAAATGTATTTCCTATTTTTGTCATATACATATAGTAAAAATAATTAAAGACATTAATATTGAAATGCAAAGTGAGGACGCCAGCATTCATATTTTGTTATCCAGAATGAAATATTTGTTCCTACAAATAGAAAGAAATTTTATAAAAATGGGATTCGTTGGATAACATATCGGTGGAAAATTTAAATGAAAGCCATTTACCTTTAAATGAAGTTTTTTGTGGAACTAGTTTTGACATATTTATAGGAACATGTAAAGTTAACAAGGACATTGTTTATAAATTGAAAGAAACTACAACATCATTTTGTTTGACATTTTGCAAATCCTTAAGAAGAAAATTTTCTTTTCAAAACAAAACTTTAAAAATGATAAGTAGCTTTATTCCAGAAAATATTGTTTCCGGGAAAACCAATAGTATAATACCATTGTTTCACGTATTGCTCTTGGAATTTTGTCGATACCGCATTTCTCAGCATCAGTTGAACGCACATTTTCAATGCAAAATGCTATAAAAAGCAAAGTGTTTCAAGTTTGATAAAAACTAAAGATCTATTGAAATCAAATGATAGTTGCTGTTATAATTATAATATTTTTAATGATCTCTTAAAGTAAATTTGTTTTATCTTATAACACTGAATTAAAATCTTTATTTTTAAACATTAATGTTTAAAACTTTGTTTTAAAACTAAGTTATAAGCATGTTATATATGTAAAAATCTGAATAATATAACTTTGCAAAAGTTAAAATAGGATTCATCTATCAGTATAAATTTATGTGTACAAAATAAAAATTTTTAACTTATTTACTTTTAAAAATGTGAACTATTTTAAATAATCTTCTTTAGAAAATACTGAAAAAACGTACCTTACGCTAATGTACAACAGAAATATTATTTACATGTGTAACTATGCTCTAAAATACATAGATAAATCAATAAAAAATTTTTGATAATTTTATATTTATAAATTATTGTTTTATTTTTTAACAAAAAGTACCATTTAGTGGGAAAAAGTACTGTTTTAATTGACGTTCAGTACCATTTAAAAATTTCAATTTTGCAACACTGGTCAACAACAAGCCTCGTTGGCAAATATATTCTCAGTAAAATTAAACTATTGATTGTTTACTCTCTTTCTAGAGTTTTGCGTCTTAAGCTGGATTCACCCATGGTTTCAGAACGATATTGACGTTGGACAACATTTCCAGTTCTTTGAGAGTATGCTCTGAAGCTATTCACCCACTTCGCGCATTTTTTCTGCAACATCAAGACTACCATGTGAAATAATTTTGTAAACTATGTGCGCGAGTTTTACAATTGAGCAATATCACTATTTATTTAATTTTATTTATAACAATATTTACCAGTTATATATTTTTTAATACAAAACAAATGCTCCGTATTTTATTACATACACAAACAATACGAAACAAGTGTGTTGTTATACATACAAAAGTATAAAACAAGTTCAGAATTTTACTATACATATGTACATATAATATGCTGTGGCATCTCAGTTCTACTTCACTTAAGAAACTAAACTTTCTGGCAGCGCAGTTGCAATCTTTGGGAACGTGAATTAAAATTAAACCAATTCAGGTTCCGAAACACGTTACTCTCTTTCGCTCTCTCTCTCACTCTCTAAAAGAGAAACGTCAAACTACATATAAAAAAACATGTTTCCGAACGTGAAATTCGTTCTGAAACCATGGGTGAATCCAGCTTTACTCGCACTAGATAATTTTTCCTGGTTAACTACGTTGCTACTTCCTATGTGTACAGTCAGACACAGAAGCGAATAAAATAAGGGTTAACAACGTTGCCGGTATATGGTCACCCACTGGCATCTGTGCAGCAAATACTTTACAAATGTAGATATATTTTATATAAATCTATAGTCTATGTATATATACATATGTACATCCCTTAAAGACTACCCAGCATACGGAATTGCGATCAAAATGCAATAGAACTTAAGAATAAGCATACATATGTATGTAAACAGTGAATATTAAGTTTTTCCAATGTCACTTACATACATTAATATTGACAGAATTTTAATACACAAACATTTTTAAACAATGCTTGAGAAACAATTATAACTTTTTCTAAAGTGTACTTACAACTATTGAATGACGCAATAATATTATTGAAAAAAGGCAATACATTCTACAGTCATGTACCGTTATTTTTGCTTTTACAATTTTCACCAATTGATGAAAATGTTTTATGTGGATAAGGTTTGGTTCGTCAGTTACATATATATATATATATATATATATATATATATATATATATGTATGTATATATATATATATATATATATATATATATATATATATATATGTATATATATATATATATATATATATATATATGTATATATATATATGTATATTGTTACAAAGATTAGAAATAGATTCAAGGCTGTGCCAATAAGAGTAAACCACAACAACAACAAACATAGCAACATAAATGCTAAGAGATGTTATTCTTAATGATCTTGTATGCAAGTATTCGCTGCTAATAAAACTAAATAGATTCACAAGTATACACAGCCATATACACGTAGAAGAAACAAAAGCACATTCATACAACCACTCATAGTTACCATAGGCAAAACACACAGAATACTCATCATTCAACCACACATAGTTACCATAAGCAAACCAAACAAGTCAGCATTGTCATATATACAAACACACACATGTCAAGTAAAAAAAACAACGACCATACCCAGAACTTTCGCGAGGTTACCGGACGACGTCATTTTTGCTATATAAAGGCGCTGCCAGAACTCAGCGATAATCAGTGTGATTTTAAATATAGACTTGCTAACATCGCTAAGAGTTGAGTAGTACAAATACTCGTGTAAATAAAGTAACAAATAAGGTGTTGCCGCATTATATTTCTAAATCAATTTGTCCGTGTTTTAATTTGATGCAATAAAACGAATCCTTGAAGGATAAGTAATAAAACCGTTTTTACGAAAAGGTCTAAAAACGTAACGATATATATATATATATATATATATATATATATATGTGTGTATATATATTTATATATATATGTATATATATATATATATATATATATATATATATATATATCACACATATATGTATGTGTCTAACATGAATTAACTAAAAATATACTACATATAGTTTTGTTCTAAATCATGTTATTGTTCCTATATAACACATATTGAATATTCCTATATCTTTGATCTGTCTAATGTCCGGCTATTCTATTCTTCAATTTACTTATAGTTGTACCTACATATACACTGTTGCAACTCTCATTGTTGTTTCATTTACATGTAAATTACATTAGATATATCTAACTCCTGAATCTGATCTTTTGTATTACTAAAACATTTCCTAAAATGCTATACATTTTATATGCCATCTTGTACTTTGTTCTGTCATAAATATCAGATTTTTCTAATATTTCTGATATTTTTGGTATATATCTTAATGACTTATACATTTTTGGCTCATTGCCGTTGTTAGTATTATTAATATAATTATTGCTATTACTATTATTTCTATTATCATTAAATTCTCCTATCAATCTACAAGAAAGATGATAAGGAAAACTGTTGTCTCTCAATATATTTGTAAGCTTATTCTTCTTATGGAATTCAACATCACTTATCGTCAAAATTCGGTCTATAAGATTCTTGGCCTTAATAATTATCATCCTCTTTGGATGTTTTGAATAATAATTAATAATTCTGCCAGATGACGTTGGTTTTTGGAACCAATCTATTAATACTAATGTATCTAAATATGAAAGTGTTGAATTATTTTTCTTTTTAATTGTGAATTGTATATCAGGGTGAAAAGAGTTAAATGTGGAAAATATATTATCAATTTCACTTTCTGAAATGATACAAAACAAATTATCAACATATTTAACTAAAAACTTCAATTTATTAGTCAATTTTCTAATACATTCCTCCGTTGGATTACACCATCTTGTAATGGCTTTTTTATTTCACTGTTTACGGAGTCGTTATCCGCTATAGGATATGGGTACTACTGTTTCATCCAAAGAAGTTCGTTCTTATCGGGACTTCAGTCGTTGTAGTGAAGGGTAATCTCCTATGCCATTGTTTTCCTTCATTAACCTATCTATATCTTCTTTATATAAGTCATTACCTATGATATAGTGTATATTACTTATTTCTTCTTTTTTATTCATTGTAAAAGTCATGGCTGTACTCTCAATTGTTGCGCTTAGCATATTTATTCCCTTCTATCCTAATATCAGATCAGTTTTTGCTATGTTATCTAACTTGAAAAAGTCTATATCCCTACCGAGAAATTTGATTGTTTGTTAATATTAACTAACGACGTCCCATGCATTGAAATGACTTGCACAGGTTATATTTTTTGTATGTAATTCAATTTTAATGACTTTTTAATGTAATTATGGGCTACTCCAGTATCATACGTTATTTTTCTACATCTGTCATGGTTATGTGGGGTAACCCGTTTTTTAGTTTAAATGCTTAACAACTAAATTATTTACAGTACCAGGTTCTACAATAAGGCTGCTGGTATCATCTTCAGTGGTGATATTGTTGTTTCTCATAATTTTATTCTGTTGGAAATTTCCGCTGGGATATCGTTTTCGTTTCCATGGTTGGTGATTTACAAGCTGTCTGTAAGTGGTGTTACCTGAACTGATGTCCATGGGTTCTGATCTCGGTTGATAGGGTTTGCATTGCCTTACTGGAGGCTGTTGCAGTGGTTTTTGAGAAAAGTGTTGTCTATGTGGATACCTCTGAGTTGACTGGAACTGTGGTCTATGTGATTTACAAGCTGTCTGTAAGTGGTGTTACCTGAACTGATGTCCATGGGATGTCCTTCGGCGTCTTCTTGCTGATGTTTGTATTCATATGACAGCTGTCATGCTCAATAGTACGTGCAATAGTATATGCGTGCTCTAAGTCCTCTGGAGTATTGCATTGTACGAACGTGTTCTTAACTGCCGTTATGAATACTCTAACCGCGTCTTGTTTGGCTTGGTTTCTCATTGCATGGCTTTTTGTCCATATCCGGACATGGATATTTTTGAGATTAGTAGGCTCAGACTTTTATTTATTTGATGTTGGAGTTCTTCTAGGGTGTTTCTTTCCTGATGACACCTTTTTATTTCTTCCTGAAAAACGTACAGCGAACGTGTATCTGCATAAGTGTAGTCGAGTCTATTTTTGATGGCATCAAAGTTGAAAAAGGTACCATGAATTGCCAAGACCTGCATTGCTGCCCCTTGTATTTTTGTTTTGACTATTTGTAACGCTTTTTAATAAATACTTGTGCCTTTGAGAGACTCTACACCATCTAACATACGTGATGTATCTTCTCTCCATACTCTGTATTTTGCGATTTCACCATCAAATACGGAAAGTGACTTAAAAACTTCTGATTTAACTCCATTGGGGTTTGTAATTCTTCTTGATACTGCTTCCATTGGTTTCATTGAGGTCGGTTGATAAGAGGGTTTACTCTTACCTTCTGTATTTGATGTTTCAGTGCATTAACTTCTGTTATATGTTTCTGTACAATTTTCTGCACCATGGCTTGTAATGCCGCCATTTGCTGTGTGAGCATTTCAATCTCTACATTATTTGTTTCTAAGATTTTTTTTCAAGGACGTAATTCATGAATGTAGAGTTTCTTTTCTTTTTTGACATTTATATACAACTTCACTACTTGGGGTTTTTTCCACTTTTAATTTCATTGGATAAATTGTTTAATATGTATATTTTTTTAACTTAGAATTTTTATTTATATCTCCTTCTATGGGGCTTCTTTATTTATTTATTTATTTCTTTCTATGAAAACTTTTTTATATATTTTCACATGTTTGCTGCGACAATTTATATTACTCCTGGTAGGAACCCAATTATTTAATTTTAATTTTATTTTGTTTTACTCATTTCGTAATAAAAAGCCAGTTTGGCCAAAAAATATATTACACAGTTTAGCTAAGCTTAAGTATTAAAAACAGAAAGTCAGTATTTATACATATTTAAGTATCGATTTATAAGTAATAAAATCATGTATATTTAAAGGCTACATATATTATGCTACACCTCCCCAGGCATAAGAAGAAAATAACAGGGAGGTATGTAAGATTACGGCCAAATAAGGAATAAAGCAAAAAAAATATGAAAAAAGGAATATGTATGTACACTTCCATAATACATAAAAAAAATTATTTCATTCAGAGAGATGTTTTATTAATTTCAGTCTAAGCACAACATTAGAATGTGTGAAGATGCGTAATTCTAACGGCAGACGATTCCAAGTGCTAATAAATCTTACAGGAAATGATTTTAAAAAGAAAGCTTTGAAGACTATGGGATAAAAAAAGTGCGGATTTCTACGACGAGGTGATAATTGAAAGAAGTTAAGTAGATACATAGGTTTTCGATTTTTAATCATTTTGTGAAGAGTTAGTAAATTACGAAATGCTTTAAAGTTTTCAACATAGCATCCCAAAAACATTTTAACAAATCCAGAGATATGGTCTCTCCTACGAACATTGTAATCTTACGATGGCATTAACTAAGCGCTTTATGCTATTTAGCAGATAACCAGATGTACTGGATATAACTTCTAGCCCATAAATAATTTGCGACATTAAGGTAGCATATACTAATCGTTTTCTTCCATGTTGGGGTAAAAAGACTTGGGAGTTAAAAATGTTTCAAAGAGAACTCCAGATTCTACCAGACAACATATCAATATGATTACGAAACGAAAGCTTATTATCAAGAACCACTCCAAGACCTCTGTGGCAATCAACGAATTGTACTAAATTATTGTTAAGAAATATTCGAGGGTCAAAGAAGGTTATAGATGTAGAGCCAAAAAGGTTGCCTTATTCATAGATGCATTTACTGAAAGACAATTTTCGGCTGTCCAATGAGTAATTCGTTCTAAACTTGAATCTTGTCATCCCCTCTATTGCCATGAAACAAGAAAAAGACATCATCTGCAAAAAGAAAGGTAGAGCAATAAGAAGAGACAACTACACTGGCGAGGTCGTTAACATAAAGAATGAATAAAAGTGGCCCCAATACTGAGCCTTGAAGAACACCAGAATGCAGGGGAAGAACCTCAGAATTATTCGCAGAAACGGCCACAAACTGTGATCTACCAGTAAGGTAAGACGCTAGGAGTCTATAAGCGGTTCTTGAGAAATCAAATTCACTTGTCAATTTAGAAATCATTCTTTAAAAATTTATGGAATTGAAAGCTTTCTATAAATCCAGTGACACAAGGACACTATTACGATTAACGTTACTGTTACTTTTTATTGAATCTGTGAGACACAAAAGAAGAGAGCATATTGCGATTCCGAGATTTTGTTAGAAATCGCAAAAATCATTTTATTCCCTAAGACATGTTCGACGACTTTTGATAGGGCAGAGAGAATGAATACTGGCCTAAGATCATCTGGCCCATTAACAATTTTGGTTTTCGGTATAGGAACTATACGAGCTGTTTTCCACAAGGATGGAAACACAGATGTCATCAATAATAGAAATACCATCTACACCTTCGAATTAACTTTCTGCAATGCATCAAAAAGTTCAATTTCAGATATGCAGGAGAAAAAGGAGTCAGCTGAATTCTCCAAGTTATTCAAGCTAACATTTTCAGAAGGAGGAGCGCTTGTACCAACAAAGTATGATCAAGTTCAATACAATGGGTATCAGTACCAATACATCCCGAGCTTCTTATTAATTTCGAGAAACCAGAGCTATCTAGTGACCCAAACCTTCTGGAAAAAAAATTTCTTCTCTCCTTACGAATTATATTCTTGGCTTTGTTTCGGAGTTTACAGTAACTTTTCCAATTTAGGTCAGTCGGGTTATTTTTATATGCTGAAAAGGGCAGGTCCCTCAAAGACCTAACCAAAATAACACTGTTTGACTTCATTGATACATTTTCACTTTTACGTACCCGCATTTTTACAATAGGAGCAAAGTTAAAAAGATCACTCAATAGCAAACTAACGAGGCCACATTTCAAGTTGATATCCACTGTGTTGATAATTTCCAAATAATTGTATCCATTTAAAAACGAAAATAATCCTTCCCAATTCATACTATTAAAGTCACTATATTCTATATATTCATGATAATTGCAAATACCAAAAGCGAATGAGCTCAAAATAAGTGAGTGGTCAGAAATTGACGGGCACTGTATTTGGCCACTAAAGCTCATAAGCGAGAGATTACTAACCAGAAAGAAAACAATAAGTGATGTGCTATTTGTTCTTAGATCAAAGTGAGTTGGTGTAAAATTGTGAGCCAGGTACAAATCATACCTAACACAGAAAGGGCGAACCATATCAGATTTATGTGGCAAAAAAACCTTCCAATTAAAATCTCCAACGACTATAATATTTTGATACCTTCAATATAAATCACAACTTAGTCTTTCAAATGTATCCAAACAGCCATTTGGCAGATAAACATTTCCGAACATATTTCGACAAAAATTAATTCACAGACTGAATCTTGAGTCTTTTACACAACTCTAAACTTGACTTTTTTAGATATGTAAACACCCACACCCCCACCCCCAGAGGGATACGGTCTATCACAACGCAAAAGTTTATAGCTCGGAATGTCAACATCTCGATCAGAAATATGCTGATTCTACCAGGTCTCAGTATGTAACTGCAAATATGTCATTACCAACAACAGATTTAAACTCATCAAGTTTAACAGAATTTCAATTATACATTGACAACTATAAGGACACAAAACATTATTAAGGTAACTATTATCCCTTACTATTGGACCCAGATTGTCGCTAGAAGAAATCATAAAAGAAAATATAAAGTATTCTGGGGGGCATGAGAGTTTAGTAGGCATTAAAATACGATACATTTTGAATTAATATACTCATAGGAATCAATTAATCATATTAACAGGCTTGTCATATGATGTTTATAAAACGATTTAAATTTTATAAGATCATTCAAAAAAAGATGAAGAATATTAAAATATTTTTAAAACATGAAAATTTATGACACCATCTAGGCAGCAGCATTTGTTTTCACCAGGGCAGCACAACCATCAGCATCTGACAATATATTATTACCATCCAATAGCGTGACTACATTTCGGGCTGTCACTATCTATTATTCGGAATTTCAATATTAGCTTATCATATAGCAATTTCCTACAAAGAGCATTCAACTTTGCAGAAGATGGCGAGAAATGATCATTCACAAGCAGTCTCTTATCGATTCTCACATCATCAGATACACCTGGATGAACAGCATCAATCTTTACAAGATCAGAAACAAGCAGTGGCCGAGATTTCACAGGCGTAAAATAAGCCTTCATTAGCTGATCACGAACATTGCAAAACTTTACTACCACGAATTTCTTGTTGTGCAGGTAATAGGCATTGTTTGTATGATCTGGTACAAAAGGAACTTTATAGAATTCAGCCAACTCACAAATATAGCCATTTCAATCAGTAAAACCTGGCGGCAAACCACGAATAACAATGTCGGAACGTTTAAATTTTCTGTGCAGAGAATTATTAGCTAGTTCAAGACTGGTGATATTTTAAATTTATAGCGGATCTAAGTTCGTCTAATTCTTATTACACTCTTTAAATTATCAATACATACTGAGACTTCAGATGTAAATACAGCAACAATATCTTCCGGTGAATTCTTGATTTTGTCTGTGTCAGATTTATTGTGTGCAATTAGTTCATCAAATCGTTTATTTAGTGTATCAATATCATTACGCAGTGCTTTTACAGCAGCAATGGGCGGGTTTTTTTACAGGGTGTGCTAATAAAGCTGAGGCTCTTGAATTTTGCCATAAGTTTCACTCCTTCTTCATTAATGTTATCACAAGATACGTGAATCCAAAGATCACATTGAACTGCAGATTGACTCTTACCAAAATGTACATGGCAAATGCCACATAAATAGATCTTTCTTACCGCAAGCCATACTTTTTAGCGCCAAAAACAACAACAGCAACAGTCAGCAAGAGAAAGACAAGTTATTAGGATTAAAAAAGAAGAAAATGCCACCACAATTTAAGTAGATCCAAGTGAACAGTACAAAGAATATATATTTCTTGATGTACTTTTATATTTTTCTACAAATTTTCAATAAGCACGGCCAGTATATATATAAAGAATTAAAGCACGTCTTAATATATTTAATTTATTTTCTTAAAATATTCGAATTAAAAAATATTATGTCTATACGTCTATATAACTTATTCTTTAACTAACTTCATTTCCAAAGTGTTTGTCTTATCATAGTTTTTTTGTTCTATTATTCTAAAAGATGTATCTTTTTATGTTTTAGGATGTTTAGTTTCATACAATATATTATGATCTATACAATATTTGTTTATATACAATATTTGTTTGACCTTTTTATTTTATTCGTAATAGCTTAAATGTATTTAGTTAGGATTGCTTATGTGTGTTTACAATAATTGTTATTTATCATACACTTGCTAGAATAAATATCCGTACACTTATTTCATAATTATACATCTCTATAAATCGCACATAAAGAGATTGTATATTTAAATTTTGTGTTATACCAAAGTAGCACTCTTCACTAAATTTTCTTCTTATAATGCATTCAAAAGATTGTTGTTACTTAAACGTTTGTTACAATGCCGCAAAGACAATATGGCAACATTTTGAACCAGAAAAAGTATCCGTACATGAATTGTCTGGTAAGCCCGTAAGTTAACGGTACTTTTTACAAAACTTAAATTTTTTTATTATGTATGTGTGTACTATTATTTAAACGTGTGTGACATATTTTTCGTTCTTATACTGTTTTATGTGGAAAAATTAAGAAATGAGTCCGAAAAGCAAAGAAATTGTTGCTGACGAAAGAAACATTATCCTAAAATTAAGAAATGAGGGAAAATCATACCGCGAAATAGGCAAAATAGTTGGACGAAGCCACTCTTCAATACAATACGTCATTCAAAGTTTCAAAAACACCGGCTCAATTCTACCAAACCCTCGTTCAGGAAGACCTTCTAAGTTAACCATTCGGGAAAAGCGTACAATACTATCTTCAGTCAAACAAAATCCTAAAATAACTGCTTCTCAAGTCCGTTTAAATATAAAAGAATCATTTGGAAAAGACATTCACGAAGACACCGTCCGAAAAATATTAAAAAAAGAAAACTATCACGGTCGTGTGGCACGTAGAAAACCTTTTATTTCTGAAGTGAATAGAAAAAAACGCATGGACTTTGCAAATGAACACATAAATAAGCCTTCCGAGTTCCGGGAGCGTGTTTTATTTTCCGATGAAAGTAAATTCTGCATATTTGGGATCAAGGGAAGAAAAATAGTGTGGCGAAAGAGTGGTACCGCTTTGGAAAAACACAATCTGTTGCCGACAGTAAAACATGGTGGTGGTGGCGTAATGGTGTGGGGGTGTATGGCTGCTAGTGGTGTTGGGAATATATCATTTGTTGAGTCCACAATGGATCAGATTGGATATCTGAACATTCTCAAACAAAATTTGAAACAAAGCGCAGAGAAATTAGATATGGGTGAAGATTTTTGGTTTCAGCAAGATAATGATCCTAAACACACGGCGCATAATGTAAAACTTTGGTTGCTTTACAATACCAAAAACCAGCTTAAATCGCCCCCTCAATCACCAGATCTAAACCCAATTGAACACCTGTGGGATTTACTGGAGCGCAGAATTCGAGAGCATAACATTACATCAAAGGAAATGCTAAAAAACGTCATCACGGTGGAGTGGGCAAAAATAACGAGAGAGGAAACTTCAAAATTAGTAAAATCAATGCCAAACCGGCTTGCTGAGGTTTTAAAAAGAAAAGGTTTTCCTACAAGTTATTAGTTTTAATTTATTTTTTTTTAAATTGAATAATTTTGAATTTTGCCTTTGTGTACGAAAACTTTTTCTTGTGAATTTCGCAGATATTTTAGTTTTTTTGTGTCTTTTTATGCTACGAATTAAAAATTAATTTTAAAACATTTCATTAAATAAAAAGAAGTTTGTTGAAGAATTATTTTGTAAACAATTTTTTTTTAAATTCCCTCTTCATAATTTGTATTTTTAAGATATGGGTTGCCACAGCTCATTGGCAATTATTCTAGCAAATGTATGTCTAGTTACTAATTACTTTGTTATCATCTATAGAAATTTACTTATGATAAAAGAATATTAGTATAATAAAACTGCGTACATGTGTTTATTAATAACGAAACATGTTTATGTATGATCGTCGCTAACTAGCGTGTTGTTGTCTCAACAAGTGATAAACGGAAAGTGATTCAAAAAACTTTTCCACCTCTGTTTAAGGTAAATAGAGGGTTTTCTCTGCTCTATACACAAGCGCTAGTATGTTTATATGTTAAGGGCCCAGGATACGTGCAAAATAAACCATCAATCAGTAATAATGTGTTAGTGTCGTTTAATTGATGGTTCGGAGACGCACAAAAAAATCGTTAATCAGCATTTGAAAGCATGTCGTCATCGGATGATAATTTGTTGTTATTGACTATCTGTGCAGTGTTGTTGGAAAAAAGAAAGTTTAAAAAAGAGAAAGAAAATTTGTATGAAAAGTTAGTCGCAATATATTTATTTTTTTACATCTATTGTTCCTCTCGGATATTGTTCTTTCAATACACTTAATAAGATCTCATATTGTTTATTTCTTTCTTATATATTGCTATATGCTCGGACGATATTTAAATCAATTTAATTTAACTACATATTCCTTTGTATAGTGTTTCATTTTGAAATACTGCTTATAAACTGCTGAGGTGTTAGGGTATATTATGATGGATAGTATTAAGATTTTATTATACCGGGAATTAATCATTATCAGTGATGTTAAAGTATACATAAATTTACTTAGGTTATTAACACTATGTAATATATATTTTATTGGCCTTTAGGCTAATATTTTACAGACTGAAATAAATATGCTTCTAATTTTACATTACATACATTCAATAAAATGTAAAATAAATTTATTTTTATCCGCGCACTTCTCCATGTCTTCGCGCAGCAAGTTCAACAAGCAAATGATGTTTTTTTCTTCAATCAAATACGGCGACAAATAAATATATCAAAATGTTTTGATTTTCATCAATCAGAGGCGACAACATGCACCTGTAGCCGAAGAAAACACGACTGCACGCACACAACTATGTGGTTGATGGTGTATTTTTACGTCTCCAGTGCGTCATATATTTTTGGCAACAAGAGCCACTGAAATGCTGCACATATGCATAATTGCTAAGTACTCTCACATATTCAAACACAATGTGAACTTGTTGTACACGAATATATTACATCAAAGTAGCCAAACTATGGTTGGACTGTCCTTTTACTGTCACCATGTCCTTTAATATTAAACAAAAATAAATTTTCCTTTCTTAACTGAATTGTCTTTTTTAATGAATTTGTCTTTTGTTTTATCTAAAAATTTTGTTATAGTTTTTCTGTGGGCTGTACTTACTGGGCAATACCTACGCAGTGCGTTTGAGTGACGAATTTAACATGGAGATGTCATTGGAAGTATACAATCGCCACCCTCTCGCGTCATCATAGTTTTCATTCGCAAAAATACTATGATAAAAAGAACATTGAAGCCGGGCGAACTGCCAAGTTGCTGTTAAATAATTACCGGTTTCGTTACGTTGGAAAATGAGCTACTTCGTAAATGCTCAGTAATGATTTATTAATATGTCTTTAATGGTTTATGGTTTCATATAATATTGTATTTTTTTAATTCACAGCGCTTGCAGTCTTTTAAGTCTTATAAAACTAACATTAAAAATACAGCAAAAATTTGAATTCACATAAAAGCAACAAAAAACAAGTAAGAGTGCTATATTCGGCTGTGCCGAATCTTATATACCCTTCACTAACGTACGTCTGCTTTGTAACTTATAAAATAGTTTCAGTTAGCAAAAAATAAAAACAATTTCAGTTGCATTTTTGTTTACTTAAAAAAAATTTTCAAAATATCCCAACCCTGGAAACGAAATTTTAATTTTTCAAAAATACCAGTCTTCATAATGTATAAAGCGGTTTTATTTAAGCAAAAGTACAAGTTTTTGACCATATTGGTAACGTTCATGTAATACAAAATATTGCAGTACCCAACGCTGGAATCGAAATTTTTATTTTTTTAAATTTTTAATACCAATTTTGTTTTGCTAGAATAAAAAATAATTTTAACCAAGAAAAAAACGACGTTAGTTGATTTTTGGTTATGTTATTGTATTAAAAAATTCAAATTTCCTAACCCTGGATGGGGACATTTCTGTCACTTTCATGTACTACAATATATATCAGTTTTCGGACCCTGGAACCGAAATTTGTTTTTTTTAAATTTTGATACCAATTCTGTTTTTCAAGGACAAAAAATTATTTTATCCAGGAAAAAACGACCTTAGTTAATTTTTAGTTATTTTAATGTACAAAAAATATTAAAATTTCCTAGCCCTGGATAAGAATTTTTAATTTCTAAAATTTATTTGTTAATTTATACAAATATTCCTGGTGTATAAAACGTATTATTTAAGAAAAAACTTAAAATTTTTTAACATTTTAATTATTATATGTACCACTCAATTTCCGATCCCTGCAAACGAAAATGTAATTTTTTTTTAAATTATTTCTTACCAATGGAAGTCTTCATGATGTATAGAGCGGTTTTATTTAAGAAAAACTATAAATTTGTTACCACTTTCGTTACATTCACGTACCACAAAATATTGCAGTACCGAACCCTGGAATCGAAATTTAAATTTTTGATACCAATTTTGTTTTGCCGAAATAAAAAATAATTTTAACCAGAAAAAAACGACGTCAGTTGGTTTTTGGTTAGTTTATTGTATAAAAAAAATTTAAATTTCCTAACCCTGGATGGGAACTTTAAATTTTTAAATTTTTTTTCATCGCAAATCTTCGTTACACCAAAAATTGTTTTATTTAAGAAAAACTTAAAATTTTTGAACATTTTAGTTATTATATGTACCACAAAATACCCAATGTGTAAATAAGAAATTTTTAATTTCCCATCCCTGGAAATTTTTATTTTTTATTTTTTATTTTTATACCCTTCACAAAAATGTGAAAGGGTATATTTAGGTTTTTATACCCTTCACAAAAATGTGAAAGGGTATATTTAGGTTTGTCAGTCCGTGTGTAATTTCTTCGATATCAATATGCGACCCCATAAAGTATATATATTCTGGATCCTTATGAATAGCGATGACGATTGAGCGATGTCCGTCTGTCCGTCTGTCCGTCTGTCTGTACGTGAAATCGGTTTTCCCAAGCCCCCAGAAGAGCCAGAGACTTCATTCTTGGACTGATCGATTGGAAGTGAGCTAACTTAGAGTGGTATTGAAATCGTATATGAAAAATCTGAAGGACGGTTCCAGAGCTGGAAAGCTTACTCCTATTTCTCGACGCAAAATTAATACCAAAAACCGATTATTTTTTTGTTTATTTGAAAATTGAACCTATTTCATGCTTTGGGACTCCTCAATTGTCCATTTAAAACTAAAAAAAAAAATTCCAGGGATGGGAAATTAAAAATTTTTTTTTGGTACATTCGGTATTTTGTGGTACATATAATAACTAAAATGTTTAAGAATTTTAAGTTTTTCTTAAATAAAAGCGTTTTTGGTGTAATAAAGATTTGCATTGATGAAAAAAAAATTAAAAAATTTAAAGTTCCCATCCAGGGTTAGGAAATTAAATTTTTTTACAATAAACTACAAAAAATCAACTGACGTCGTTTTTCCTGGTTAAACTTACTTTTTATTTCGGTAAAACAAAATTGTTATCAAAAATTAAAAAAAATCAAAATTTCGATTTCAGGGTTCGGTACTGAAATATTTTGTGGTGCATTAAAGTAACAAAAAAGTAACAAATTTGTAGTTTTTCTTAAATAAAACCGCTTTATACATCATGAAGACTTCCATTGGTAACAAATAATATAAAAAAAATTAAATTTTCGATTCCAGGGATCGGAAATTTAATATTTTTTTGACACATTCGGTATTTCGTGGTACATATAATAACTAAAATGTTAGACATTTTAAGTTTTTTTAAATAAAACAATTTTTAGTGTAATGAAGATTTGCATCGATGAAAAAAAATTAAAAAATTTAAAGTTTCCATCCAGGGTTAGGAAATTTTAATATTTTTTTATACATTAAAATAACTAAAAATCAACTAACGTCGATTTTTCCTGGTTAAAATTATTTTTTTGTCCTAGCAAAACAGAATTGGTATCAAAAATTAAAAAAAAAAATTTCGATTTCAGGGCTCGAAAAATGATATATATTGTAGTACATGAAAGTGAAAGAAATGGTTACAAATTTGTAGTTTTTCTTAAATAAAACCCCTTTATACATCATGAAGACTTGCATTGGTAAAAAATAATAATAATAATTTTAAAAAGTTTTAATTTTCACCTCCAGGGATCGGGAATTGAAATATTTTTTGGGCATATCAGTGTTTTGTGGTACATATAATAACTAAAATGTATAAAAATGTTAAGTTTTTCTGAAATAAAACCGTTTATGATAACATGAAGAATTGCGTGGAGGAAAACAAATTTTTAAATTTAAAGTTCCCATCCAGGGTTCCGAAATTTAAAATTTTTTTATACAATACATAGCCGAAAATCAATTAACGTCGTTTTTTCCAAGTTAAAATTATTTTTTATTTCGGCAAAACAAAATTGGTATTAAAAATTAAAAAAATTCGATTTCAGGGTTGGATACTGCAATATTTTGGATAACATGAACGTTACCAAAATAGTCAAAAATTTGTACTTTTGCTTAAGTAAAACTGCTTTACACATTATGAGGACTTGCATTTTTAGCTAACTGAAACTATTTTATAAGTTAGAAAGCAGACGTACGTTAGTGAATGGTATATAAGATTCGGCACAGCCGAATATAGCACTTTTACTTGTTTTAGTTTTAAATGGACAATTGAAGAGTCCCAAAGCATGAAATAGGTTCAATTTTCAAATACGCAAAAAAATATTCGGGTTTTGGTGTTAATTTTGCGTCGAGAAATAGGTGTGAGCTTCCCAGCTCTGGAAACGTCCTAAATATACCCTTTCACATTTTTGTGAAGGATATAAAAATATCATAGAGCTAAATGTAAAAAGCAAAGGAAAGCAAAAGAAAAGTTAAATTTATATGAAAACAAAAAAACAACACATCAATTCAAATCTACATTTAACAAGCAAAAAGCTAGAGCTTATACATATATCATTCTTCTCTTTTGAATATGCGCCTCTTCCGCATTTGTATTGCTTTTAATGTTGGTCATTGAGGCCGCTCCTGAAATGGTTAAAATTTTATTGTCAATTTACATTCAGTCAAAATATTAAGACTTTTTTACCTAAAAGTACTGAAAAAATTTTTTTGCGTTCATCGTCACCTAAAATACGTCTTACGGCCCTTTTCACAATGTATGATTAAATTTTAATTGATACTTTAACCGGCACACAGAGGGTTAGAATAACCTGTTTTCTTGGATTAATTAAAAAAAAAAATTTAAGTATTGTCAAAATTTTTTGTACGCGGTTAGAGTATATAAAATTCTACATCACTTGTCGTTAAAATAAATGTCAAAAGTGCTCTGGTGTTTTTGTAGTGAAACTTCAAAGTCAAACTTTATAGAAATTTTTGTGCAAAAAAAGGCTGAAAAAAATGAAAACTTTTCCGTTGAAAATTTTATTTATTTTAAAAAGTATTGCAAAAGTTAACAATTTTTCAATGGAACCATCAAGTTCAGGTTATTTTGCAAATACTTCGTTAACATTTGTGTGTCAAATTGTGTGTGGAAGTGTTTTAGATTTAGTTATTTATATTGGAAATGCCAAAAAAACTAGCATTTTTATAGTTTAAATGGATAAACAGTTATTATTCGTCCATATTCGTGCCATAATTTTTAGTTTATATTTTAGAAGACATAAATCTCTATTATATTGCAAAATCTTACGCTGCCTTTTAGAAGCTATGCATTGTTTAATGCAAGTGTTGCAGCAGTCAAATTAGCTAAAAATCACATTGATCTCGCGACTGCTGCTGTTGTTGTGTATTGTGTTTTGTTGTTTTTCATGTTACTTTTTTCCATTTATTTGTGCTCTTCTTTTCAGTATATTAATGATGTTATTTTTGTTTCTTTTAATAATATTCTTTGTTTCAATAATATTTTGTTTTTGTTTATTTTAATAATATTCTTTGTTTTGACAAACAGTGATCGTGTTGTACAGTTTTAAGTAATCGGGTAAAAGGGATTTTTGAAAGGTTTTTTTTTTGTATTAGAATTATTTTTTGTTTTTTATAGAAACAAGTTCGAACGTTGTTTTTTATACTCGTCGAAGCTTATTTGATATTATGATGAATTCAAGCGCTCAAACAATGAATGACAAGATGAAATTTTTAGCTGAAGAAATCAAAAAACGCTCCAACTGCTCTGAGGATAATATGTGTGATTTTAATAAAAGAATCGATGTTTTCTTTTATGAATTTAAATCTAGGTGGACTAGAGCGCATAGAATGGAAATGAGGTTTATTGCTCAAAATAAAATCTGGTTGGAATCCTCTATTGGTTTTACTCTTGCCCCGACTGCAAAACGTGGTCGAAAAGAAATTAGTTTTACCGAGTCCAGTGGTTGGAGTAAATATAAAAAAACAAAGATTTTAAGAGACACCATATCATTGCCAGAGTTACTTTATGCTTCACAGGTTAAATTACAAAGCGCAGGTTATGTCGAGGAATCAAAAGTGTTGCGAGCCATATATGAAAAGTGTTGCAAGGGCATAAATTTAAAAAAAAAGTTGAAAGAACCACTTCCCACCTTGAAAATATCGAATACAAAAGCTTTGGCTGTTTTTGTAGAAGCTAAACTGACACGAAATCAATACAATGTTGTTAGACAAGCTGCTCCTCAAATATTTCCCTCCTACAACAATATTCAAACTGAAAAACAAAAGACTTACCCAGAATCGACCAGCTTTAAAATAAGCGAGACCTCCGTTGAAGTAACTTTACAAGGTCTTCTTAATCACACAGCGGAGCGACTAATAGAACTTCAAGAAACTGTTATTGACTCATTAGGCATTACGAACTCGAATGTAGTATTATATTCAAAATGGGGCTTTGATGGAAGCTCTGGCCATAGCTCATACAAACAAGCCTTTCATGGATCTGATGCTAGTGATTCATCAGTTTTTTAACCACAATTGCACCACTTAGGCTTATGTTTGAGGAGAAGGTAATTTGGCAAAATCCACGGTCGTCTTCAACTAGATTTTGCAGACCCTTGAAAATTGAATTTACCAAAGAAACCGCATATGTGTCAATTAGTGAACAAAAAAGAGTTGAAGAGGAAATACAGAATTTAACCTGTTCAACTGTCACGATTGGTGAGAAAGTTGTACATGTTTTCCACAAATTAACTTTGGCAATGGCAGATGGAAAAGTTTGCAATGCCTTAACAGAAACCACATCAACACAAAAGTGTTACTTATGTGGCGCTACAAGTAAGGATTTTAATAATATAGAAGCCATGATCCAAAGACCTGCGCATGTAGACAATTTAAGATTTGGCCTTTCCATTCTTCATGGCTGGATTAGATTTTTCGAATGTCTTTTGCACGTGGCATATAAAATACCTTTACAAAAGTGGCAGGCTAGGACTGATTCTAAAAAAAGAACAGTAGCTGAAACAAAAAAAGAAATTCAGAAAAAATTTAAAGAGAATATGGGATTAATAGTTGACCAACCCAAACCTGGTTTTGGAAACACGAATGATGGGAATACGGCAAGACGTTTTTTTCAAAACGCTGAAAAATCTGCCGAAATAACAAAAATAGATGTTAATTGAATAAAAAAATGCACGTGTTGCTTATTGCTGTATCCAGTGGCCATGAAATTAATAATGAAAAATTTGAAATATATGCGCACAATACAGGACGACTTTTTGTTGAAACGTATCACTGGTACAATATACCTCCCACTTTGCACAAGTATTTTATTCACGGAACCGAAATTGTGTCAAATGCCATTTTACCTATTGGGCAGTTATCAGAAGAAGCGCAAGAAGCTCGAAATAAAGATTTTAAAAAATATAGGGAGTTTCATTCACGAAAGTGCAGTCGCGAAAATCAAACCAAGACATTTTTAATATGTTTTTGATAACCTCTGACCCAGTTATTTCAAGCATGCAAAAATTGCCTACAAAGAAGGTTCAAAGCTTGCCAGAGGAGGCAATTGATTTAATTGCACCTGCAGCTCCGAACAAGAACAGTGATGTTAAACTTGCTGATGCTGCTAATGATGATGATGATGATAACGATGATGATGATAACGATGATGATGATGGTGATAACGATGATTATAACGATGATGATGATGATGTTGATGATTAACTTTAAGATGTATAAAATGTAATGTTTAAGTTCTAATATGTACTCCTTGCACTATATACCTACACTGATATTTGGCATTATTTAATAAAATTATACTCAAATATACTTAGAAAACATTTTTTTTTACTTATTTTAATGGTATTAACTGAAAAATAAAGAAAAATTATCCGAACATAGCTTCCCTGATCTGATCCAAGAAAACATGCTATTCTAACCCACTGTGCGGCAGTTAGCTGAAATTGTGTTTCACAATGTATGATTAAAATTTAACTGACAGATGTTAACCAAAAAGTTGCTGTTAAATATAACCGAACAAATTCTTCTGGTTAGTGTATTAATTGTCACTTTCAAAAGAAAACAAAATGAGCAAAAATTACAATCAGCACTTATATTTTTTTAATATATGTATAATTCAAGTAGAGTTAAATCTAAAAAATTTTACTTGAACGTCGAAATAATTTCTCTTTATCTAGTCAATTTATAAAAATATTTAGATTATAAAAATCTGCAGTTAAGTACATTGTCGATGCCATAGGCATCGTTATATTTATGTCTGACATGATTAATACAATTTGAATAATGTTCCTTTAATTAAAAGATATCATGCTTTATCTGCTACCCAAATGGCCACAGGCAGTTGTGGTGTCTCAATAACGACTGCTTGTCGTGGGTAAAAAAGGTTTCTGAGGCAATCGCAAAACTATAAAAAAAATTATAAAAATGCCGCTTTTTAAAGAGCACATGAAAAAAACAGCCCCACAGTTTTATTCCTAGTGACGAAGAAGAAATTAGTTCCGATGGATTTTCGACAACGCGATGTAATCTTATGTAACTATATATGTTGAAATAAAAATGAGTATAAATTGGAAATAAAATTAATGATAAAAGTCCTTTAAATAACCTTGTATATTTTTGAGAGAAGGGTTTTCAATTTGAATTTCGAATATCGCATAAAATTTAAGAAATCTCAGTTTCCTAAAACACAAGTCCACATTTTTTATAAATGAAAAAACTACAATTCATATATTTGAGTCTTCCATTACACTATATTTTGTAAACATATAATTCAAATGTTGCCATATTAAATGCAGATTGTACTGGTTAAGTAACTAAATGATGGTGAAAAGCAAATGATTAACCATCGGTAAAAAAGTGCCTGTTAAGAAAAGTGTCAATTAGCTAATTTTTCGTTAAAGTTAATTTAATCACACATTGTGAAAAGGGCCGTAAAATATTTTTGAACACCGGCAGGTTCATTGCTTTATGCCCAGTTTTTGACTTCGTATTTAAGTTCTATTTAAACTTAAAGTCTATTTAAACACAAAATTCATTTTTACAGATCATATTTGACTACAACTTAAATAAAACTTAAATATCCCTCATTGGACACTTAAATGTTATTCAAATAGAGCACAGTAAACATATGACTTTGACTTTTTTTCTTTTAAGAAAAAGACGACATTGTGATGTTGAGAAAAATTTGCTAAGAAATTAAAAAAAGTTATCAATACAATTAAGTAAAAAATCAATAAAATAATATTTATTGTACAAATAGACTCTTAAGACAACTGAAAAACCTTTTTTTGTACTTAAATACGAAGTCAAGAACTGGGCATTAATCTAAAAATACATAATTGGAAACAATACTCATATTTACTTTAATAAGGAAAGAACAAATAATCTTACACATTCGTTACCCTTATTTTATAAAATAAAAAGACTACTGATATAATTATTCTGGTTTTTTGACCTCTTTTTGATTAATAATGTGGTCTAATATTTATTAAACTTAAGGTCTCTTTATTTTTATTATATTATAAAATTGTTTTTCAATATTTCCCACTCCTTTGTGTGACTTCTTCAGAAAATTTTTTATTTTATTTTTTGTGTGTGCATATTTTGCAAATGAAATTTAATGTGAAAGAGGTAAGTATACTTTCATAAATAAAACGATCCTTATAAAATTGCCAAGAAAACCAATTTCAAAATATATTATTATTATATCCATCACTATAGAGGCTTGCCACTGTGAAATATACACGGAGATGTACGCAAGTACAGGCCGAAGGTGTACACAAAAAAAGTGCACACAACGAAAGAAAGGCAATGTCTTCAATGTATTGAGGGTGTACATTGTACAGCGGGTGTACAATAAATTTTCTTGTACACAATTTCGTTTTATGATATACATACGTATTTATAACATTAAGCTATTATTGTACAAAATATATTTACAGTCTTTTGTGATTTTGTAAAGTAAAACAAGTTATATAGCAAATTAATTGATTGAATATGCTATGTATAGCTACAAATGTATCAACTAAATGTTCAAATATCCAACCAAACAAGAAGTAAAAAAAACGCTTTTGTGCAGCGTTGTCATTCAACATAAATACATTCTATTTTCTGTAGGTTGGCTGCGCTGCGTTGCGTTTTTCAGCGTTGAAATAAGAATTTTCACAATTTTCCGTGTAACAGATTGGATTAGCTGACGCGTTTGCGCAGCGTGGCGTCTCGCTAATTGGGCTTTTATATTTAGTCCGCACAACTTTTGTTCCTTTCAAAACACACGGGATGAATTCATCTGGCATAAAATTTTATACGTATACACATCTTTGTGTGTGTTAGTATTTTTTTGTTCATTTGGTATTATTTTTCGTTCGCTGTACACATGCGTTTTGAAACAAACTTGCGGAAAGTGATGAGGAATTGGCAATAATCTTAGGAGGAATTTCTAGTTTCATTATAAATATATTTTCATGTAAATAAAGCCTAAATCAAATGTTGTAGAAATCAACTAGGACCATATTAAAAATACGTAAAAAATTATTTATATTGTTAACTAATGTTTTTATAGTTTATATATAATTGTTTTTTTTTTTCAAATAAACAAACAAACAAATTTAGTAAAATTTGCACAAACATGAAAAGTGAATGTAGATCATTCATATACGATTACACAGAACTTGTGTTTTCTTTGTTTTCATAAGTGCGTGTGTATTAGTTTTGTTCTGCTAATGTGCGGTTGAAGCTGGTTAAAAAATTGTGCCAACCAAAAACCACTCCGCTCACCGAAAATGCATACAAACTGCCATGTTATGCCAGTATAATTAGTCTTGTGTATACTGGGCGAATGAGTAGTGTTTAGCGACAACCACAAATAACACTGCTCTGAAAAAAATTATTTTTTGTCGCTCCTTTAAATAAAACTATGTGCTATACATGGATTTTGATGCGCTAAGCTCGAATTCGTTTTCGGTTTTTCTCCATCAGGTCAAAATTTTTTTTTATGGGCGTGGCAATTTTTCGCCCCTAAATCAGCCAGGTACGTAAACATATTTCACCCTAACTCGTGAACGAATCATCCGATTTTAAAAAGTAAGACACTAGAAGATGTGTAACAACATTGCATTTATCAAATATAATTTTTTTCTATTTCTTATCGTTTTGAAATTATTCAGAAGTTTTTTTCAATTTAAAAATGAAATTAAAAAAATATAAAATATATTTAACATTTTGCACATTTGTTTGAGAGCTACATGTCTCAGAAATAAAATAAACTATAAACCATAAAATTCAGTTCAAAAATTTCCGCAGGTATCCAATATTGATTAAATAGTATGTGTAATGCACAAACAAAACATCTATAAGGCTGATGTCGGAGTGGGCGCTACAAGCACTAATATTATCAATTACTAATATTATCAATTTGAGTTTCTTGCCCAATAGACCAACAAAAATTTGCCAGCATTCCTTCCGATCGGTTTTCATTATAACGCTTCTCTATATGTGACATATCTTGATGAAACCTTTTACGATGTTCGTCTGATACAGCACCAAGATTATCTGGAAAAAATTTATATGCGAGTCCAAAAAATTAACTTTAAGGGATATATTACAATTTAGAGCTTTGTAGGCAGAAAGCAGTTCTTTGATGATTTCATGAAAGCTTTTAGCTTTTTTTCCCCAAAAAATTGTGGCACACATTCACAAGAGCTGTCCATGCTCTTTCTTCCACATTTTTCAATTTCGTTCTAATGACGTCGTCCTTTATAAGCTCTCGTATTTGTGGGCATACAAATATGCGTGCTTTTACTTTTGCATCGCTAATTCTAGGAAATTTGCTCTTAACGTATAGAAAGTCTTCACCGTCCTTGTTCATTGCTTTGACAATATTTTTCATTAAGTCTAACTTTATATGAAGAGGTGACAGAAGAATTTTTTTCTTTTTTAATAAAAGGTTATTCTGCTACATTTTTTTCTCCTGGAATAAAATTTACTCTGTTCGGCCAAATTTTAACATTGTAGTGTTTTTCTTTCGCGCGGCTACCCCATTCACATAAAAAGCAACAAAACTTAGTATATCCTCTTTGCAATCCGTTTAGCATTGCTACTACTTTCAAGTCTGCACATACGTTCCATGAGTAATGTGAATACTTAATTTTTTGTAGTATCATCTTCATGCTACAATAGCTTTCTTTCATATTTCTTGCATACGCGAGTAGGACCGATGGAAACTTGTTGCCATTGTGAAGTAAAACGGCTTGTCTTGGATGAATCAATAAAAAGCCGCAAATTCTCAGATTTATCACTGATACACAGTAGTCGCAAAATTCCATCAGCATTATCTGAGAGTCTTCCTCTCTGCTGAAATAACTCAAAAAAGCTTGTTCTCTATTTCGAAAATACGAAACTTTCACGTCCTTTTGCACCAAATTTCATTGTTTTAATTTGGTTGCAATTGTTTTAGAGCCCAAATTCACGAACTAAGTTATTGAGGTCAGTTTGATTCGGAAAATAATGTTTACTCGTTGGACTTCCAAATGAATGCGAAGAAACACCCATGGTGGCGTAACTGGATTCAGTTGTTGCAGAAACCCCATCATCTTCGTTGTTTGTAGGACATAATTGAGGTATATATTTACTTGTAAACTGGTCGTTTGAGGCATGAAATATTTGGATATATAGCTTTATTTTTGGTTCTTTTCGTAAACCCACGAGTTTTAGTTAGGCAAAAAAAGCAATAATTTTCATGATGTTGTGGTTCACTCCAAATCGCTGACTTGATAAACAGCAACGACTTATGATTTCCTTTTAACCAACCTCTTAAACACCTTGAGCAGGTATTGCTACATGTTTTCGGCAGCCAATTTTTAACCTTATCATTGATAGGAAACCCAAAATAACGATGACAAGCATCTTTAATCTAGGAAGTTATTGTCTACCGTTGAGAGCTTAAATCGCCATATAAATAACAAAATAAGTTTGGAGATTAGTTACAAATACTAGACATTTTGTAATATGAAAGTGTTTGTGGATTCTTTAATTGATTTATTTCTTTACACACTATAAGACCTATTTACTGTTGCCAATTTTAACCGCAGACTATTCAAATTAAAACTGACTCACTTATTTTCCATCAACTTCTATATATACTGCTGAAATAAATATTTGAACCTTCCCTAATGTTCTCGATTTCATCATCAAATCACAGATAAATGAAAAATACTATATATTATAATTTTTAATTCCAAGAACCATGCAGAATACCGTTCTACTTACCTGCTCACCTAACGAAATGCTATCGTCATACATATGAAAGATTACCATGCGGCAAATTGACAATAAAATCCAAATTTTTAAACCGATTTTTATAGTTTATAGTTTATTTTGTTTCTAGTACATGTAACTCTCAGACAAATATGCAAAATGTTAAATATTTGCTTAATATTTTTAAATTCCATTTTTAAACTGAAAAAAACAAGGAATTTGCACGCAAGAAAAATTTTTTTTCTCGAATAATTTCTGAATAATTTCAAAACGATAAGAAATAGAGAAAAATTATTTGTGATAAATGCGATGTTGGTCACGTTTTCCCATCTTGATTGAGCAAGTCTGTATGATTCATACTGAACCAAAAACTTGCATTGCGATATGGGAATGCCTGTGAAGTGACAGATCATAGAGTTATCCAGCTCTGTCCCTTCCCTGGCTATTCCGTCAGCAATGAGGTTGCCAGGACAGTTAGAATGACCCGGTACCCAGACAAGTGTCACCCTCGAATGTCTCGCTATATTCCCCAAAGATAGTCGGAATTGGCCCACAGCTATGGATGTGCTGGACACACCATTGATAGAAGAGATGGCCGCCTTACTGTCGGTAAAGATATAGATAACGTTCGATATCCTATAATACCTCAGCCATCTAGCTGCGCGAGTGATAGCAGAAATTTCTTCTTGTAGGATGCTGCAACCATCCCGAAGCCTAAAAGAAGTTCTTACGTTAAAGTTCTCCACGTAAAAACCCCCGCCTACATTAGTTCCCCTTTTAGATCCGTCAGTGAAGACTAACGGAATCTGCGGGAAGTGAGAGCCTAGAAGCCTGCTCCCTGTTCGAAAAGAGAATGGAAAAGTCAGCCAAAGAAAGGTTTTGGTACACAATAGTCAACGTTGTCATGTATCCCGATGTCTTGGTATTCCATCAGAATCCTGGCGTGCCCATAGTCAAACCTTGACCATGGGCACGCAGCATTCAACCTGACCGTAGAAAATAGGGCCAATTGCTTGGCAAGAATGTCCACAACATGGTGAACAGTGCCCCAGTTGGAGTCGATCTGAGCGCGCCTGTCATCAGCCTCGCTACTAGACGAAAGATTTTCTCAAAGATCCTGCGATGAGTAACCTTTTCCATCGCATTCCACCACACCAGTACTCCATAAAAGAGTATCGGTTTAACAACAGCCTCAAAGATCCAGTTGATCTCTCTGGGGCTGACAAACCAGTTGAGACCAACTGCTCTTTTGCTATATAAATAGCCACCAGAGCCTTATCTGCCCTCGCTTGGATGTTGAGGTTCCATAATAGCTTGCTATCTAGGATGACACCCAAGTATTTGACGCTGTCAGATATATCCGTTCAGCTTCGGATACGTGAAGCTGTCAATCTCGGACCTCCTAGTGAAGAGCACCAGCTCAGTTTTGATTGGATTTACACTGAGCCCACTACTGGTACTCCATTTACTTAGGATTGCCAGTGCGGGCTCCATGCACTGAGATATGGTATCCAAGTGTTTACCAGAGATCGCCACCGCAACATCATCGGCACACGCGACCGTCTTGACTAGTCTACGCTCCAGAGTTAGTAGAAGCGAATTAATAGTCAGATTCCACAGAAGGGGTGATAAAAACCCTCCCTGTGGAGTGCTCCGATTGACTGCTCTGTATTCAGTTGCATACCCAATCGAGGCCCTGACGACCCTGAAGGTAAGCAGATTCCTACCAAACCTACAGATATCAGTATCAATCCCAACGGCCTGCGTTCCTTCAATGATGGACTCAGGATTTACGTAGTTGAAAGCATCCTGAATGTCCAGGAAGGCTACCATAGTGAATTCCTTGTGTTCAAGAGATTTCTCTTTACAGCGCACTAGAGAATGCAGTGCGGTTTACACAGAATTGCTTTTCGTGTATGCATGCTGTGACTCTGAGAGAACATTCCTGGGTATGGTCATTCTGAGATGAATATCAATTGCTCTTTCTAACGTCTTGAGCAAAAAAGAAATAAGACTTGTGGGTATAAAGTCCCTAGGTGTAGTGTGGGATGTCTTACCTCCTTTAGGGATACAGATGATCCTGCAAATGTGCCAGTATGCTGGCAAATAAGCCTTCCTTAAACACTCTTTGTAAGTCACAGAGAGCCAAAGTAGGACAATTTCCACATTCCTCTGTAGGTTAGCTGGAATTATTCTATCTGGCCCTGGGGACTTATACGGATCGAAGTTGTTAACGGCCCAGCGAGTTCTGTCGATACTCAACGGGACTGTAGCTGTGCCGCCAGTTGAGCAGTCAGTAGTGACTGCCAGGAAAATGAGTGTCAAGTAATAGCCTTAGCGTTTCCTGACTACTCATGGTCCAGCTACCACAGGGTTTCTGCATGTAGCTTGGTCCAACCGCTGTGGTTGACAGCATCTTACGCAGTCTGTTGGTATCGGAAGATCCCTCTACTTCAATTCAGAAGGTCCTCCAAGACTTCCTTTTTGCGTTCCTTACGAGGTTTTTAAACCTATTCACTGAGGACTTATATGTTGACCAGTCTCCTGATCTTTTAGCCTCATTGAATAACCTGCGACATGCCTTGCGTAAATTTGCGATTTCCAGGCTCCACCAAGGTGGCTTCGTCTTGCCCTTGCAAATTACTGGCCTGCACGCCATGTTAGTAGCGTAGCGGAATGATTCATTTAGAATCTCCATAGCAGAGTCAATATCCCCGATGACATCCATCAGTGGAATCGATGATAGGGAGTTACAGAGCAGGTTGTTCTGCAGCTCCCAGTCGGTTTTCTTCCTATTCACTATAGGACTCGATCTCTCAACACCTAGCCTTGTGCTGAAGTCAACATAGCGATGGTCAGAAAAGGAGCAGTCGTCTGCAACCCTCCAGTCGCTAATCAGATTGGTGTGACGTGTGCCAACCAGTGTGATGTCTAAGACCTCCTCACGGTTGGACACAACAAAAGTGGGTTCTGAACCCCTATTAACTATATAAAGATTATGATTCAATATAAAATCAAAAAGACACTCACCTCGTTCGTTGATATCACTGCTACCCCACGAGGTGTGGTGTGAATTAGCATCGGCACATATTATCAACGGCGTCCTGGTGCTCGACGCCCTGGTCACAAAACCACGCACCTTCTCATGGGGTGGGCCGCCTACGTGATCCTGTGCAATGTAGCTCGAGACCATCCATACTGTCCAAGACGGGGTCTCCAGGGCTGCAGAAACGGTGTCCTCATCACTGTATTCAGATAAAATGAAGATACACAAAGACTTCTTAGCCAAAACGCACGATCTAATATTACCTATATTTTTGGCACATATGAGCTTATTGCCCCTTATATTAAGTCCATGAACCCGGCCCTGGTGGATTCATGGTTCCTGGACCATTACAAGCTCCTTCTTCCTGTCAGCTAGCCGGAGGAGCAAAGCAGGGAATGCTGCTTTAGAGTGGTGAAGGTTTATTTGCGTCATCTTTACCATCCGTTGCAATGACGGTTGTGTTGAGGTCTTCCTGGCTTGAATCCAGAAGGACATCTTCGTCGTCCTCCGCAACATTCATCCGTTCGCAGAACTCACCCACCAGTTCGGAAACTGATTGTGTGTTTTCTGCGTCGGATGGAGATGCGTCCGACATCACCGTTTCATCTACCCCTTGGTCGCGATTCTTTCTGGCATCGCTCCGGTAGAGGCGCAACAGGATCGTACTGAAGCAGTAGACAATCTTGTTATTCCTCTCCCGTATCGGTGTCAGTGATTCTTTATTCAGAACCAGAACCACACCCCTCCTAGACCCTTTGGGTGCATCCACCTTAGTTACCTTCCAGTCGCGTGTTGGTAGATCCGGGTTGCAATCCTTTAGGATCTCGAGGATCTCCTTCAGGGAAGAAGGTTCGGAGGGCATTATGGCCATGGCTCTAGGCCTTCTGGGTATTTCCTCCACAGGAACCACATCCAGCTTAGAGAAACTCCACACTTCCCCAATAGCATCGATGGCCTTCTTTAACAGCCAAGCCGAGCGTTCATCTGTACAGGCCATCAATTTAACACTGCGCTGATGCCAACTATCCTCTCTGAACGTTGCCGCTTAGGCACCGCTACCTTCTCGGTTTCGCTAGAGGACCCTGATTGCGACCCAGTGTGAGCTTGCACCCATTTGAGAGGCTGCCTGCTCTTCAGAAAGCTGGTCAGCCGGGATCGAACCTAAAAGCGAAATCGTCCTTAAGGCGGAGCGCCTTTGATTAGCGGCCCTGCGTGCTGGATTTTTGCGCTTAGGCTTAGAATCTGTGTTGCCGGGGTTGGCAGTTGTGGCACAGTACTAGGACTCTAGGTTATCCTCTTAGCCCTTTCCTGCACAGATTGCGCATGGGAAGCGATGGATTCGGACGGTTTAGACCTTTCCATTCCCTTCGCACCCGTATAAGGGGTTTTACCGGTAAGGACCTTAGCAGATTTCGAGGTACTTGGGGTTGAAATCAGAGGTACCTCGCTGCTTGATTTAGGACAACCACCTTGTTCCGGTTGTTATGTCCTGTTGGTTTTAGCAGCTGGCCTGGTACGTGGGGTTGGGTCATGGTTGTGGTATGGTGAAGCTTTATTATCAACATTTTATACCTACTGCAAGGTTTCGGAAAAGCTACCGTCCCAATGGGGTACAGACGCAGACCATCAGCCGCCCCACTATGGGAAACAGACGCTGATGGATTTGGACAGGCCTATAGGGCCGAACAGACATGGACAACCCGATAGCCGCCCCATAGGGGAAAAACAGACGCTATCGGGTGCTGGGAAGGACGGTTATTGGTCGGCTCGCCACTTGGGCCCATTGGCATGGGTGACCCTGCCGGGGACTGCTGAAGTCAGCTGCCCCCACCAGCAAGCGGCTACGCCTAAGCCTCCACATCGCGACAAGATGACCATCCATCGTAGAGGGACATGACACTAGCTGTCGTGCGAGCCAACGCGCATACTTCCGTCCTTTTGATACTGGACTGCTGAGGTATACAGACCTTCGCGGCTGAAGACAAGATAACGAAGCCAAAGAAATCTGAAAAAAACATGTAAGTGAATGGAATTAAATCGAACGAAATAGAAGACAGTGCAGCACATCAGCGAGTAGCAAAAAACGTTTTGGCGGTCTACGCTCCACTATAAATAGGTTGACCACATCCCTTGATTGTGGAATAAAAAGAAAAAAATAGTGAAAGAAAGGTGCTCGCCAAAGCGTTAAGGAAGGCAAACCCCGAAAAGTCTTGGACGCCCGAAAAGCATCTGCAGCTGAAATAAAGATCCAAATTCCAACGAAAGTTTGCAGTCGTGCAATAATTACAAGAAAAATTATAATTGTGAAAAGTATTAATGCCATTATCGGCATCTGAAATAAACCATCCAAACTCCAACGAAACTCTGCACTCGTGAAATATAATTACAATAAGAACTTTAATTGTGAAAAATAGGCGGTAAACCTGGTACCTGAGCCCACCCCGAACCTCAGTGCTCAGCACTTACCCTTCCACTAGTCTAAGCCCCGCCAAATTTAGAAGCCGAGTGTAAGAACTCCTCGTGATTTGGCGCAACCGATAGCCCGGTTAACAAGTCAGAATCAAGATAGATAAACCAGTTTCATAGTTGTTCAGAGAAAACTTAATGCAAAAATTTTAATTAATAGTTCTCCATTGAATACAAACCCGTATCACATCTATAAGCCACGTAACGTAATTTGCTTTAGAAACCAGATAAATCTACCGCCCTTTGACCACAATTAGCTAAACATAAAAGCAATTTTGAGAAAGAATATCCTATCCTATAAGAGCTAATAATTTGATTAACTAAAAAGATAAGAAATAATAACTATACCATGACTTTGTATTGATCTAAACATACTATAAGAGTTTTATTTAAGTGATTGAATTATAAAGAGTTTCAGGCCTGCATGCCAACAATTTAAACAAGAAGTACATCAGTTCGAACTGGCTTAAATATTTAGGCATAAGACTTATTGATTTCACAAAGAACTATAATTAAATACAGTTTTGAAGAGAAATCGGTCATGTGTTAATTTCAGCAGGGTTTAAGGGGTGAGTATTGGGTGTGGTTCAATCTAGGGGTGGCTCCTTTACATTTCATTAGGAGCACCATGGTTGCTGATGGACATGCAGTCAACATATTTTGAGATGGTCGTCACCATTCAGCCTAGTCTGAAGCGAGAACTGTGGCCGCGATACACCGACGAGCCATAGCCGCACTCAAAAAGACAAGTTGCCAGTATTGCAGGTAAAGTTGGTGTCAACTCTATGTTGGCACGGGACAGATTATATATTATTGCGCCCAACGTGGGGCACCAAAACATAATAAGCATTTTATAGTTTGAGTTTATATCCTAAACGGATGATGAAAGAGTAAGTTAGATAGTTGAAGAAAAATTTTGTAGTGTAGAAGAATTCCTATGAAAGTGTTACGTGAGTCTTATCGGTTCAGATGTAAACACGTTAATTGCCACGACCAACTGGAAAGGACAACACAAATCTTAGGTAAGACCGAGGGTATATGTCAGTGACATCCCTTGTTGCGACCTAAGAGGAAATGTTATGAAGAGACAGAGATTGCAGCATACTATTTAACAAGATTCCAGCATTGCTTTTGGCCTCTTTTGAAATAAATGAGACAAACCATCCAAAACTCACTTAAACCAAGATTATTATTTTTGCCTTTTAGCTTTCATTACTATTTGCTTGAGAGATAGCAACGGTAGTAGACACCACTTTAAGTCAGATACAAATTAATGATTAAAGAATTAATAAATCAAATAAACAAATATATATTCCTAAATATAAGTAAATATTAAAGTAAAAACAAATTTCAAGAATCAGTATTAGATTAAAATTGAATTGTATTCAAGGCTATGAATAAAAATTGAAGAATAAGACATATACAAATATGAAAAAAACCAAAAATTTAATATAAATACGACGATAATAAATATAATAAACGATAACACATATAATCATATACATATATATACATGAGTTTTATATATATGTATTCAGACATACAATTAAAGGCACAAAAAAGAAGAAGAAAAAAACCAAATTTTAGTTCGAATTTATAATTTGAATGTCATACATACGAGCTTTCGTAAATTAACATTGTAGATTATAAATATATTACTAAGTTTACTGTAAAATTTACTCTTATAGTTTATAATTATATTATATACACAAACCATTTCATTTTAACGGGAACCGGGTAGGCGTAGATATTGTGTTTCTTCACATTGGAACAACATTGTCCGAACTCAAGCATTCTAGTGGCCACCTAGTAGATGACTAGTAGGAGTCGACTTACAATATTGGAGATCCGTAGAAATTGGGACGTAAATAATACAAACAATAATCTCGCGTAACCAAACGTCTGAGAGTAGTTCGAGATTACAATATAGCCACATAAGAGATTAGAAATCGACATTTAAGAGTAGAGCGTATAGGGCTCAAGGACATACATCGCCTATTTGATAATCAAAGCGGATAGATAGAAATATTTAATTGTGATATAGGATGAGAAAATTGAAAATGGTAGGCACGCGTTCAGGAAGTAGGGCAGGAGAAAACGCAAGCACAAAAACAATGACAAACACCACGCAAACAACAAAGGCAGCGACCACGACGGCAGCAGCAATAACCGTCAACTCAGCTACATACGTTGGTGAAGCAAGCACAGGAGGAGCCAACACAGTATATACTGGAGCAATACCCAGGAGAGCAAATGAGGAAGCAGACGTAAGTGAGTCGAGCCTGCATTCCGTAACGACACCTCAAGACAGTAGCATCACCGCAAGGGGAATCAGGGAAGCTTTTAAAAATGTACAAGCAGTGTTACGACCTAGTCAGCGACAGCTACCACCACCAGCGACCACAGCCATAACGCAGGAGGATTTAAAGAATTTCGAAGACCAGTTATTAGAACTCATGCGTAGAGTGATAAGAAGCACGCTCGCGCGCATTACAACCAAGCACAACAGGATAATATTCCACAACCACTCAACAATATTGAATTACCGGATTTGTCACGGCCTCCACCAAGTCGACGGCCAGAGTCAGCACAGCACATACCATTACAGCACTTGGCAGACGTTGTACAGGGTAATTTTAATAGCAATCGGCCATAATGAAAGAACAAATTTTGCAACCGGCAATGATAACACACACCGAAACCAGTGGGGTAGAAAGTTTAACCCACGTATGAGTGTCGACAATCCGGAAGTAGCTTTTCGTTCAGGCAGTCCATATTCGGGTAATTTTCCTGAATTGCGGAGTCAAAATTCGCATAATACCAATACCCGAACAGATATATGGGGCATAACAGTTGATGGAAACAATAGAACTACAAGTACAGGAGATTTTGTTTTTAGAGTAGAAACACTGCAGGCCGACTACGGGACCGACTACGGACGTCATGGCGTTATTCGGTCTTTTCATCATTTTTTAAGTGGGCCTGCACGTGAATGGTTTTGGGATCACCGCTGATTTAATGATGTCTCAAGATGAAGAGATCTCAGAGCACCCATGATTATCCAATTTCACAAATATGACACCGATTTCGACATCCAAAAAAGGATCTTGGACACACGCCAGTTAAAAATTGAGTCATTCGATGAGTTCTATAATTCACACAACTTTTATTTTCCGTACCTATAGGCACTTTATCCCGATTCGTAAGAGAATGTTGGCGAGCTGAGAACTTGATAAACAGCCAGAGGCAGTATAATAGTCATGTAGCACCACGTATTTCTCATTAGTTAGAGTGTGATAACGAAGTTGAAGCATTCGTATATGAAGTAGATGCGGTAGAGATGACCAAGAAATTGATCTGCTGGAATTGCCATGAGTAAGGGCACATATTTGTGGATTGTCCAGAGGAAAAACTTAGATTTTTTTTGCTACAAATGCGGGAGGGCAGACACAGTGACACCCAGATGTCCGACCTGCCAGGGAAACCGCAAGACGGGCGCTATGCGCTCCGGGATAACGACGCGTTCGGCACTACAGAATCCAACAAAGTCACAGAAACTTTTAAAAAAAATTTCACTAATACCGTCGCAGAAGTAGAAACGCATGCAAATGCACCGTAGCGAATTTTAGCACCACCTGAAATAGCGAAATTTAACAATAAAGACCAACAGACACAAGGCATAACCACCAGAAAAACATACGACACGTGAGTTCAAGAAATGGGGCCGCTAGGAAGCGAATTTTTGAGCCGACAAATATATTACGAAAAAAAATAGAAAGATATCAGGATAGAAAGCAAACACGGTTCGATATAGCAGAAGCTAGTATTTATGAGGGACCAGATACGAGAATATATGCAACCATAGACCTAAATGGAACCCCGGTACAAGGTTTACTTGATAGTGGAGCAACAGTAACGTGTCTTGGCGAAGATTGTCTCGACCTGATTGAAAAAGCTAAGTTAGTGATACAGTTATATAAGGCTAACATAAGGACAGCTGAAGGTAGGCTCAATCTGATCGTAGGACGGGTACGACTTAGTATCTTTTTCAACAGTATTCGCAAGGATGTTGATTTTTCCTTAGTGCCTACGCTCAAGTTACCATTATTTCTTGGTGTCGATTTTCTGAAAAAATTCAATTTACTCCGTTTTGAAATTAATGCATTATCGTCACAGGGAATCAGTATAGACGAGGCAGAGGACAAATCATTTCCTCGAATGCATATTTCGAACAGTGGACAACAATATTATTGAGATATTTTCATGTTGCATGCAAAACGGTCTTGGCAAAACTAAATTAGAAATCCATAGTATAGATACAGGAAACGCAGTGCCAGTCAAAGAAAAACACGACACCTGCAATACAGCAGTTAATGTATGGAGAGCTAGACCGAATGCTAACACTAGGAGTGATCGAACCGAGCCCGTGGAATAATCGCGTTACTTTTGTGCAAAAAGGCGAAAAGGTTAGAATTTGCCTAGGTGCCCGGCGCTTGAATTAACTTACAGTAAGGGATGCATATCCACTCCCACACATAGAGGGGTTGTTAAGCCGCCTAGGTGACACACACTTTATATCAAGCATTAATCTGAAAGACGACTTCTGGCAAATCCGTTTAGCAGAGAAACATTGTGAAAAACCTGCGCTTACCGTACCAGGGAGACCATTGCATCACATCAATGTAATGCCTTTCAGGTTATGCAATGCCGCGCAGCGCATGTTTGGACTTATGCACAAAGTAAAACCTGCACGTCTCAAAGAACAAGTATTTGTGTATTTAGATAACCTATTAGTTGTTTCATCAGATTTCGAAAGTCACCTGCTAATATTGAAAGAGGTAGCTCTGCAGTTGGAAGAAGCCGAACTAACAATAAACGTCAGTAAATCGATATTTTGTTGGAGAAGGCAAGCTGAAGCCAGACCCAGAGAAGATACAAGTCATAGCAGATTTGAAGTATCCCTCAACACTGAAACAAGTAAGAAGTTTCATGGGAACAACCGGATGGTACCGCCGTTTCATTGTGGACTACGCATCTATAACAGCACTGATCTGTGAAACCCTCAAAAAGAAGAAAACATTTGTATTCACGGAAGAAGCGAAAATGGCATTTGATTTGCTAAAAGCACGTTTGACAGACAATCTAGTTTTAACTAACCCCGATTTTAATAAAGTATTCTATATTCAATGCGACGCATCAAACATAGGCATATGTGCTGTGTTGTTTCAAGAAGATGAAGAAGGAGGAGAGCATCCCATGGCATACTTTTCTAAGAAAATGATATCGGCACAGCGAACCTATTCCGTAATAGGGAGAGAATGTTTTGCAGTAGTGTCAGCAGTTAAGATATTTAGGCCATACGTTTAGTTAATGGAATTTCTGATAATAACCGATCATGCCAGTCTTAAGTGGCTGATGTTACAGCGTGACTTAATTGAAAGACTCGCCCGTTGGAGCCTGCAGTTGCAGAATGTCTTGTTTATAAAGCACCGTAAAGGCAAACAGAATATAGCACCAGACACATTGTCAAGATACGACATAAATGAAATATGTTTAGAGTTAAAAGAAAGTGTAGATCTAACGTCCGCGGAATTTCAGGTAGAAGAATATTGGACTTTAAAAAAAACTCTAGCAGAAAACCAGAACTCCTTGCCAGATATTAAAATATTTAATGGATTCGTATAAACAAGTGCTCAATATCACGACGGTGACATAGCTAGAGCAGAACATGCTTGGAAGCTATGGAAACCGGCAGCCCTCACAGAAAAGGTCATAGCACAAGCTCACAACTCACCAGAGGCTCACTCTTCGGTAAAACAATAGGACATGTACGCGAATGTTTTTATTGGCCCCATATGAACTAGCAGATTACAGAACACGTAAACCAGTGCGACATCTGTAAAGAATGAAAGCCAGCAAATCAGATTTTGAGACCCAGATAATTTGCTAATATGATAAAATTTTCATACCATGTCGGGATGTGTGTTCCGGTTTTGCGTACTAAGTGTAGACACAGTGAAGTTACACTGATCCAGTGAGAAATTACAACTCTACTAGTGAGGAGTAGCGAAAATCGCGAGACAGCACCAGTAATGACGAAAACCGTGGAATTCAGCACCCACGGTACGAAATAACACAACTGTGTTAATGAAGGTGGCTGCAGCTGACTAGCTGTCATGATGAGCCAATGCCCATACTTCAGTCCTGTTGATACTGGACTGCTGAGGTATACAGACGTTCGCGGCTGAAGACAAGAAAAACGAAGCCAAAGGAATCTGTAAAAAAAACAAGTAAGTGAATAGAATTAAATCGAACGAAATAGAAGACAGTGCAGCACATCAGCGAGTAGCAAAAGAGTTTTTGACCACATCCCTTGATTGTGGAATAAAAAGAAAAAAATTGTGGAAGCAGAGTGCCAAAGCGTTAAGGAAGGCAAGCACCGAAAAGTCTTGGACGCCTGAAAAGCATCTGCATCTGAAATAAAAGATCCAAATTCCAACGAAACTCTGCACTCGTGAAAAATAATTACAGCAAGAACTTCAATTGTGGAAAATAGAAATGCCATCATCTGAATCTGTAATATAATATCAGATTCCAACAACACTGTACCGCAATCTGATCGTGTAAAACTATCCAATACACAACAACAATATACTTTGAGAAGAATTTTAAAATACAGCAGAATCATACTCTCAACCACATCTCATGACAGCGTACATAAAAATATGGCAGCAGCTTCCAGAACTTCAGTGCCCAGTACTTACCCTTCCACTTGTCTAAGCCCCGATAAATTGAGTAGCCGATTCTAATAACATAGCGCGGTTAATAAGTCGGAATCAAGATACATAGATAAACCAGTTTCATGTTTGTTCAGAGAAACTTTCATAAAAAATTTTATTTAATAGTTCTCCATTGAATACAAACCCGTATCACATCTATAAGCCACGTAACGTAATTTGCTTTAGAAACCAGATAAATCTACCGCCCTTTGACCATAATTAGCTAAACATAAAAGCAATTTTGAGAAGAAATATCCTATCCTATAAAAGCCAATAATTTGATTAACTAAAAAGATAAGAAATAATAACTAGACCATGACTTTGTATTGATCTAAACATACTATAAGAGTTTTATTTAAGTGATTGAATAATAAACAGTTTCAGGGCTGCATACCAACAATTTAATAAGAAGTACATATATCAGTTCGAACTGGCTTACATATTTAGGCATAAGAATTATTCATTTAACAAAGAATTATAATTAAATGCAATTTTGAAGAGAAATCGGTCATGTGTTAATTTTAGCAAGATATAAGGGGTGAGTGTTGGGCGTGGTTCAATCTAGGGATGACTCCACTACATTTCATTAGGAGCACCATGGTTGCTGATGGACAGGCAGTCAATAAGTATTGAGGTGGTCGTACACCATTCAGCCTAGTCTGAAGCTAAGGAGAGTAGAACTGTGGCTACGATACACCTAGTGCCACTGATGCTCGAATGAGAGTCAGATAAATGTTTGGTGCCCTTTTCTTTTGCATTTGTACAATATATATAAATGCTACAATATATATAAATCAGATATCGCTAGCTGACCAAATTTGCGACGAACCATCCCACTAACCGACGAGCCATAGCCGCACCCAAAATGACAAGTTACCAGTATTGCAGATAAGGTTTTTGTCAACTCTATGTTGACACGGGACAACTTTTCGTTAAATTTAATTTTCCTACGCATAGAGCGAAACTGATCGCATTCAGCCAATAAATACTAGATGAATTGTGCTGGCATAACATGGCAGTTTGAAGGCATTTTCGGTGAAGGGAGTGGTTTTTGGTGGGCACAATTTTTCAACTACTTTCAATCTCGCATTAGCAGAACAAAACTAATACATACGCACTTATGAAAACAAAGAAAACACAGGTTCTGTGTTTTCTATTTAACAAAGCTTTTTTAGTCTTCAGATGTCCATCGTTGTGTAAACATGAATATGAACACAGAAGGGGCTTGGTCGCGGCAACAAACAGTAGAACTAATAAAAGAAACTCATATAAGTTTTTGCAGTAATTTCAGTAAGCCGCAAAAATTTTTACTGAAACTACTGACCCTGGTCAATTCGAGGCTGTGCCAATAATAAGTGTAAACAACAACAACGAAAAACCTAGCAACATAAATGCTAAGAGATGTTTTTCTTAATGATCTTGTATGCAAGTATTCGCTGCTAATAAAGCTAAACAGGTTCACAAGTATACACAGCCATATATACATAGCAGAAGAAGAAACAAAACTACACAACACACCGAACACTCATACATACAACCACACATAGTTACCATAGGCAAAACACACAAGTCAGCATTGTCTTGTATACAAACACATGTATATAGCTACATGTTAAGTAAAGTACAACCAACAACAACCATGCCCAGAAGCTTCACGAAGTTCCCAGACGACGTCACTTTGCTATATAAAGAGGCTGCCGGAGCTCAGAGGGAGAGAGTGTGATTTGAAATATAGACTTGTTAACATCGCTACGTGTTGAGTAGTATAAATACTTGTGCTAATAAAGTAATAAATAAAGTGTTGCCGCATTATATTTCTAAAATTAATTTGTCCGTGTTTTAATTTGATGCAATAAAACGAATCCTTGAAGGATAAGTAACCAAACCTTTCTTACGAAAAGGTCTAAAAACGTAACAATATATTATGACAACACAAAAACATACCTGAATGAATGTTATTATATTATGAATTTTTTTATATGCAGCAAAACAACAACTTTTTAAACTGGTATAAAATTTTTCGACTCTAAAACAATATGACTAAATAGCACGAAATGTGAGTATCCCAAATGTATGTATCATATATTAGTTTTTGCAAAAGTATATTTGGGATATTCACACTTCGTGCTATTTAGTCATATTATCATAAAACCATAAAACTTTAGATCAGTTTAAAAAAATTGTTGTGCTGCATATAAAAAAGTCATAAAATAATAGCAGTTAAGAAACTGTTGATACCTATATATATCTGTACAATAAATCCCATTTTTATAACATAAAATATATTAAAAGAGCACTAAATCGCAAAAATTAAGTATATAAGTGAAACATTTTTCTGATTTATATGACGTAGCTGGCAGCCACTGAACGTTTTTCCATATGCCACCGCAAAAAAAAAAAATATCATTCACTCTTAACAAAGCAGCAGTTGTTAGAGTTTATATATACAAATTTATTTTGCAGACGAAGTTATGACGGGTTGTTCACACTTGGCATATATTTCGTACTATTATTTTATGACTCTATGACTACAGTGTGAATCCCCCCTTTTTGTTTTCCAACTGAGTGTAAGTATTAAATAGCCACACAAATATTTGCATATGCATTTGACAGTCTTTTCGTCTAGTTTTGACAGTAGCTTACGCTAGATTAAGCACATTATAGTTGGGCCTTAATTTTAATTCCCACATTCGCATGCGCTAGCCTCAGCACATGAATAAACAATAGAATGGGGATACCGACTCTGGAACAGGCAAACATGAAGTAGGCCATTTGAAAAGCATGATTCCTCCTAATTCATACCACAAACGTTAAGTGCTTGCCCTTGTTCCTTGTTGATGGACATCGCAAATGAAAAACGCACAGGATATTGTAATCTTTTAATTGAAATGGCATAATACTTCTCCTTTTTATTTAGTAGTTAAGATCGTAGCTTCAATCAAATTTGGCAATAACTTTTTCACTGCCATTCTAGTGCCATTACATAGTTTTGGTGGATTAATATCCGCAATGCTAAAAAGTTTCAATTTGACACAAAAATCCCCATTAACAATATGATATGTCATTTATTGAATTCATTCACATAAATCATCCACTAAATAGTTTGAACAAAATCTAAAAATTTATTTTGGATAGGTGAGCCCGTTCTTAAGTTAGAATATTACAACAAAAAGTGGGTTTGCATTTTTTTCAAAATCATACCTTTTTAAATTCAAACATTATTTTCTAATTATTTGTTGTATATTTTATTAGCAAATTGAAATTAATAAATTTTAAATTGCTTACAACTAATACTAGATAGGTATGTACATTTTTTTCATTCATTAAACTATGAAAATACTTAAAATCATATTAACCTAATGTAATGCAGAAGCCTAAAACACAAGTAGTGTAGTGTATTAATTTTGAAAATATATTAGTTGTGCATTGCAACACTGTAATTTCTAATTGTCCTTTAATATGTTTCATTAATGTTATACTCAATAATATACATATGTACATACATATTTTATTTTTATTCAACCCGGTGAGGTAGTATAATTATTACTATTTTGGAAGTTAATGAAACTTAAGTAGATAATATATAATATATGTATATTAAACTGTTCTGATGTATGTAAATTACACTAGTATATCACACTCGTGTTGTTAAACCCATTTATACTTTACAGTGAGCAAAAAATATAAATGGGAACAACTTTTCCCAAGTGCTTTCTGAAAAAGGTGATTTCCATTTACCATATAAATTGGACTTCAAAGTACGTAAAATATTAACACATCTAATGTACATATCAAGATAAAATTATCTTTCAACTTTAAAAAATATTATGTAACGGTTTTCGATAAGATCCTTGCATGACAATTACATAAAACTTTTTTTAGAGTTTTATATAAAACAAAACAGTATAAGTTTGCTAATATATATATATATATATATATATATATATATATATATATATATGTATATATATATATATATATATATATATATATATATATGTATATATATATATATATATATATATATATATATATGGATATATATATATATATATATATATATATATATATATGTATATATATATATATATATATATATATATATATGTATATATATATATATTTATATATAAATATATATATTTATATATGTACATGCTTACATATTTATGTATTATGCATAAATACGCATATTTGTGACTTCATATACACTTACGCCCCGCTAGCATTTCGTATCATAATTTTATATTTGCGAGTTAGCTTGACGGGCAAAATAATCGCAATGAGATCTGAGGAGAACAATACAAGTAAAATATAATCACCTAAATGCTAGTTAGGCGGTTTAAGATGTAAATTTAATCTATTGGTTTACCAACTCAGCCATGAGGGTGTTGCGTGAACTAACATATAAATTTTATCACTAAGAATCTCAAACAAAACAACACAAAAAAGTTTTTGTAACAATGGTGTTCTAACATAACATTAGTAAAAATAAAACTTGAGGTTTGAAAGTTTTTATTTATTTTAAAAGTTGATGCGCTCTTTGATTTGCAACAGCTATTCTCGCCTCGTTTGATTCGCCCTAAAATAAAAGATATGATTAAAATAGAAACAAACAAAAAATAAATAAATTAATTACTTTTCTGTTGATTCTGTCTATTTGCCTATTTTGATTTTCAAGTTCTGAACCCATGTCCAGAGCCATATTTCTGAGATTTCCAATCATTGTGTTAACTTGTCCCATATTTTCTTCCATTTCATCTTCTCGTGCATCATTTGTTATTCTAAAAATATACGTACAAACATAGATATTTAAATAGAATTACATTGGTTTGAACATTGTGCAAAATTATTAAACACATAGGCCGCATACATTAATATTTACATCATCACGATGTGTCAGTAGAATACCCACCCCTACAATGAAATGCTAATAACATTGTATTGTTTTCAAGTTTTGTTCAATTATATCTGTTGTGCTTTCCAACACCATTCTTTTAAAATGTTTTTATGAAGTAAAAACAAACAAGTAAAAGTGCTATATTCGGCTGTGCCGAATCTTATATACCCTTCACCAATGTACGTCTGGCATAAAATATAGTTTTAAGTACCAATTTAGTTCTTTCTAAATTACAAAATAGTTTAAGCCAGAAAAAATATATAACGTCAGTTATATATTGTTACGTTTTTAGACCTTTTCGTAAAAACGGTTTCGTTTTATTGCATCAAATTAAAACACGGACAAATTAATTTAGAAATATAATGCGGCAACGATTTATTTATTACTTTATTTACACGAGTACTTGTACTACTCAACACTTAGCGATGCTAACACGTCTATGTCTGATATCACACTGGTCATTGCTGAGTTCTGGCAGCGCCTTTATATAGCAAAAATGACGTCGTCTGGTAACCTCGCGAAAGTTCTGGGTATGGTGGTTGTATTTTACTTGGCATGTGTGTGTTTGTATACATGACAATGCTGACTTGTTTGGTTTGCTTATGGTAACTATGTGTGTTTGAATGTATGAGTGTTCTGTGTGTTTTGCCTATGGTAACAATGAGTGGTTGTATGAATGAGTGTGTGGTTTTGTTTCTTCTACGTGTATATGGCTGTGTATACTTGTGAATCTATTTAGTTTTATTAGCAGCGAATACTTGCATACAAGATCATTAAGAAAAACATCTCTTAGCATTGATGTTGCTATGTTTGTTGTTGTTGTGGTTTACTCTTATTGGAACAGCCTTGAATGATCTTGTATATTCTGGAGTATTCCATTTCCGTTAATTTGAATATTATCTATATAGTGTTTGTAACATTTTGACAACTATAGATAATATTGCCAGTGCTGCCAAGTACATATAGCCACATTGTCGTTTTATTTAAATCTATTTCTAATCTTTGTAACACTGCCGCCCACTTAAGCCTGTTCGTCCCGAATAGGCATACAATCACCTCTTCCATAGTGCGCCAATCGTTCGAGATGTACTATCTTCATTTTCGACCTTGGGCTATTGTGCTTCTGTATCCGGTATACAACGTCATTCACTCTCTTAATCACTTTATACGGGCCATCCCAGTGAGTCTGTAATTTTGGGGACAATCCTTTCTTTCGTTGTGGGTTATACAGTAAAACCAATTGTCCTTCCATAAATCCCTCCGAGTTTGCTGCGCGGTCATACCTAGCCTTCGTCTTGTCACTGACCATCTTGATTCTATTGCGCACGAACTCATGCAGTTCGTTTAAATCCTCCTTCTCCTGGGACGTAATAGCTCCTTCCTCTACAGTTGGCTTAACACCAAATTCCAAATTACCAGGTAGTTTTAATTCCGTCCCGAAGATAATTTTGGCTGGCGTTCTCGATGTTGAGTCGTGTACAGCTGACCTATATGCCATTAAAAATTTGGGGATGTGCTCGTCCCAATCCCTCTGATGGGTGCTTACTACTTTTCGTAGGTACTCTTCTAAGGTGCGATTGAACCTTTCTACCATGCCATCAGACTGTGGATGCAGCGGCGTCGTTCTGGTTTTCTTTATCCCATACAACTCGCACATTTCCCTGAATATGGCAGACTCGAAATTCCTTCCTTGGTCGGAATGTAATTCTATTGGGACACCATAGCGACATACCCAGTTGTTGACGAAAGCATTTACAATTGTCTTTGTTTCCTGGTTAGGTATAGCATATACCTCTGGCCATTTACTGAAATAGTCCATTACCACAAGTACATAACGATGTCCGGCTTCGGTGACGGGAAAGGGACCTGCTACATCCATTGCGATCCGCTCGAATGGTGCTCCTGAGATGTATTGTTGCAGCTGTCCCCGGCTTCTTCTTACTGGGCCTTTGGCTGCTATGCACTGTGGGCACTTTGCTATCCAGTCAGCTACGGCTTGTTGACATCCAACCCAATAAAATCGCTGCTTCAGTTTCTCAAGTGTTTTTGTTACTCCAAGATGACCGCCACTGGGTCCATTATGAAACTCCTGTAAAACTTTACTTATCTTGGAGTATGGCACAACTATTAAATTTGAAGTTGTTTTGCCATCTACACTTTCCCATACGCGGTATAAACGCCCTTTTATTACCTTAAGGCTGTTCCACTGAGCCCAATAAGATTTGGCGAGTGGGCTTTCAGCCGAAATTTCATTCCGGGATGGTCGTCTGTCCTCTTCTTTGACCGCTATAATTTTCCTTAGTATATCGTCGTCCCTCTGTGCCGCTGACCAGTCTTCATCAGGGCCGATGTGCATTAGCCGAACATCCACAACGCCTTCCTTTTGCTCGGTTCTAACACAATGTTTACACTCTAAACAGCACGGTCTTCTCGAAAGAGCATCCGCATTGTTATGCTTTGTGCCCCTTCTATGCTCAATGCTGAAGTCGTAGCTCTGCAGGCGCTCAATCCACCTTGCCAGTTGCCCTTCAAGATTTTTAAACTGCAATAGCCATCTCAGTGCAGAATGATCGGTCCTTAATGTAAAGTGTTGACCATACAGGTACTTATGGTAATGTTTAATGCATTCCAATACCGCCAGAAGCTCACGTCTTGTCATACAGTAATTCCTCTCAGGTTTTGAGAGTACACGGCTATAGTACCCTATGACCTTCTCAGTGCCATTTACTACTTGGGATAGCACACCCCCTATGCCACAGCCGCTCGCATCAGTATCCAGCACAAATTTTTCTCCAGCTATGGGATACGGTAGCACTGGTGACGTACATAATAATTCTTTGAGTTTCTGGAAGGATTTTTCCTGTGGCTCGCCCCAATGGTATGGTCTTGACTTCTTTGTCAGCTCATGCAAGCTTGCAGCTACACTGGCAAAATTCGGCACAAAACGTCTGTAGTATGTGCAAAGGCCCAAAAAGCTGCACAATTCATGAAGATTTTTAGGTTGATGCCAGTCCCTTACTGCTTTTATTTTATCTTCATCTGTTGAGATTCCGTCTGCTGTAACACGATGCCCCAAATACTTTACTTCTTTCTGGAACAATGCACATTTCTTCAAGCTGAGTTTCAATCCAGCTGATGATATCCGTTGAAGAACTTCTGCCGTGTTTTTGAGGTGTTCATCAAAAGTTTTCCCCATCACGATTATATCATCGAGATATACCGAGCATGTCTTCCAGTGAAGTCCTATCAGTACCTTCTCCATTAGGCGTTCAAATGTGGCCGGAGCATTGCAGAGACCAAATGGCATGACTTTGAACTGCCATAATCCGTTGCCGACACTGAAGGCAGTTTTCTCCTTGTCTTTCTCTGCGATTTCCACTTGCCAATATCCGCTTCGCAAGTCCAGCGTAGAGAACCATTTGGTACCAGCTAGCGTGTCCAAAGTGTCATCGATCCTGGGGAGCGGATAACTGTCCTTCTTGGTTATGTCATTGAGCTTCCTGTAGTCTACGCAGAATCTAGCACTGCCATCTTTCTTTTTAACTAAGACTACAGGCGAACTCCAAGGACCAGAAGATGGCTCAATTACGCCATCATGCTCCATTTCACTTACAAGCTCTTTTACCTTGTCTCGCTTTGCTAGGGGTACGCTTCTGGGTGGCTGTTTAATCGGCCTAGCTTCGCCTGTGTTAATTTCATGTTTAACCAATGCAGTTCTACCCTGGCTTTGGCTTCCCATGGCGAAGATACTGGCATGCCTTTTTAGTAACTGGCTTTATTTTTATCTGTCGCTGATAGACCTGCTACCCATTTCTTTACGTATTCCTCAAATTGTTCACGTTCTTTTGCGGACAAATTAGTAGGCTTTATCATCTTCTCGCAGTTTATTATTGCCTCTGCTGGAGTACACTGGCCAACATCGGAATTTTCTTTGATGACTTTTTCCTGGTCTGACAAGTTAAGCACTCTTATAGGGACTATTCCTCCTTCACTAGTTTTCACTAGAGCTTTCGCTGTTATAAGCTCTCTCTTTAGATCTGCCGATTCTACAACCCACAACCGATTGTCCTCACAATCTCCCTTCATCCGCGCCCATATGACTGTTTCAGACTGCGGCGGTATTGTCTGACTCTCAATAGCAAATACTCTTGTTACTTGCGGTTTGTTGTCATATCCAACATCAAGGGGTATTTCCACATTACGCCAAATCATCAGCTGTTGTCCCATATGTAGATTAATGCCATGATTAATCATAAAATTTGCTCAAATAATAACCTCATCGAATATATCGGCAACAATAAACACATGTCTCACGTTGATGTTGGCTATAGTCACCTTCACTTCAATCTTACCATAGACAGTGGCAGGCTCTCCAGTAGCTGTACGTAGCCGTATATTGCTTAACCGCTCGCATTTCCCCTTTACTATATCTGGCCTTATTATTGACTGCGATGCCCCTGTGTCTATGGTAAGTACTTGTTTTTCCCCGTTGATGTGTCCGGACGCAGTGAGGTTGCTATTTTTCTGCTGCATCACTGATATGGAGATTGTGGGGCCCTCGTTTGTGAGAGCTAGCTCTTGCCCCTTAGTGCTAGCTCGTTTTAGTTTAACGGGGACTCTTGTGATGTTGTTTGGTTCACCCGTTTGCTGTTTCTTGGTGGCGAAACAGATCTACCTCTCTTCCTTTGTACTTTGCAGCTGCGCTGAAAATGACCGATCTTCCCGCAGTTAAAGCACTTAGGCTTTTCTTTGATAGCCTTCTCTGCCAGCAGTTGTCGCATTGCCTCCTTAACGCTAGCCACTAGGTTGTTATCCTCCTCAGACAGAACCTCCACATTCCGCACTTTACATATCTGTGGCTTGAAAACCATCCTGGCAGCCTCTTGAGCCAGCGCAAATGACACAGTTTCAGCGAAAGTGGATTTCTGCGTAGCCCACACCGCCAGTTTAACATCAGAGTCGCGAATGCCGTTAACGAAAGCCTCAGTGTTAAAATGGTCCAGGAACGGGTGACTCTCGCCTGGATATGTGAGCTGCACTAAACGCTCAATTTCCATTGCGAAATCTTGTAGAGATTCGTTAGGCTTCTGAACCCTACATCGCAATTCTATTCTATATAAGTCGCGCTTGTGCTCACCACCATACTTGCGCTGCAATGCTGCCATTATTTCATTGTAGTTGTTTCTGCAGCTTACTGGCACAGTCTCAAGTACCTCTGCGGCTGTACCCTTTAAGGACAAAATCAGCCCTATGGCCTTTTCTTCAGCATCCCATCCATTTCTGCTAGCAACCGTCTCGAACTGGAATTTGAAGATGCTTAATGGTACGCTGCCGTCGAAGCATGGCGCTTTTATCCTCGCAGAAACTTCCGCAACTGCTAGTACTGGCCCACCACTACACTCCAGGTTATGCATTTTGTCCTCTAGAGCATGCAATTTCTCTCCGAACTCCTTTGCATGCTGTTCCAGGCCACCGCGTTCTAGATGTTGGACTCTATCCGCCAGCTCTGAGAACTTATTCTCGATAGAATCCACCGTCCTGTTAATGGCTTCAGAAACCTCTACCAGGGTTTCGTTCATGGCTTTATTTGACTCCTGTATTTCGGCTACCAGTTTTTCCTGCATCTGCTGATTTTCGGCTACAAGCTTTTCCTGCATCTGCTGAGAATTCTGTTTTATTTCAGTTATTTCGGCTACAAGCTTGTCACTGTTGATCCTTGATGCCTCCTGCATCTGCTGAGAGTTTTGTTTTATTTCAGTTATTTCGGCAACAAGCTTGTCCTGCATCTGTTGAGTTTCGGCTAAAAGCTTTTCACTGTTGACCCGTGATGCCTCCTGTATCTGCTGACAGTTCTGTTTCATTTCGATCATCATAGCAGCGAACATTGAATTTATGTCCATGCTGCTGGTCGTGGCAGGAGGGCATACCTGCACATCGTCTTTGTCCTCAAATTCGTATGTCCCGATGTCCATGCCGCGATTCTTAAACTCATCTATCAGCCTCTTCTGCAGTCCAGCCTTATTACCTGCAGTTGGCAATTCCAGCTTGCTGAGCTCCTTTTTCAGCTGTTCAACTTTTAGCTCATCAAATTTCATGATTATTTATTTTAATTTTTTAATGTCCTTTTTTTTAAATTGCAATGTCTTTTTAATTATTTTTGCAATCCCACTTCTGACACCAATTGTTACGTTTTTAGACCTTTTCGTAAAAACGGTTTTATTACTTGTCCTTCAAGGATTCGTTTTATTGTATCAAATTAAAACACGGACAAATTAATTTAGAAATATAATGCGGCAACGATTTATTTATTACTTTATTTACACGAGTACTTGTACTACTCAACACTTAGCGATGCTAATACGTCTATGTCTGATATCACAATGGTCATTGCTGAGTTCTGGCAGCGCCTTTATATAGCAAAAATGACGTCGTCTGGTAACCTCGCGAAAGTTCTGGGTATGGTGGTTGTATTTTACTTGGCATGTGTGTGTTTGTATACATGACAATGCTGACTTGTTTGGTTTGCTTATGGTAACTATGTGTGTTTGAATGTATGAGTGTTCTGTGTGTTTTCCCTATGGTAACTATGAGTGGTTGTATGAATGAGTGTGTGGTTTTGTTTCTTCTACGTGTATATGGCTGTGTATACTTGTGAATCTATTTAGTTTTATTAGCAGCGAATACTTGCATACAAGATCATTAAGAACAACATCTCTTAGCATTGATGTTGCTATGTTTGTTGTTGTTGTGGTTTACTCTTATTGGCACAGCCTTGAATGATCTTGTATATTCTGGAGTATTCCATTTCCGTTAATTTGAATATTATCTATATAGTGTTTGTAACGTTTTGACAACTATAGATAATATTGCCAGTGCTGCCAAGTACATATAGCCACATTGTCGTTTTATTTAAATCTATTTCTAATCTTTGTAACAATATATATAGTTGGTTACCATTGTGAATGAAAAAAAAATTTATTTTCAACCCCTAAAAACGAAATCTTGATTTTTCTTTAAATATTTGATATAAATTTGATTTCATTAGTAAACATAAACCACGTTAGTTGCCTTTTTGTTACCTTTATGTACCACCAAATATATTAGTTATCCAACCCTGGAACCGAAATTTTAATTTTTTCTTAACCCGGAAAACGATTTTAGTTAATTTTTGGGTTAAATTAGAAAATCGTACGATTTTTAAACATTTTAGTTATTTTATGTACCACAAAATATCGAATGTACCAAAAAATAATATTCAATTTCCTACCCCTGGAGGCGAAAACTAAAATTTTTTATATATTTATATTTTTATTTGCTAATTGTTCTAACTTATTTAAAATCTCAGAAAGACATGATGATAAATATTCCTAGGCACAAAGGAAGTCAACATCAGTTTTATTCAACTTACACAGCAGAGCAGAACAGCTGTTTTCGAAAGTCGCTACACTTTCATCTTCAGTGCTCATGTGTATATTGTGTTTATCACCACTGTTTAGGTGGCTTAGTTGAATGTGATAAAAGTTTTCTATTTACACAAATTTTATTGTGAAAAACAATCCGAGAACTGTATCAACCTGATGTTAACACTTGTGTGTTATGATACCTGTGTTACCATTTGATTATTTTCTTCATGTCCCATTTTTCTGAATTTTTTGTTCCATTATACATTAAGTCAAACTTTTTTGGTTTGAATTTTATACTTAAGTATATGTGAACGTTTTTCCAATTTTCATTGGCAGCTCAAGCCCAAGCTAAATTATTTAAATTGACATTTTAACAATGCTAGTATTTATGATGCATAAAGCGGTTTTATTTAAGAAAAACTTCAAATTTGTAACCATTTCTGTCACTTTCTACAATATTAGTTATCGAACCCTGGAATCGAAACTTGTTTTATTTTTTAATTTTTGATGCCAATTTTGTTTTGCCAGTATAAAAAATAGTTTTAACCAGGAAAAAACGACGTTAGATGATTTCTGGTTATTTTAAGAAATTAGATTTTCTAACTCTGGATGAGAATTTTTAGTTTTTAAAATTTTTTTAATCAATGCAAATCTTCATGATGTATAAAACGGTTTTAAGTAAGACAAACTTGCAGTTTTTAAACATTTTATTTATTGTATGTACCACAAAATTTCGAATGTGCAAAAAAGTTTAATTTCCCACCCCTGGAAGCGCAAATTAAATTAAAATTTTTTTTTTTTACCAATGGAAGTCTTCATGATGTATAAAGCGGTTTTATTAAAAAAAAAACTACAAACTTGTAATCACTTTCGTTCCCTTCATGTACTACAAAATATTGCAGTATCGAACCTTGGAATCGAAATTTTGATTTTTGTTTAATTTTTGATACCAATTTTGTTTTGCCGAAATAAAAAATAATTTTGATCAGGAAAAATCGACGTTAGTTGATTTTTGGTTAGTTTATTGTATAAAAAAAAAATTTTAATTTCCTAACCCTGGATCGGAACTTTCAATTTAAAATTTTTTTCTTTCATAGATGCAAATCTTCATGACACCAAAAACGGTTTTATTTGAGAAAAATTTAAAATTAAAAAAAAAATTTTAGTTATTATATGTACCACAAAATACTGTATGAGCAAAAAAAAAAGATTTTTAATTTCCCATCCCTGAAAAAAAAAATTTTTTAGTCTTAAACAGACAATTGAGGAGTCCCAAAGCATGAAATAGGTTAAATTTTTACATTAAAAAAATAATCTATTTTAGCTCACTTCCATTCGATCAGTCCAAGAACGAAGTCTCTAGCTCTTTTGGGAGCTTGGGAAAACCGATTTCACGTACAGACAGACGGACAGACAGACATCGCTCAATCGTCATCGCTATTCATAAGTATCCAGAATATATATACTTTATGGGGTCGCATATTGATATCGAAGAAATTACACACGGAATGACAAACCTAAATATACCCTTTCACTTTTTGTGAAGGGTATAAAAATTACTTCATTGAATAAAAAAGAATATATTTAGATAAGTATCATGGTACAATAATTGTACCATGATAAGTATGTTATTTGTTACGGCTGAATGGATTTACATACATTTGGATTATGTACATACATATATAGTTTTTGGAATTTCGTTAGGCATTTGAGGCAAATCTTGCACAAATTGAAAAACTATTTAGTTAGTGGCATTGTCAATCAATTGTACATTTCGACGCTTTATTTAAGTATATATCATGTGCTCCTATGTGCTAAGTTTTCAAATATGTTTGAAGACAACAATAGCATTTTCTACAATTTTTCTTAATGCAGGCTTTAGGTAGGTAACACCATGCAATAACTTTCCGTATGTAGAATTACAGTTTTTATAATAAATGAATGAAATTTTGCTCATAAATGATTTATTGAAATCTTTATAATTTTTATGAATTTGAATTTTTACAGGTTTAATACACATATCTTTATTTAAATAGAAACAATAAAAGCTAAAATGAAGTTCATACATAAAAAGCTAACTTCGTGTACGTTTGTTGAAACTTCTCTCATAACGAACTGCTCTTGTTAGTCGCACAGAGTAATTATTTAAATATAAATTGTAAATGTTTTTCCTGTACGTCCTAAAAATTGTATATTTTTCAAATCTAAAGGCGCGTAACACTGCATTATTATCAAATTAGATTGTATATACAGGAACTGTTCTCAACCCGTTTTTTCGCAAATATCTCGAAAACGCTTCCTAAAAAAATAAATAAATAAATATGTTCGTGGTCAGCGATCTTCAATTAGGTAATTAGTGAGGTTAAAAGGACTAACCTTTGTAAGTCAATGGAATTTTTTTAATTTTCATATTACATACATAATATCCGGAATATCCGCCGGGGCTACGATTTACATGGTGCATTTGATCAGTGCAATTCGTGACTACGTGGGGATTATTTTATTTCTTGGAGTAGAGTCCAAATGAGAAGAATTTGTATTTAGTATGATACAGATTCTACAGATTTATATATAAATGTGATTTGCCAACTATTTGGGACTAAGCGATACAATTATTTCACTCAACTATTGCTGCTATAAATATATGAGGTAGGGCTTTTTAGCCCTCGGATTTCCCTCTCGGTATGGTCAATTTAATATATATTGGCAATGCGAACTATAAATATATTTATAGCGCAAATATATTACCGTTTGGGATTTTGAGTTGAAATAATAGAAAACAAATCTACCTGCGAACATTTTATTTGGAGCTTTGCGTTATTGTTATGTTATATAAAAACACATAAACAGGAGTTGATAACATATCACGGTTTTGAATAAACTAGTTCGATTCCAGCGTTTAAGAAGTGCTGCAGAAAATAAAACGTGCTGGACAACATGTAGTACTCCCACCGATCTAACTGGATTCAGTACATTATATACAACTTTAAGAGACTTTCTAAAACTTAAAAATTATTTTGTGATAACATATTATTTGTAATAAATTTAAATATTTTAAGCATGGAATAGGCGAACGTTGAAATTTTAAATCTAAGGGCCATTATTACAACTTGACGACAAAGTTAGTGGTAGTAAATGCCAACGTTAGAATAACAAATCGATAAAGTGGCCGGTAGCAACTTTTCATTATTACAACTTGCCGGTAACATTAAATGTATATTTCTTATTGTGTGGCAATACCACTAGCAATTATCGACTACTTTTGATAGATTATTTAGATCACGGAAAATTGTAGTGCCAACGACACACTTGTTTTTACCTTATAAAAATATATGCATCTTTTATTTGTGAAAATATAACTTTGTGTTATAAAACAAAAAATTTCAGCATCTAAGGAAGCAATCGTGCGAGCTGTGAGAAGACGGGCAAAAAACATTTCAAGTGAAGAAGACCTATGTTTGGTGCTACCATATTGAAAAATAAGAAAATATGTTAATATAAACATAAATCCTCCTGGTAAAACTTATCGCAAAGTCGAACTTGCCTTTAATATATCGTACATACTTAGATTAAAGGAAAGTTGTAATAATGAAAATGTGTTTATCTAACCGATAAAATCTCACTTTAAGATAACACCAAGTTGTAATAATGGCCCTAAATGTGTCAGCTGATCCAACCTGTTAAATGGCAAGCTGTTTAAATACTTACTCCACTGTAAAAAAATGTTGCTGTAACGTCCCAACCTGCAGAAAATAGAAATTCATTCTAAAGGCCCAACTATAATATGCGTACGCTAGCGCAGGCGAATTTGCGAACACTACAATCATATATGTACAACCATAATTTGCTTAATTAACTTTTCGTTAAATTTGATTTCCTACGCATACAGTGAAACTGATTGCATTTTCCTTAAGTGGCCAACTGTTTGTTCGATGTTATTGATAATTATTTTTAGATACACACATACCATAGACTGTGATACATGAACACAAGAGACGCCGCAATGTACGCCGAAATCAATTCTACAGAAAATTGAATAAATAATGTGAAAAATTAGTTGAAACATTTAATGTTTAGCGTTTGTTTAATGTACATATTATAGTCTATTTGTGTATATTCCTACAATTAATGATACGTTGCCAACCACTTGTTGTACATTATAGTACTTTTCCAATTTATTTCTTAAAGTACTTTTTAAATTGGTAATAATCAACTTGTGAAAATATATTTATGTATGTATAAGTTGAAAATATTTATATATGTAGATACATATTATGTATATATATCATAAATTAGTTTTTGCAAAAGTGCAATGCTTTACAACTGAGTGTAAGTATAATATAGCTTTTCGTCGTTTTTTGACAGTAGCCTACGCTAGATTAAGCACATTATAGTTGAGCTTTAATGTTATCTGACAGTTTTAAGACAGTGACGGACTGAATGTATGTTGAATGAGAACGGGGCACAAAATACCTTTTTTGGTACTTATTTCTCTTTTGATATGTTTAGTTGATAAATATGTATTAAGACATGATATACGTATTTTATATGTTTAACTTTCTAAATAAATGTTTTATATTCATTGAAATATCGCATGTATGTATGTGGTTGTTCGTTGCAGAAGTTCTATTAGTATTCAACATCCGTTTGTACATAAATTTTGTTGAAATGTATATATTTAATCATAGAAGCATGAATATTTAAACATCAATATGTACATAATATATACATACTTATATATATATATATATATATATATATATATATATATTCATTCCCTTTGTACTCTTTGATTGACACACAATTCATTAGTTCCTTAAATAAAATTTGTATTAAAAATCGTATTTAATTATTTAAATTATAAGAAATTTATACATTTGTGTCATATTAGAAAATATATCATATATATTGCAATATGGAAATAAATGAGTCCAGTTTATTAAATATGAGGTAGGAATGACTCATTGTCCTATTATTAGTATATGTTGGAGTTTCTGCTGTCCATCGGTATTTAATTTGGGCACTTTTTCAACACAAACGCCAATAATATAAATTTATTGAAGTGTCATGAATATTGTATGTATAATAATTGCGTTGTGTATAAATAATTATTTGTTTGGTTTATGTGAAAAACAGTTGACTGATATAAGCTGGATTCACCCATGGCTTCAGAACGAATTTCACGTTCGGAAACATGTTTTTTTATATGTAGTTTGACGTTTCTGTTTTAGAGAGTGAGAGAGAGCGAAAGAGAGTAACGTGTTTCGAAACCTGAATTGGTTTAATTTTCATTCACGTTCCGAAACATTGCAACTGCGCTGCCAGAAAGTTTAATTTCTTAAGTGAAGTAGAACTGAGATGCCACAGCATATTATATATACATATGTATAGTAAAATACAGAACTTATTTTATACTTTTGTATGTATAACAACACACTTGCTTCGTATTGTTTGTGTATATAATAAAATACGGAGCATTTGTTTTGCATTAAAAAATATATAACTGCTGAATATTGTTATAAATAAAATTAAATAAATAGTGATATTGCCCAATTGTAAAACTCACACACATAGTTTACAAAATTATTTCACATGGTAGCCTTGATGTTGCAGAACAAATGCGCGAAGTGGGTGAATCGCTTCAGAGCATACTCTCAAAACAATAGAAATGTTGTCCAACGTCAATATCGTTCTGAAACCATGGGTGAATCCAGCTTTAGAGTTGCTTTGTGATTGGGGTTAATGTTTGTATGTATGTATGCATGTATCTATTTAAATTTAAATGCACAATTTAAAATGTACATTAAATGTCCATTGCTGTTAAAAAGGCCAAATTTCGCGTTCTTAGATATATGTATATTAAAGTAGCGGAAATCGGGTCTTTGTACATACATATATACATATGTATGGTAATATAAACATAAATCCTCCTGGTAAAACTTATCGCAAAGTCGAACTTGCCTTTAATATACCGCACATACTTAGATTAAAGAAAAGTTGTAAAAATGAAAATGTTTTTATCTGACCGATAAAATCTCATTTTAAGATAACACCAAGTTGTAATAATGGCCCTAATATAAACAGAGTATCAATATCAAAGCCGTTATAAAATATAAAAAAAAAACTACTGAATTTACTGGACAAAAATCCTAACAAGCAACAAATAAAACAAGAAATTTAAATACAGCTCGAAGAAACGAGCTACATCCATATATAAAGGGTGGTTAATTTTTAAGGTCCGATATTGATTTTTAATAAAACACAAACTATTTAAGAAAATATTGTCATTTCGTTTTATTACGATAATATTGGTATGATTCAATTATATATGGAACAAAATATCACCCAAATGGCCACCGCGACCTCGTCGACACACCTCCATCCGATGGTCCAAATTTTCGATGACGCTGAGGCATAACTGAGGTTCTATGCCGTTAATGTGCCGAATTATCTCATCTTTTAGCTCTTGAATTGTTGCTGGGTTATCGACGTACATCTTTTCTTTGAAATAATCTCAAAGAAAGAAGTACAACGGTGTGATATCACATGATATTGGCGGCCAATTGATATCGCTACCAGGTAAGATAACACGGCCATTGAATTTGTCAAGTTGAGTTGGACGGTTCTTTAGCCTAACTCACGCGAAAAACAGCAATATTTTCTGCACTACAAGTATGTACTGATGCTTTCACATCACCTACAGACCCGGTTTGCCCAAATCTTAGCACGATTTTTCCGACTGTACGCACATTTGGACGATTAAATTGGCCGAAAAAATCACGAAGTGCACGATATGCATTTTGATTTAAACGCTCATTTTCATAATAAGCCTGAATAACTTTAACGCTTTGCTCGATTACATAATTTAATTAGCCAGAAATTGAGAGTTTTCAAATGAAATGGAGAAAAACCTGGACGTTTAGGTGTGGTTTACATTCAACAATGGCCCTTGCAATGTAAACAACCTTTGTAAAACCTTTAAAATAGTGTACTTATTAAAAATGTTTTTAAATTTTATTATTCACAAAGCGTACATATCACAAATGTACAGACATAGTTCGTACGATCACATATGGACGAACAGAAATTCCCACGCATATTTCTACATTATAAAAAATTAACAACAATATGCCCACTCCCTTATTAAAATACACACACACAAACATCAAATCATGCCGACAAACCAAATAAAAAGATTTAGACCATTAAAACTTTAAAATTTAATTGCTGCAATTTGAGAATTTTAATTGGTTTCATACATAGTATTACATACAGTATGCAACTACTTTTTCTCATGAACTTCTGGTAATATTTCGGGATTATTCGGCATCCATTTACATTATGGAAATATTAATTTGTCAATTGTTTTTAAATATTTTCGAAAATATTCAAATTGTAAATAAACTCCTGCCATCAAATCATCGAAGTAAAAATCGTTCATAATATTATTGATCTTCTTTTTGAGCAACTATCACCAATGCACGCTAATGATTTTTTGGCTACGAAAGGAGATGAGGATGTTTCTTACGTAACTGTTGTTAGCCTGAATTCACCTATAGGTTGATCTTTACCTTTGCGCCACAATATAAGTTAACAAACATGTTCACATTGCCATAAATGTTATTAACACTTATGTTAGTCGCTGTGGATAATGAATTTATTTTTCATTCCTTGTTTTTCATTTTTGGTTTATCTTCAATAAATGAAGGCTTTTTATTTCTAATATAAAAAACTACCTAGCAACAGTTTTTAAATTTGTAAAACTTGTTACCATTCAATGATAATTGTTATTGTAAAATTTAAGTATTGATAACGATTATTACAAGCTTTTATAAAATCTTAACTTTCTGTAATGAATATCGATGGCTTAATATAGAAAGGTCGTATCTCAACTTTTAGTTACTTTACACGAGAAAGAAAAAAACTCAATAAAATCTGAAAAAATAATAAAACAAATTTTTTTCTAAATTAAGTTAGGGCTTTTTGAATTAAATTTAAAAATAGAATACATATACATACTCCTACAACAATTCATGTTTATATTAATGAAATAGAAATTTAAATAAAAAAAAATTATAAATATAAAAATAGTTTTTATAAGGCAAATTATCATAGAAGTTGTGGCAATCTGCCGGCAGAAACTTTTTTAAATCTTGCAAGTGGTCCCACTTTTTTTAGATATTGGCTTTTTTCATTTATAAAGTCGTTCAGGGAAAACATATTTAATAGCTGACTTCGATCTCTGTGGGAGCAGCTCATATTCGTCTGTTATATTAGTTTCAAAATAAATTGATCCTGATGAATCATATGCTAATGCTCGTAGTATATTTACTGTTGGATCGCCAATGTTTCTGCCTAGAAATTGAGATTAACATTGGTTATAAATATCTTAAGAGTTTCTTTCCTAAGCAAAATTTTTACCTGGAGGAATAGACGAGGATATCTGAGAAATACTTTCAAAATTAAAAAAAAAAAAAATTTGCGTGCTTCGAACGGCTGATACACAAAAACTAATTTCATGTACACAAATTCGGGAAAGTCCCTTTTTATTTAAAAACGGATACATCATACTACCATGGCCCAATAATACAGGTCTGTGCAAGTGATCAGCTGATTGTTTTGACAATCAGAGCAGTAAAGAATTTGTGCTGTTGGGCAGACGTTATAATTCTAAGAGACATTATTATAAAAAAATATATTTAGAAAAGTTGGTTAACATAAGCCAAAAAATATGCATTCAACTTTAAATGAGTTAGGGCTTTTTCTTTCAAACAATTTTTAAAATGAGTTAGGACTTTTTTTAATTACTGCAAGTCCGTTATTCATCAACATACGAAAACGAATTTTTTAATGGAGGTGTATTTGAGTTTTGTCTTCCAAAATATATAAAACGCCCGATTTTGAAGAAAATTAGATACGACCTTTCTATATTAAGCCATCGATGAGAATTAAAAAGGTTCATTGATAACATAGTAGAAACGGTGATTTGTTTTCTGTAAAGTTTTTAGTCTTGTGTTAAATTTTGACAATATCTTTGTAATTATTGGATACATTATCACATTAAGCATTTTTAATATTCTTGGAAATTGGGAACGTGCAAGGGATCCACACGTTAACTGGCACCCAACTGGCTAACTCACGTTTTAGTATAACATGAACTAAAGAAGACTACCTGTTTTACTGTACGTTTATTTTTGCTGAATTCTGATTCAAACTTTTGCAAGCCGAATACTGGAAGCGATAAATAAAGCGCTAAAATGTATTACTACAACCTCAAATTTATGTTTTGTATATACTATGTATGATATTGATATTATTCGATATATTATATTTACATATATTTTATGTTTGTAATCAAAAAAGACTGTAAAACCAGCACAGTTGATACATAGTTCTGACAGAGATTTTAATTGATGCAAGCTTACATTATTTGATTCCAATGAGTATAGAGTCTTTAATAGATTTTTTTGGAGAGTTTGAAAATTGAACAAACACAGACTGTAGAAGCATAATTACAGCAGATAAAGCCACCGATCAGACCAAACAAGAGTTTCAGGGCATAATAAATAAGCTTACACGTAAGCTGGCAAGATTAGAAGCCGCAGTAGTTGTAGAAGAGCACAAGGATATTGAAATAGTTGCGGGCATTAAATATTGCATTCAAACTTTGGATGTGGTAAAATCTTTACCAGAGTTCAAGGTTGATACATCTAAATATATTTCTTGGCGTCAATACCGCGTCTTGGCCGCAAATACCGCTTATAAACTTTACGAAAGATATATCAGAGGCTCGAAGTATTACCAGTCTGTCGTTATTACAAGAAATAAGAAATAAGATAATCGCAAATACGGACACTGTTTTAAGGTCGTATAATACGGTGCTTAATTTTCATGCTATTTTAGCTCGGCTAGACTTTATATATGCGGACAGAATATCGATTTTTATACTTGAACATGAGCTCTCTACTCTTTCACAGGGATCCAGGAGAATCGTCGATTTCTATAATAAGGTAGAGCAGAGGCTTAACCTAATAATTAATAACACAAAAAAGACAAAGACAAAATAATATTTTTCCGGTCCACTTGGAATTTTTAACCACAACAAATCGATACGGACGTAAGCATGAGAACTGTAGGAACCGCTCGTGTAGGTCTGCTAAAGCACTCAACAATTTACAGCAAGTCTATTATCTATCGGATAATCGGGATAACAACGGCGCGCCGATTGACCTATGGGAACATGATCCCGAGAACTTTGAGCAGGGCCAGATTAATTTTTTATTAGTGAGTCGTTCTTGCCCTATGTTGAAAAGGACTTTGGGGAAAGAAAATAAATTGATAGACACGTGTTCTTCAAAAAAACTTTATTAGGGACTTAGATATCTTATCTAATGTAACTTAATGTATTAAAAACCCAAATTTGGCAAAATCTATTCATGGAGAAATTGCCATATGTAATGTTTTCATATGTTGAGATTTCAAGAGTATCAGTGGCATTTACGATTTTTGTTCAAACAACCGAGTTCTAATAGAAAAGATTTGGTTTCCTCCTACCCTACGTTCTATTAGCTTTACTCAATTCCTTTTTTTTTTTTTTGTATTGTAATCTTGCAATTTTTTTTTTGTATTCAGTTTAGTAAATCCTATCCTTGCCCTTTTTTACATTCCTTGCTATTTTTCTAGTTCGATATCGATAAAATATTTTCTCAATTCTTCCAGAATAAAAAAATCTTATTATGAACTAAGCTTACAAACATTTTCATTGTATAAGGTGGCTTTGAAAATAAAAATATATGTATTTTGGGTATTTTTTCCTATAAATTTTAATTCATAAAAATTTCATGAATATTAGATATCATAACTTTTTCTAAGTGTTCCTCTAGCCTACCAATGTGCACCCAAATCTCCATGTTACGACGGGGATGGAGGTCTGATGATTTTCGGAGTAGCCGTCAGTTTTATTTCTAAATTGTTATAGTGCCTTCTGTGTTGACCATCTACCGGCCCCGGCACATCTACATGGCCGCTACCTATTGCCAACCCGATTTCTTGACCGGCGCTGATAAACTTCGCTAGTCAGCTGATGTACCCACCTAGGTATACAAATATCCATGAACAAATATGTTAACAATTAAACTAATAAGCTTCTGGAAGGAAGCAAATTAAGATTCTAGATTTAACATCTTGCTCCCCGGTACCCAATACAATTTGTGTGGAAAATATAAATCAGAAACTATTATTTTTAATATATTATATTTTACAAAATATGAAATTTATTTGTTGGGTGGTTAACCAATGTCTATATGCATTTCATTGAAGCTTTTACCAAATCGTCAGTAGACTTCTACCACAGTTTTGAAATGTTTTTTACAAAATTATTTTTCTATTACATTCTATACATTTAGCAACGTCTTAGGAGTGTTCAGTACAAACTGGTCGTCCACAGCTTTTCCGAATTAATCATAACTTGGGCATTTGTCATCCGTACTCCAATTCAAACAGCTTACGCATGAAGAGGCGTCTCTAAGTTTTTTCTTCGCAGTAATTTTATTGTTCTTATTATAAATGATGTATGCTGTGAGTGGAGCAATATCTAAGATATTGAAAAATAATGCCACTGCTACCTTAAACTTCGGCGCTGATTTATGTATTTCCTAACCATTTAATCCATAGTGTCAACTTTACTTTTGTATTTATTATAAAAATATATAATGTCAAGTTTCTTTTCGACATCGTCACTTAAAGCTTTGTCCGAATGCACTGTTGATAAAAAACTACAGCTTTATATATTCTAGGCACATAAGAACACTTCTTTAATTTTTCACGGAAACCAAAACCGGTCGAATATAGTTCCCTTGATTTATTTGCGAACATGACATTTGGAATGTAAGGCTTATTTTTTTTAGTGTGCCAACAATTATAAAATTCCATGACAATTGATTTGCTACTATATTTCAATACCACACTAGGCTGTATATAAAGGTATATATTTAGTAAAACCTTTACGACCTCGATAAGAATAAAGTTGTTCATCGATTGTTAAATTTGCACTCGGTTTTTACATTGGGGATAAGTTTGCGTCCAACATTATCCATAAGCCACAAATTAAAGCTGCCTTATTATCATTTTTACGTTAACTGTGTGTGTTTTTTTTTGCTAACAAATCTTAAAAAGCGCATTATGCTGTCGAATCTTTTGATTCCCATTGTGGCGCGGTAAAGTGGATATGAATTTGAATGCCACATGTCTAAAATATGGCCCGTATTGGAATTATTAGCAGCAGCAAAAGTCAAGATACCAAAAACAAAATAAATTCCGTTATAGTTACAGGCTGCCATTGACGTTGAGAGTTTGGATGATCAACGATATAAGTTGAACATTTTGGCCGTTGTGCAAATCAAAAATTATGTTTTAACATGAATATCATTTAATACTCTCTTAAAAAGTTTAAATATTTAATTTTTTTTAACAAAAATATTGATTATTTTTACATTATGGTATATGAATACCATAATGTTGATAAAGTTGAGTACTAACACAGAAGTTAAAATTAAATGCCGACTTGAAGGCAAAGTATCGAATAACTTTATTCGTCTAAATTTCATTATTTTATACAATCTTACGGTATATTTAAACCAAGGTTGGCAACCGATACCGTTATAAATACCGATACCGTTTGAATACCTATTAAAAGTGAATACCAGTATGGATACCGATACCGAAATAATTGTTTTTCATTAAATATCGGTATTGTTATACTGTTTCCATTGATACCGGTATTTACTAGCACTATACCGGTATGAAACCGGTATTATTGTTTCGGTATGAAATAAAAATAACTTTCGAACAGACCAGAAAGCGTTAAAATATTCATATTTATGAGTACTCAACACTTGCTTTAATGAAACATATTGCATGTTGGCTAACTTGATACTCTGCAGTCAGTGCAGGTCAGTGTTGAACGGTTATTTTCAGGAGTGCAATACATTATGAGCGCAAATCACAACAGGTTAGACGAGGATGGCTTAAACGCAGTTATATCCACTCGGTCTAACTTGAAAATGTTCTCAGAAAATTAATTTATAATAATACCCTAGACAGACATAGGATTTCTGTATCATATTAGTATGATATACTATATGTGTGTCAACCTATACCACAATTACAAGCTGGTTTATGTCTGGTTTCTATACTACGAAACAATTCGTAGCAGAAATGTAGTTTGTTGTCTGTAGCTGTGTTCAATGAATATTGGGGAAACCCAGTTACAAAATTGATTGTCAGTTCTGACAGTATTGACAGTTATAATTTATTAAAAATATTTTAAAACATCTATAACAATAATATATAACAATACAAACATCTATAAAATTTCTGCAACGGTCGATTTGCCAACACCAAATAAACTGGCAACAGTTCTGTACTCTGATGAAGATCCTAACGATTATAAGGCTATGCCCAACCGTTTTTCCAATGAGATTGCATACCTAAAATACATTTTCTTTTTTCGCACAAAATATGCAATTTTATTGTTATTCTTAAAACTTTTTGTTTTTCCATTTTTTCTGACGTAAATATAGAAACAAAAATACTAGTATGTGTATTATAAGTCTGTCATGCCAATTTAGTATCACAAACCATAGTATTTATATTATGATATAGAAATCCTATGTCTGTCTAGGGTATTAGATATATACCACAAATGAAAATTATACAAGGTTAGAAAACCGTTAGCTTTGAAAAATATTTTATAAAATATAATTAAAACAAATAAATATATATTAAAAATTTTGAAATTTTTGTTATTTGTCGTCATTTAAGAAAAAGTGGTAAATTTAGAATTAAACTTTCATTGAATGAATTACTTTGTTTATACCACTGCAATTCTTATTTCTTAATGCAAACATTGAATAGTTGATATTACCTTTATGGTATATTTATTATTAAAGCGGTATATACTACGGGCTTTGTGGTCAATAATATCTCTAATCAAATATGAATAAAAACTATATCATATATTCTTTTAGCCAACGTTTCGTTTGTTTTTTACAAACTTCTTCCGGAGGTTTTCTTATTATATTTGTTGTTATATGATTTATGTCCTTGTCAAATTATTTATTCTCAATATTTATTATCACAATACTGAAAAAGTACTCAATTGCCATTACTTAAATTAGTTAAAGATCTGTGACTGTAGTATTAAGTAGACCATTGATTTTTGGTGTGCTGTAACAAATTATTTATTTAATTTACATATTTATTACACGTCGCCTTTTTTAATACCGATCGAAATAAAAAATATTTTAATACCGAAAACGTTACCGATATCCAAATTCGTTTCGGTTGCCAACGTTGATTTAAACTGTTAACAAGGATATTTTCTTTTATAAGACTACTACTATTGTATTTACAGAAATTTAGTGTATGCATTTTTAGTATGTTAACATCCTAAATTATTGGTAGCGTATGTTACACATGAAAATTAATTCCGGAGTTTAAACTCAAAGAAAAATATTAATATACTTTATACTTCATGAAGAGTTGCACTGATGAAAAAAATTAGAATTTTGCTTCCAGGGTTGGGAAAATTAAAGTTTTTTCTTTGGAATATGCAATATTACGTAGTATATGTAATAACCAAAATGGTTACAAATATTAAGTTTTTCTCAAATAAAACTACTTTATATCTCATGAGGAGTTGCATTAATAATAAAAACGAAAAAACAAATAAAAATTTCACTTCCAATGTTGGGAAGCTCAAAATGTTTTTGGCTACAAGTTTTAAGTTTTTCTTAAATAATATTATTTCATGCCCTATTAAGAGTTGCATTGGTACAAAAATATTAAAATTTCGCTTCCATGGATGGGAAATTTGAATTTTTTATAATGTAACCAAAAAGGCAAATAATATCACAAAACTACTTTATACCTTATTAATATTTGCATTGGTAAAAAAAACAACAAAAAATTAAAATTTCGCTACCAGGGTTGAGAAATTGAAATATTATTTATGAATAAATGTAACCAAAAAGGCAATGACTAAAAATTGCAATAGAGCTAAGAGCAAATGAACCAAGTACGTTGGTGAAGGGTATGTAAAATTCAGCGCAGCCGAATATAGCACTTTTACTTTTTTTGTAATTATGGTAGGAAAACAATTTCTTGCGCGGCAAAATTTGGGCTGATGAGTAGAACTGCTTGACATATTTTGCCAATGGCTAGTTTATTTTATTTGTGCGTTAAATAATATGAACTAAATGTTTTTAACGGGTTTTCTTACCTTTGTAACCGAAATGTCTTAAAAAATCGTTTGTGAAATGTATTCAAAATATATTAATGAGTTTGTAAAACTATAACAGAATGACTTAATTAACTTTATTTGGTTTTTAGCTCTATTATGTTTCACAAGTTGATATGTGTGACCTAGTAAATTGTAACAATTATTCCTCTAGTTGACCTGTAAACCTAAAAACTATAGAAATAAATTACAATAAATTGTAATATTCCAATGTTTTTTTTCTTGTTGTGAGAAAAAAATTCTTTAAAAAACTACCTGCTACTACTTATTTTATAGTGAAAATTACCAGCCCTTCATGTTTCAAACACTATTTTTGAATGCACCTTCAATAAAACGATTTTACATTTTCTTAATTCCTGTAAAAATAAATTTAAGCAACGTTTTTTTTTGCTGAAAGCCCTAAAAATGTAGAAAATAATTGTAACATTCCAATGGTTAAATGGTTTTTTCCCCTACTACCTGTAATAAAATGCTATGGAGGAAATCTATTTCTGAATAAATAAAACATTTTTTGATTTTTCTAATTATTTATTGGAAAAATAAATTGAAGAAACTGCAGTATTTTTTAAAGAAATTGTAACAAGAAAAAATGTAATTATTATTGAGACACTTGAATCAAATCACAATTGCGTAAAAATATAGAGTTAACAATACATATATATAAACTTAAAACTATATGTATTATTTTAATAACCATTATAATAACGCTACAAGCTGAAGTTAAGAATATGATTTGATTTTACATCAGACAACAAACATTACAATTGTATTGCTCAAAAATATAATAAAAGCGTACATAGACTGCTGCCACGTCAAAATGAGATCAAAAACTTAAGACTAGGACTAAAACTAAAGAACAAATAGAAAAAACAACAAAAAATCAGCCTCTATTCGAGCCTACAATCGAGTTACGGTAGAAATCTGGTAGACAGTAACGACTTGAGTTAGAAAAGATATTTAGATTTTTTCCTAAGACCCCGACGGGTGACGTGTATAGGCTATTAGACCAGTTATAACCAGTTTAAGTACAATGTTTCTCATCAAACTGTTGTCATAAAACTCCAAACGCTTCACAAAATTATGAAGCAAACTAAGAGCATAACAGGACAGTGGTAGAACAGCTGCCTTTATAAATATAAGCATTAGAAAATCTTTTTACTTATACAGACGAAAGCAACTTCTTTCAAGGACTTCCAACTCTTTCATAACGGTTGGCGATATCGTGTACCATATGGAAAACCGTAAATGATCGCTGATCTGATGCAAAATTTATAGATTAGTAGTGTGGTTCTTTGACTTCAGTTTCTGTTTACCAGTAACCTGGAAAACATGCTCTTATTTTTGGCCAATCTTCCATGTTGGTTAAATTGGAAAAGTTTATTAAATGTTACTATAAGATATTTTATATCATTCTTGAAAGCAATATTGGGACCGTTTAATGAGAGATTTAGTGTTTTACTGAATTTGACAACGTTAGGGGATCCTTTCCCGATGCATTACGGAAGTATATAGCTTCTGACATAAAAGAATTTATTTTGATACCCCAGTTCTTCTAGTACTCGTCAATTAAAACTAGATGGTTCTGAACTTTTCTAAGTGAAGTATGTGGATCCCTATTGTGGACGTATATTAGAGAGTCTTCAGCATAGAGAATGCTGTTTGAGCCATTATATATATGTGGGAAGTCATGTAGAAGAATGCTATAAAATAAGGAAGCTAAGATAGCTCCTTGTAAAACACCACTAAGAATGCAACCAAGATCAGATTTGAGTTATTAATTTGTAAAAAAAATATCTTTCTTCGAAGTAACTATAAAACAGTTTTATAAAATAGGAGTCACATTTCATCTGAATGAGTTGAAACAGAATACCAAATTGATAAGCGCTGTAAAACGCTTTTTACTTTTTACTTTTTATCAATTCGAAAATCTTTTGGCTTTTTCCTAAGTTTTAGCTACTTTCCAAAACTTGGGAAAGGAGCCATTGTTGAGGCAATTACACTGCTCAGCAGACAAATCCGCCTTTGAATAAAACTATGGGGATCGATTTTAAAAAGTAAAGCACGAGAAGATGTGTAACAAAATTGTTTTTATTTTAGTCAAAGGCAGTTTTTCTTTATCTCTTATCGTTTTGGAAATATTCAGATATTAATCGAGAAAAGAATTTTTTTTCCTGCAAAATTCTTATTTTCTTAGATTAAAAATGAAATTAAAAAAAATTTAAAACTAATATTCAACACTTTGCATCTTTATCTAGCAGTTACAGATCTTAGAAATAAAAAAAAGTATAAACCATAAAAATCGGTTATAAAATTTAGATTTTATTTTCAATTTACCGCAGGTACCCAATGTTGTAATGCTACCAACCTTTCATATGCGTGACGATAGCATTTCGTTAGGTGAACAGCTAAAGGAACTAAAGTAGAATGGTATTTTGCATGGGTCTTGGATTTAAAAGTTATAATATAGTATTTTTCACTAACCTGTAATTCTTAATTGAGAAAATTAGAGCAGATTCTAATATTTATTGCAGCAGTATATGTGGAAATTGTTGGACAATAAGTGAGTCAGTTTTTATTTGATATCATGGGGTTTGTTACACATCTTCTGGTGTTTTACTTTTTAAAATCGGATGACTCGTTCCCGAGTTAGGGTGAAATATGTCTACGTACCTGGCTAATTTAGGGGCAAAAAATTGCCACGCCCATAAAAAAGAATCTGGAGCAGATGGAAAAAACCAAAAACGGATTCGAGTTTAGTGCATCAAAATCCATATAGTGCACATAGTTTTATTTAAAGGCGCGACAAAAAGCTATTTTTTGCAGAGCAGTGTTATTAAATATGATAACTAAGAGCTTTATAGCTGAATGTGGAAGTTTTTTATAATAGAAAATTTGATAAATTATCCAGCCCCGAAGACTTTTCATTGCTTAACATCATAATGGATTTAGAGAGGTGTTTAAATGAGAAAAGAAACAAATTTTTTCAGCGAAATTATTAAGGTAAGAGTTAACATTGTTCGGAACATCGAAGATTTCGGTGCTATCAGGATTTACGAGACTGTTAACTTTTGAAAAATAATTTTTGAATTGAAGTACTTTATCCGAGTTATCTTGAAATAAATCATTGCCGACAACAAGTTTTGAAAAAGTTTTAGAATATTTCTTACGTATAACATTTCTTAAAATGCCTTCGGTCCTGGCTTGATCTTTTCTAGCTTTTTACTAAACTCATCTGCTGGAAACAATTCCACTTGTTCTTTAATAATTTTCTTAAGTTGCATTTGTCTGCTTAAGAGACGATGTTCATTGGAGCGTATATTTTCTAGAGCTTTTTTATGCTTTCTGGAAATATGCTTTTGTTATTAATTAGCTCCACCACTCTTGAATGTCGGCCACATCATTAACGGTTATTGAATTTTTAGGAATGTTCTTACTTGTAGAAGCACTTTGATTACATACATATATAATTTATATATGCGGGCATTTGGATGGTATGATATATTTCGAAATAAAAAGATTCTTCGAAATGTTTATAAATTTTCCCTCAATTAATCATTGTTCAGTTTGCAATTAAAAAGTAATGAAATCTTGTATGTTGATGCTCTTATTGCAGTTACGCAAAAAAGTATATTTCTCAAACTAGAAGAGTTCAGCTTATTGCGTTTTTTGAGTAAATATAACTCAAATCTAAAAATATTATTACCTTTTCCCTGCAGCTTCAAATTGCACTCATTCAAAATGTTACAAATATCTGTTAAAAGCGGCATGTCTAAAATATATTCTTTTTCGGTTATTTCGATATTTTCAGCTTCCAAAAATTCAAATACTTCATTTCTAAGCTCAAACGATTTATTAATACTGTCACCTCGGCTAAACCAATGTACCTCAGTAAACATTAATAGATCGTGGTGAGAAGCATTTTTTAAATTATATTTATTAGTTTTTTTAAATGTCTTATGACAAATAAGACATTGCATGTCATCAAAAGCATTTTGTAACATAAAACACTTTTCGGCTGACATCATTAATATATCGCAATAATTTCAATTTATGTGTTCACTGCCAGCAAAAATGTGCAAAATTTATGCACAATATAACATATATATCAAATTAACATCTTTTATTTTTATAGAGTTTATATATAATTGAGTATTTTGATTTAAAATTTAAAAAATTAAGTTGAATTATTTTATTTAAAAATATGTACATACATATATTATGTTTGCTTCTTAATATCAATATAATTTTTCCGTTTTTCAATCTCTTACTAACATTATAATTTGGCTGTAAATAAATAATTTCTCTCATTTTGTTATTTTTCTCTGACTCACTAATACACAAGAAAAAATTTTTTTGCCATCACTGGCATAGATGCCCAAGGTAGTATTATTGGTGAGAGTGACGAAATAACACTGGAAAAAACAATTTGCTATTCATTTTATTTACTCGTCATCGACATCGAACAATAATTTGCCGGTTACATTGCCACAAAATGTTTCAGCAGAATATATTGACTCGAAAATATTGTAATCTGAATCAACGCATCGAATGCAGATTACAAGTTGACAAAGGTCATTAATATCGGTGCTCTCATCAATACAGAATGAAAAAAATTCGCAATTTTTCCCTTAATGCCGATTCCAAAATAGCACCCAAATAAAGAGAACGCCGGGTTATACTATTGCGGGACAAAGCTAATTTTTTAATAAAATTAGTTTTATAATGAAGTTTTCCAAAAACTTTACTCAATATATTTTTGACAAATGACCCATATAAATATGGCCTTCCTTTTTTTACAATATCTAAACTTATTAAGTTAGATAAGCCCATTTTTAAATTCTCCTCCGCCATATCTTCATCATTTTCTTTAGATTGATTTACCCATTCCTTTAACTTTTCAACAAAAATGTTCTTATAAATTTTAAATTGTTTTTCTTTTTCTTCCCCCTGCAAATTATTCATGTCTTTGTGAACATCTTCAAAATATTTTTTTAAATTATATTTTTTAGTTTTTTTAAATGTCTTATGACAAATAAGACATTGCATCTCATCAAAAGCATTTTGTTACATAAAACACTTTTCGGCTGACATCATTAGGGGCGTTTGTTTACTTTTCCAGTAAAATCCAGTAGTTAAGTAAATGCTGGGTCATTTCAAAATTTTGCTCTCCAGAATGTCACAAAAGAGTACGCGAACGGAAAAATTGCAAATACTTGCAGGTTACTCAAGACAGCTGATCACTAAAAACGTTAGCGTTGTAAAATATGTGTTGTTTTGACTACCCAGTATACAATGTTTTTGGTACTTGATATAATGTATTTTGATAATTACAAATTCGTAGCGAAATATTTTATTAATGCACTTCTATGGAAGCTTTTACACTTTTTTTTTTTGCACATAATTTATAGTTTCCCTTCCGGTTAAATAACATACGACAATACATCAATATCTAATATTTTATATCCGGTACCCTGAATAATATGCCATAAGACGTATTCATATATATATTTCCTTTACATCTCTAACACATTAATGTAAATAAAGCAGTTAAAAGACAAACATTTTAAAAAAGAAAACTTGATATTGTATGGTCTCCTGGAATATTTCGGAACATACAAAGTGATTATTACACACTTATTTAATTTGTTTCAAGTTGAAAATAATTATTTTCGTTTTTTGCTGCACTTTTAATTCAGCTTTTCTTCTTTTAAATATTTTTATTAAAAATTTGATACTTTTTGTTTGGTTGTTTACTTTATTGAATCATATGTTTTTCTTTTCTACTGGATTTTACTGGCAAAAATTTGTCCAGTAAAAATTTGCAAACTCTCAGTCAACCAACTGTCACTTTACTCTGTGAACTGGTGCTCTCTTTTGCAAATTTTGTGTAAACGAACGCATTTCAGTAAAATCCAGTACAAATTTGTGCAAATTTTGGGGTAAACGAACACACTTATTAATAAATCGCAATAATTTCAATATATGTGTTCACTGACAGCAGTCTGGGTGACGATTAAAATGTAAAATAAGACACAGAAGTTCTGCAAGGTTAGTTTATCTCTCCCACTCAACATGCTTATTTCCTATTGGAGTTTAATTTGCTGATATCAGCCACTACTGGGTGTCTTTGCTGTAGAGAGTCTACCCATCCAAGAAAAAATGAAGAGGACAATGAATTATAAGGAAGACAAGGATAACACAAAGCTCCAGTACTCAATTGCCATAATTTAAATTAGGTAAAGATCTGTGATAGTAGTATTAAGTAGACCATTGATTTTTGTTGTGCTGTACCAAATTATTTATTTGATTATATATATATTATACATATCTGTATCGCCTAGTCCAGTATTATGATAATAATTATTGAGAATAAATAATTCGACAATGACATAAATCGTAACTTAATGATCTGTGATATACGAAGCCAATTAAACTTTTTTATATTATTTTTATACATATTTTTTGTGCTAGATACATACATACATAACAACAAATACATAGAACAACAAATATAAAAATCCCCTGAAGAAGTTTGTAAAAAAACAAACGAAACGTTGGGTAAAAATATATATGATATAGTTTTTATTCATATTTGATGATAGATATTATTGACCACAAACCCCGTAGTATATACCCCTATCATAATACGTAATAAACAATACAGATTGGTCACAAAAAATAAAAACTTAGGAGAAAATAACATTCGTAGAGGAAGCAACAAAATGTATATAAATACTTACATACATTTTTAAATAGTTCAAAACGTATACATATATAATCGTTTCTAGGGATGAATTGCGCCAGGAAAATGATATGCTAAATATGCAAAATAACTAATGGTGTTTTCTTTTCTACAAAAATATACTAAATTTCCATGTAAAAAGAGTAATTTCGTGTTCGTTTCTTAAAAATGTTTTGCTCTATAAAAGGGTAGTGTGTTTGATTCAAAAAATATCTCCCTCAATAATGGTGAAAGGCATTGCACTTTATGCCCCATACAAATCGACAGTGTTGATAGTGCCCTGAAAAGTAATTGACTTTTGTTTATTAATAGTGTTACCAGAAGAATTTGGAATCTTACAGGATTTGGAGTTTTGAAACCTGCGCTCTTGCAGGTTACTGAAGAGAAATAATTTTCCAGTTATCTCTGTAAGAACATTAGAGAGCTGATCACAAAAATTATATGTGTCGGCAGGTATTTTGGATCCTGTTGTAAAAATATTGCCTGCGCGGCTAATCAAATGTCCAAAACACAAAAGCTGTGTGATTTGATGAAATGAAGGCAAATATAAAGTATTGTTACGACAAGCCTACAGTCTCAGGTGGATATGTTGAGAGGTGATTTATCGAAATCAATTTCAAGAGGTCTTATTAAAGTTTTTCTATTTAATTATCAGGTTTGACGGCAAAATGAAAGCAACCAATATTCTATAGCTATGATTGCGAAATAACAAAGTATATATATTATTTGATATAGTGAAGACAATACGGCAGTGTGGATTTGTAATTGTTGCAATTGTTTGTGATTTGGGCGGTGGGAACCGAAAACTTTTCAACGAGCTTGAAGTTGGTTTTAAAAAGCCTTGGTGCTTGGTACATGTAGTATTGAAAGTATTTTTAAATTTACAGGTTTTTGGTTAAGAAAACATTTTATTGACGACGGGTTCATCATTAGCGGCAAAGAAGCTGAGAAGGATATTATTTTAAATCTCTTATCTCTGCAATCTAGTGACTTAAAAATCACATATAGAAAGGTATACATTTAATTTCAACTTAGAAAATTTAATTTTTTTAATTTAAAACATATATTTCACAGGCATTAATCAATCAAATAACGCATTGAAGATGCTTCAGACAAACTAAAGAATCTTTATAACATAAAATACGTCTTAACATATCGCCTAAATCAGGATGTTCTTGAATTTTTTTTTGGCATAATACGATCTAAGGGAGGGCTTCATTACCATCCCGATCGTAAAGAATTTAAATATAGACTTCGGTCATATATTTTGGGGTACAACGAAGGTATCTTAGGCACTAATGCATATGTAGAGGTAGAAAATACTCCGGATTTGGAACACATCCATTATTCTTTGACAGGTAAATTTAACCTAACAATTTGAAACCATATAGTTTTTAAGATTTCGTTTAATTTCTTAAGGCAAAGTATTTAAGACTATTAATCCCAACATAGAACAAGAAGTTTTGCCGAATGAATATTATGAGGAATAGCTAGAATACTTGAATTATAATGGTTTGGAGAATTTGGCGATAAATTAAAAAACGAAGACCCCAGACTTACCGCTAAACCTCTAGAGGATTCGACGCACTCATGAGTTAGACACCTAAATGAAGGTGGGTTAAGTATTCCATCAAACACTTTAATGGAAACGTTAAAATCTTGTGATGAAGCTTTTGTAAAACTAAATGGGGATATATTTGATACAAAGGGATATTTAGAAAAGGATTTGGTGGAAGCAAAGAATATAAAAGCAAGTGAATAAGCAGAGATTTTTTTTAGATGCAGATTGTATTTTAGAATAAGGTATCTTATTGTAGAAATGTCCCAAAAAAAGAATAAGCGTAAGGGAATTTAAATAAAACAACAACCTAATATTAATGAAAAAAAAATTTTATATTAATTTTTTTAAGAAAAATAATAATTTGCCCTACTGTTATGTTCACATATTTTTTGAGAGTCGTGACGTCACTTCACCTACCTGCACAGAAGAATAAAATTTTGCGTGCGTGGTGTCGTAATCTGTTTCCTATCATTACATTGATATGACGAAGAAAATGCAACAAAACAAGATTAAAAGAGCACAAATTTGACTTTGCGAAAAAAAAAACAAACACAAGCCTTGCACTATGTGCAAAAGACTGCTATCACGAAATTAATTTCTTCTAAAGAGGATATACATATACAATATAAAACTAAATACAATATTCAATTTCAAATACTTAGTTAAAGATCTGTGATACTGGTAATAAGTTGACTTAGGTTTTGTGTGAAGTGGCACTTAATTAATTTATTTTTTTGGATTAGTACTGTTACAAACATTAGAAATAGATTTAAATAAAACGACAATGTGGCTATATGTACTTGGCAGCACTGCCAATTAATCTATAGTTGTCAAAATGTTACAACCCTGGTCCACACTATATAGATAATATTCAAATTAACGGAAATGGAATACTCCAGAATATACAAGATCATTCAAGGCTGTGCCAATAAGAGTAAACCACAACAACAACAAACATAGCAACATAAATGCTAAGAGATGTTATTCTTAATGATCTTGTATGCAAGTATTCGCTGCTAATAAAGCTAAATAGATTCAAAAGTGTACACAGCCATATACACGTAGAAGAAACAAAACCACACACTCATTCATACAACCACTCATAGTTACCATAGGCAAAACACACAGAACACTCATACATTCAACCACACATAGTTACCATAAGCAAACCAAATAAGTCAGCATTGTCATGTATACAAACACACATGATGATCGAAATGAAACAGAACTCTCCGCAGATAAAAGCAATCAGCGATGCACAAACTGAAATAAAACAAAACTCTCAGCAGATGCAGGAAAAACTTGTAGCCGAAACTCAGCAGATGCAGGAAAAACTTGTAGCCGAAATACAGGAGTCAAATAAAGCCATGAACGAGACCCTGGTAGAGGTTTCTGAAGCCATTAACAGGTGGCAATGCGACAACTGCTGGCAGAGAAGGCTATCAAAGAAAAGCCTAAGTGCTTTAACTGCGGAAAGATCGGTCATTTTCAGCGCAGCTGCAAAGCACAAAGGAAGAGAGGTAGATCTGTTTCGCCACCAAGAAACAGCAAACGGATGAACTAAACAACATCACAAGAGTCCCCGTTAAACTACAACGAGCTAGCACTAAGGGGCAAGAGCTAGCTCTCACAAACGAGGGCCCCACAATCTCCATATCAGTTATGCAGCAGAAAAATAGCAACCTCACTGCGTCCGGACACATCAACGGGGAAAAGCACGTACTTACCATAGACACAGGGGCATCGCAGTCAATAATAAGGCCCGATATAGTAAAGGGGAAGTGCGAGCGGTTAAGCAATATACGGCTACGTACAGCTACTGGAGAGCTTGCCACTGTCTATGGTAAGATTGAAGTGAAGGTGACTATAGCCAACATCAGCGTGAGAGATGCGTTTATTGTTGCCGATATTGTCGATGAGGTTACTATTGGAGCCGATTTTATGATTAATCATGGCATTAATCTACATATGGGACAACAGCTGATGATTTGGCGTAATGTGGAAATACCCCTTGCTGTTGGATATGACAACAAACCGCAAGTAACAAGAGTATTTGCTATTGAGAGTCAGACAATACCGCCGCAGTCTGAAACAGTCATATGGGTGCGGATGAAGGCAGATTGTGAGGACAATCGGTTGTGGGTTGTAGAACCGGCAGATCTAAAGAGAGAGCTTATAACAGCGAAAGCTCTAGTGAAAACTAGTGAAGGAGGAATAGTCCCTATAAGAGTGCTTAACTTGTCAGACCATGAAAAAGTCATCAAAGAAAATTCCGAAGTTGGCCAGTGTACTCCAGCAGAGGCAATAATAAACTGCGAGAAGAAGATAGAGCCCACTAATTTGGCCGCAAAAGAACGTGAACAGTTTGAGGAATACGTAGAGAAATGGGTAGCAGGTCTATCAGCGACAGATAAAAATAAAGCCAAGCAGTTACTAAAAAGGCATGCCAGTATCTTCGCCATGGGAAGCCAAAGCCAGGGTAGAACTGCATTGGTTAAACATGAAATTAACACAGGCGAAGCTAGGCCGATTAAACAGCCACCCATAAGCGTACCCCTAGCAAAGCGAGATAAAGTAAAAGATCTTGTAAGTGAAATGGAGCGTGATGGCGTAATTGAGCCATCTTCTGGTCCTTGGAGTTCACCTGTAGTCTTAGTTAAAAAGAAAGATGGCAGTACTAGATTCTGCGTAGACTACAGGAAGCTCAATTACATAACCAAGAAGGACAGTTATCCGCTCCCCAGGATCGATGACACTTTGGACACGCTAGCTGGTACCAAATGGTTCTCCACGCTGGACTTGCGAAGTGGATATTGGCAAGTGGAGATCGCAGAGAAAGACAAGGAGAAAACTGCCTTCAGTGTCGGCAACGGATTATGGCAGTTCAAAGTCATGCCATTTGGTCTCTGCAATGCTCCGGCCACATTTGAACGCCTAATGGAGAAGGTACTGATAGGACTTCACTGGAAGACATGCTTGGTATATCTCGATGACATAATCGTGATGGGGAAAACTTTTGATGAACTCAAAAACATGGCAGAAGTTCTTCAACGAATATCATCAGCTGGATTGAAACTCAGCTTGAAGAAATGTGCATTGTTCCAGAAAGAAGTAAAGTATTTGGGACATCGTGTTACAGCTGACGGAATCTCAACAGATGAAGATAAAATAAAAGCAGTATGGGACTGGCATCAACCTAAAAATCTTCATGAATTGCGCAGCTTTTTGGGCCTTTGCACATACTATAGACGTTTTGTGCCGAATTTTGCCAGTGTAGCTTCAAGCTTGCATGAGCTGAAGAAGAAGTCCAGACCATACTATTGGGGCGAGCCACAGGAAAAATCCTTCCAGAAACTCAAAGGATTATTATGTACGTCACCAGTGCTAGCGTATCCCATAGCTGGAGAAAAATTTGTGCTTGCCGTGTACTCTCAAAACCTGAAAGGAATTACTGTGTGACATGACGTGAGCTTCTGGTGGTATTGGAATGCATTAAACATTACCATAAGTACCTGTATGGTCAACACTTTACATTAAGGACCGATCATTCTGCACTGAGATGGCTATTGCAGTTTAAAAATCCTGAAGGGCAACTGGCAAGGTGGATTGAGCGCCTGCAGAGCTACGGCTTCAGCATTGAGCATAGAAGGGGCACAAAGCATAACAATGCGGATGCTCTTTCGAGAAGACCGTGCTGTTTAGAGTGTAAACATTGTGCTAGAACCGAGCAAAAGGAAGGCGTTGTGGATGTTCTGCTAATGCACATCGGCCCTGATGAAGACTGGTCAGCGGCACAGAGAGACGACGATATACTAAGGAAAATTATAGCGGCCAAAGAAGAGGACAGACGACCATCCCGGAATGAAATTTCAGCTGAAAGCCCACTCGCCAAATCTTATTATAAAAGGGTGTTTAGATGTGTAGATGGCAAAACAACTTCAAATTTAATAGTTGTGCCATACTCCAAGATAAGTAAAGTTTTACAGGAGTTTCATAATGGACCCAGTGGCGGTCATCTTGGAGTAACAAAAACACTTGAGAAACTGAAGCAGCGTTTTTATTGGGTTGGATGTCAACAAGCCGTAGCTGACTGGATAGAAAACTGGCCACAGTGCATAGCAGCCAAAGGCTCAGTAAGAAGAAGCCGGGGACAGCTGCAATAATACAACTCAGGAACACCATTCCAGCGGATCGCAATGGATGTAGCAGGTCCCTTTCCCGTCACCGAAGCCGGAAATCGTTATGTACTTCTGGTAATGGACTATTTCAGTAAATGGCCAGAGGTATATGCTATACCTAACCAGGAAGCAAAGACAATTGTAAATGCATTCGTCAACAACTGGGTATGTCGCTATGCTGTCCCAATAGAATTACATTCCGACCAAGGAAGGAATTTCGAGTCTGCCATATTCAGGGAAATGTGCGAGTTGCATGCGATAAAGACCGACGCCGCTGCATCCACAGTCTGATGGCATGGTAGAAAGGTTCAATCGCACCTTAGAAGAGTACCTACGAAAAGTAGTAAGCGCCCATCAGAGGGATTGGGACGAGCACATCCCCAAATTTTTGATGGCATATAGGTCAGCTGTACACGACTCAACATCGAGAACGCCAGCCAAAATTATCTTCGGAACGGAATTAAAACTATCTGGTGATTTGGAATTTGGTGTTAAGCCAACTGTAGAGGAAGGAGCTATTACGTCCCAGGAGAAGGAGGACTTAAACGAACTGCATGAGTTCGTGCGCAATAGAATCAAGATGGTCAGTGGCAAGAAAATGAAAGATAGTACATCTCGAACGATTGGCGCACTATGGAGGAGGTGATTGTATGCCTATTCGGGTCGAACAGGCTTAAGTGGGCGGCAGTGTTACAAACATTAGAAATGAATTTAAATAAAACGACAATGTGGCTATATGTACTTGGCAGCACTGCCAATTAATCTATAGTTGTCAAAATGTTACAACCCTGGTCAACACTATATAGATAATATTCAAATTAACGGAAATGGAATACTCCAGAATATACAAGATCATTCAAGTCTGTGCCAATAAGAGTAAACCACAACATCAACAAACCTAGCAACATAAATGCTAAGAGATGTTATTCTTAGTGATCTTGTATTCGCTGCTAATAAAGCTAAATAGATTCACAAGTATGCACAGCCATATACACGTAGAAGAAACAAAACCACACACTCATTCATACAACCACTCATAGTTACCTTAGGCAAAACACACAGAACACACATGTCAAGTAAAAAACAACCACCATATCCAGAACTTTCGCGAAGTTACCAGACGACGTCATTTTTGCCATATAAAGGCGCTGCCAGAGCTCAGCAATAATCAGTGTGATTTCAAATATAGACGTGTTAACATCGCTAAGTCTTGAGTAGAACAAATACTCGTGTAAATAAGTTGATAAATAAAGTGGTGCCGCATTATATTTCTAGAATTAATTTGTCCGTGTTTTAATTTGATGCAATAAAACGAATCCTTGAAGGATAAATAATAAAACCATTTTTACGAAAAGGTCTAAAAACGTAACAGTATTATAAAACGCAGTTTCTTAGAATAATAAATTTTAGTATTGACTTACATTACCATAAAATCGTTAGCTAAAACTGTTATGTTATTGCTCTCAATTAAAACAAATTATTTAACTGTGATAGATTTTAATGAAACTGACAACCCCTGAAGACGATTGCAAAAAACAAACGAAACGTTGGGAAAAATACATATAATAAAAAAATGACTTAGTTTTTATTTATATAGGAAAAAAATACTTTGAATAATTATTTTTAATTGTATTGATGTCCTGAAGGAGATATCCAGATAATATTAAAGTACTGTAGTTAAAAATTTTTTGCTGTTTTATAAAAATGTAACAAGATGCTCATTATAGAAAACTATTACTGAAAATTTTATGGTTGAATAATTATTAGATAATCAAAGCGTATCGCATTAGGTTTTTTTTTTATATTCCCTAGTTAGCATTAAGACTCCATCTATAACATATATGTATATAGCAATATCTAAGAAAGCTAGGTATAAAGCGAGAGAATATATCACCGACAGCAAATGCGATATTTACAGGAGTGCTCCATGCCACACTCTATGGAACACCTTAATATTAGCTACAGCCACTTTTTCGTGCATTAAAAGCGACGAGATTGATGAACTAGCATTGGCTTTAATACTTTAACAAAAGTCGAAAAGCTGTTACTACCCCGAGGGGCAGGAAGCATTTTAGTGCGAGTACGCTGATCACATAAGCTTTTTCGTGTGTTAGCACTTTTTCGCCATAAAATCGACATATTGTCAAGAAAACAATTTCCGATTGATATTTTGAAGACCTTTTTCGTAAATATATATCATACGCTAGCGATGTGGAAATTGTGCAATGAATCGAATTGCCGAGAAGATCATTAACGCGCTGCAGCTGAAATGTGTATAGAGATAATAAATTTCATACTAAATAAAAGTAGTTGCTCGAAACCTTTTTTAATCATCAAATATTTACACTAAGATTCTTAATCAATTTAATTTAACTATCTCCGTATCGTCTTTAGTATCCAAATTGGAAAATGTTAACAATTTCTATTGCGTTAAAATTTACTTTGCATCACCGTCCTTTGAGGTAACGGTACACGTCTAAAGCTATGTACACACGATTGGCAGATCTGACAATATTACCAGATCTGGCAATGTCCTAACGATATGCTGACAACGAAAAATTGTTAGCAAAAGGTAAGTTGTGTGTTCAAACGATTGTCAGACTATTGTATGGAAAGAATTGCCAGATGCGTTGTTAGACATTACACATCTTTTATTTGCTTATATAGTCCCCGTCCACACTTGCAATTTTGTTGCAGCAATTCTTGAATGTTTTAGGTGAAAGCGGTGAGAAGATTGGGGAAGGGTACAGAGGTTCATATTCTCGGCAATTCTCTTTTGTTTTGCAATTCTCACTATTCAACTTGAAGAAATATAATAAGAAGAAGAGAAAAGAAGGCATAAGAAATACAAGAATTGCAATGCCACATTTTTCTAATGTGGACACTAAAGCAATTTCAAAGCAGAATTGCATGCAACAAAATTGCAAATGTGGATGGGGACGTACATATATGAATAGCATTGCCAGTATAAATATTTTTCTGACAATGGTGCCATTGGCAGATGTATAGTTTTAGCATATTTGACAATAAAATATGAGCTTCCAATGGCTGACAATTATACTGACAATGGCAAAGAAGAGTGTTCACACGGATGTCAGATGGCTAACAATATTTTTGGCTTCCAATGTACCGACAATGCTTTTTCTGATAACGTAATTAGTAGTACGAGCTGGAAAGAATAAACCAAAATGAAAATCTATTCACATCTACGAATTGAAAGATGAGATTATCAATTTTGGTTGGAAATAACTAAAAACAGCACCAATGATCAAAGTATTCGTAATTATTATAATCTTCAAACCATAAGAAATATATTTCTATTCACTGTAATGCGTTTCTTTACCTTCCAATATATCCTGCTTGCGCCATCATTCCGTTTCGATCATCCATTACTCTTTGTGGTTGATTGTTAACTACCTTCCCATCGTCATTTCCTTTCCAGGTACCATCGTCTTCTTTAAAGGATTGGCTCCTGTAGTTATAAAGAATATATTTTGTTATCCCCTCTCAGAAGCTTAATGCATGGTGATATAATACAAGATTGTTTTTTATATTATTTTTATGTATGATATGCATAAGTTTATACGTCAAATAAAATCGTTTTATATGTGCATATTCATACGTATATGTATATATATGTATGTATATACATATGTTTATTTCAATATTACCAACATTCAATATGTTAAAAATGTTTTTTATTTCAGGGAATTGAAGCGGCGAATGATTTTCACTGTAGTATTAGCCACTCGTGCGAGACTTTAAAAAGCTTTTTTCAGTGAGTTCTTGTTATGACTCTGATGTTTGTTCAGACTTCCCATTTATTAATGTGGAAGTTTAAAATAAACATCTCTAGTTATTTTAAGAAATGTTGGGTTCCCTGATGATCTGCATTAGCCCCAGTGAAATGCGCATAGGAACTAGCTTAAACCCCTCAATTGATCACCTTGAAATTTTAATAAATAACTTTTGGGAAAAAAGAATGAGCACGAAAATAAAAGTTGAAATCTTATTACACTATTTTTTAATATTATCGCCTGACTAAGTTCAAAGACGTTATAACTCTCACTATAACTCACAGATAATTCAGCATATTCCGAGAAATCCTCAGTTTCTGAAAAACTTTATTCTTCATCAGATAATGTCCCTAGCAGAAATGTGAGACACAACACTTTAAAATGTTTATATGCCCTATTCCTTTCGCAATTATACTACGACTGATACAATTTTACAACCAGCTTCAACCCCGCCTTAGCAGAACAAAACTAATACATACGCACTTATGTAAACAAAGAAAACATAAGTTCTGTGTTTTCTTCTGTTATACCCTTCACCAAAAATGAAAGGGTATATTTAGGTTTGTCCTTCCGTGTGTAATTTACTCGATATTAATATGCCACTCTATAAAGTATATATATTCTGGATCATGTCTGTCTGTCCGTCTGTCTGTACGTGAAATCAGTTTTCCCAAGCCCGCAGAAGAGCTAGAGACTTCGTTCTTGGACTGATGGATTGGAAATGAGCTAACATAGAGTGGGAAATTCGAAATAGGGTTCCAGAGCAGGGAAGCTTACACCTGTTTCTCGACGCAATATTAACAACAAAAACCAATTATTTGTTTGTTTTTTTGTAAATGGAACCTATTTTATACTTTGGGAAGTATCAATTATCTATTAAAAGTCAAAAAAATTTAAATTTTTTCCAGGGATAGGAAATTATAAGTTTTTTTTGTGACACATTTGGTATTTTGTGGTACATGTATTAACTTAAACATTTTAAAATTTTAGGGTTTTCTAACTTTAGACCGCTTTATATGTCATAAGGATTTGCATTGATAAAAAAACGAAAAAATTTAATTTTCGTCTCCAGGGATGGGAAATTGAAATTTTTTTATACATAAATGTAACTAAAAGGATAACGAATGTCGTTAATCGTAATTTGCTAATTTAATTTAATTTTTTCGAAAAAATAAAACTATTATAAAAAAAAAATTTATATTTCGATTCCAGGGTTGGATAACTGCAATATTTTTTAGTACATGAAAGTGACCAAAATGGTTAAAAATTTTAGGTTTTTATTAAATAAAACTATTTCATGCCTCATTTGAGTTTCATTGATAAAAAAACAAAACAAAAATAAATTTTCGCTTCCAGGGATGGGAAATTTTAAGTTTTTTTAGCACCTTCGGTATTGTGGTACACGTAACAACTCATATGTTTAAAATTTTCAAGTTTTTCTTAAATGAAACTGCGTCATACATCATGAAGATTTGCATTGGTAAAAAAATTAAAGTTTTTTTCCAGGGTTACGAAAATTAAATTCTTTTTTACACTAACGTACCAAAAAAGGAACTGACGTTGGTTTTTTTGCTAACTGAAACTATTTTATAATTTAAAAAGAGCCAATTTGGTATAACAAATTAAAAAAAACACTATTTCGAACACAGGGTTGGACAAGTGCAATATATTGTAGTACATGAAAATTACCAAAATGTTTAGAGATTTTAAATTTTTCTTATATAAAACTACTTTTTACCTCATAAGGAGTTGAATTGATAATAAAAACAAATAAATTAAAATTTTATTTCCAGGGTAGGGAGAAGTAATTGTTTTTGGTACATACAATATGGTGTAGTACATGAAAGGGACCAAAATAGTTAAACATTTTACGATTTTCTTAAATAATAGCTTAAACAAAAAATTAAACAAAACATTAAAATTTCCTTCCAGGGATGGGAAATTAAAAGATGTTTTTGTACATAAATTAACCAGAAAAGCAACTAACGACGTTTCTTACTAACTAAAACTATTTTTTAATTCAAGCAAAGAGAATTGGTATAAAAATTAAAATTTCGATTCCAAGGTTGGATAACTGCAATTTATTGTAGTACAAGAAAGTGACCAAATTGGTTACAAATTTGTAGTTTTTTTTAATTAAAACCGATTTACACGTCATGATGATTTGAATTGGTAAAAAAACCAAAACAAAATTAAAATTTCTCTTCCAGGGTTAAAATATCCAAATTTTTTTACATATATTAACCAAGGAGGCAACTAATGTCGTTTTTTCCTATTTAAATCAGGAAAAGGCAAAATTAATATCAAATGTTTATAAGAAAAAACAAAATTTCGATTCCAGGATTGGATAATATTTGTGGTACATGAACGTGACCATTATGGTTACAAATATTAAGTTTTTCTTAAATAAAACTATTTCATGCTACGTTAAGAGTTGCATTGGTACAAAAAACATTAAACTAATATTCGCTTCCAAGGATGGGAAATTGAAATTTCTTATATATAAAAGTAACCAACAAAGCAACCAACGTCGTTTTTTTTACTAATAAAAACAAAACTGGTAACAAATTAAAAAAAAAAAGATTTTTGTTTCTAGGCTTGGATAACTGCAAAAATTTATGGTTTTTCTTAAATAAAACCGCTTTATACATACATTAGAAGATTTTGCTTTGGTAAAAAATATTAGAATTTCGTTTTTAGAGGTGAAAAATTATATTTTCATTCATAAAATTAACAAAAAAGGCAATTGAGGTTTTTTTACTGACTAAAACTATTTTATAACTTAGAAAGAACAAATATGGTACTTAAAAATATATGTTACGCCAGACGTGAAGGGTATATAAGATTCGGTACAGCCAAATATAGCACTTTTACTTGTTAGTCTTCAGATCTCCATCTTTGTGTAAACATGAATATGAAAACAGTAGAACTAATAAAAGAAACTCATAAAAGTTTTTGCAGTAATTTTAGTAACTAGTAGAAGTAAAAATGTTTGGTTACTGAAATTACTGAAATAAATTTTAATGCTCGCATAAATATGCAAAAACTTCTATTGGTTTTTGAATAGTATTTTTAATTATGTGTAAGAAAATAATCTTATATGAATGTACCATTTAAAATTCATTTTTCATGTTTGTGCGAATTGCACTACATACTTTTTTTCTTTGTTTGTTTGTCTCAAGAACAATTATCTATAAAAATAAAAATATTAGTTAACAATATAAACAATTTTTTACATATGTATATATGTATTTTTAATGTGGTCCTAGTTTTGATTTGATTTAGGCTTTATTTACATGAAAATCTATTTATAGTGAAACTAGAAATTCCTCCTAAGATTTCCTCCTAAGAATTCGTCATTACTTATTCCAGCCATACATCCGCTAATTTTGTTTCAAAACGTATGTGTACATCGAACGAAAAGCAAACATCAAATAAACAAAGAAATACTAACCCACACAAAGCTGTATATACGTATACAATTTTATGCCAGATTAATTCATCCAGTATAAATTGAAGAGAACAAAAGTAGTGCGGACTAAAAATGCATCTAGTGTGTAGAGGCTGATTTGGTTTAATTTTAATTCGCGTTCCGAAACATTGCAACTGTGCTGCCAGTAAGTTCAATTTTTTAATTATAGTAGAACTGAACTTGTGTACTTTTCCCTCGAGCAGCAACCACAAACACCTTTACCCAAAAAAGAAAAAAACCAAGTGTACTTTCATCTTGGACCTACAGTGATATATATGACTTGATAGAAGCCGTGGAACAGCATCCATGTGTTTGGGAGTATTCTTCCTCAGACTACAAAGATCGATATAAACGAGGTCAAGCATGGCGGGAAATTGAAACAGTTTGTGCTGGCCACACGGTGGAAAATTGCAAAGCCAAATGGTCCAATGTCAAAACGTAATTTTTTAATTTTGTTTGTGTGATATTGAAGTACCTATAATGCTTACAAAAATATAAATGTGGATATGTACCAAACAAGAACTTGGTTAAATTTTTAATTTCAGTGCTTTTTATTTCAGAGCTGTTATATAGCAACTTGGCCTTTTTACACATTTATATTTTTATGAGGATCTCACTCCTTTTTAAGTTATATTTATAAAAACTTTGTTAAAAATTAAAGTTTCTAGTCTGTATTCTTTAAAACCTAAAACTAAAGGCTTTCCATAAGTGCAACTGGTATGCAAGTTTTAATAAAATCACGAGTTAAAAATAAAGTTAATTTTTTTACATAAAATCAAAAGCTCAATTTTTTTTTATATATTTCATTATTTATATATATTTATATTGCCAGGGTAATTCTCCAGTTGGAGACATAAAATAATTTTCTATTTCTTCACGAACAGCCTTTGCTTCGATACTTATATAAAAACTTGGAGCATTTTCTATTCAATTCACAGCAGCCAGTGAAAAGTCATTTCCTCTTTTCTTTTATTGTTTTCTTTTCTTCAGTTTTTATATAATCAAGTACACACATGATAATTAAAGCTGATGCAATTTTCTTTTTCTTTAGAGAACAAATCATGTTTATGTAAAAAATATATTAAATGTTTTACAATTTACGCTAATATAAACAAAACAAAATTTTGTATCTGGCAAAAAAGATGTTTCTCAGAGTTGTCGTGCAGTAGAACAATCGTGTGACTGGAGTGTGACAATTATTTCCACTTAATGATTTTGCGCCAATTTGCGTAAATCAAGGTTATGGAAAATGAGACAATCATGTGACCGCAGAGAATTTGATTAGGACAATTTATTTATTGTTATAAAAATCAGCACAATAAAAATTCTATAAAATTGTTCCTTTGCGACAATCGGTTAGATTTTAACCTGATTTTTACTGATTGTCAGTGATTGTACAAGAACGTTTTTAATCATAAAAATCACGGAGAGCGGAGGAATTCTAAAATTTTTAGTAGACACAGGATCAAGCAAAAATTAAATGCAGTCCCAGTTGGCATGAAAAAGAATAAAAAATCAATTACCATCTTACACAAAATCAATAGTAGGTGATATTAGGATTACTGAACACACAATGGTAAAACTTTTTGACTTAAATCACAAAATTAAATTTTTTTTAATGCCTTTTCTTGAGACCTTTGATGGTATTCTCGGAAATAATACCCTTAGGGAATCACTAATTACAATTCATATAGCCAACAATTATATGACATTAGGAAATGGAAAGAAAATAGGTATTAAGCAGAGTTATTCTGGAATTGTAAACAATTTGAGTATAGATAAGGCATCGTCCCAACGGAATGGCAATATAAATACTATTTCAAAAAGGTTTCCCAATTTGTTCGCGGAACCTAATGAAAGATTAACATATACTACAAGAGTTGTGGGAGAGGTTAGGGCCACAACGTATGTATACGAAATCATACCCTTATCCCACATCCTTGAGATCTGAGGTAGAGAAACAATTGAAAATACTTCTGAATGATGACATCATACGACCATCTAGATCCCCGGACAATTCACCAGTGTGGATTGTACCAAAGAAGACGGATGAATCAGGGAAAGAGCAATACCGCATTGTAATAGATTACAGGAAACTAAACGCAGTTACTATTGCAGACATATATATTCCAGAAATATTCGAGATGATGTATCAACTTGGGAATATCAGTTATTTTTCAGTACTAGAAAAGTACTTTGAAAAGTGGCCTCCACCAGATTCCACTAAAGAAATCGGACATAGAGACGGCCTTCTCAATATATAATGGAAAATATGAATTCACACGATTACAATTCGGCACGAAAAATGCGCCTTCCATTTTCCAACGTGCTCTTGATGACATATTAAGACAACATAGTGGAAATTTTTGTGCAAGAACATTTCTCCGATATTCAGCAAACACTTAAGACTTTAGAGGACACCAATATGAAAGTCCAAGTAACAAAATATAAATGTTTGTATGATTTTTAGGCAACAAATATCCGTTTATGGTAAAAAAACCAGCCCCGTGAAAGTTGAGGCAATTGCGAACTTTTCGCAACCAGAATCTCTGAAAGAACTCCGTAGTTTTCTTGGTATGTCGGTATATTATCTACGATTTATAAAAGATTATGCTAAAATAGTGAAACTCCTGACATCCCTTTTAAAAGGGGAGGGAGGAAGAATTTCAAAAAAATAAATCCGCAGGAGTAAGAATCGAATTAAACAAAGAAGCCGTAGAATCCTTCAGGAAAATTAAGAACTCACTTATTTCCGAAGGCATTGTGCTTGCTTGCCCAGATTACCAGAAGGATTTTGAGTTGATAACAGATGCGTCCAACTTTGCGATCGGGCCATTTTTGTCACAGAACGATAGACCAATGACTTTTATATCTAGAACACTTAGCAAGGCAGAAGAGCATTATGCCGCCAATGAAAAGGAGATGCTGGCCATCGTATGAGCCCTGAACTCACTGAGAAATTACTTGTATGGCTCATCCAAAGTAAAAATTTTACAGACTCCCAACTTCTGCGTATCAATTTAAAATAATTTTTCAACTTATCATCGTGCACAATTACCGAACCATTTTACTCAGAAGAGAAGCTAATAGACATCCTACGGCGATATCTCAACCCGTCTGTCATCAATCGCATTAAAGCGGATGAACGAATAATGGGAATGATCCAACAAGTATACCCACTGCATTTCAGTAAATACAAAACTAGGTTCACATAGTCACAAGTAGAGGATATAATCAATTATCATGAGCAGGAGGACATAATAGTCCGAACACATCACAGAGCACATAGGAACTGTAGGGAAAATAAAATACAAATCTTACAAAAATTCAACTTCCACGCTATGGCTAGGAAAATCAAGAACATAATTAAGCAATGTTTAACTTGCAGAGAAAGCAAGTACGACCGATGACCTAATCAGCCCCAGATAAAAGAAACGCCTATTCCTTATAAAAAATTAAATATGTTAGTTTTAACTGCAATTGATAAATTTTCTATATATGCGCACGCTGTCATAGTCAAACCCCGTTCCAGAGAAGATTTTAAGCAACCTCTTCGTAAGATACTGTTTTCCTTTGGCGTACCAAAGGTTATCATTGTAGATAATGAGAAGTCGATAAATTCTGCATCAATAGGATTTATACTGACGAACCAATTAGGTATACAGATATTTAAGTCTCCGCCATGTAAAATCTCGGTTAATGGACAAATAGAAAGGTTTCATTCAACCTTATCGGAAACAATGAGACGCTTAAAGAAGGAACGGCCACATAAAACATTTAATTAACTCCTTGACCGCTCAGTATATGAATATAGTTATTCAATACACTATATCACTGATAAAAGACCCTTAGAGATATTTTTCGGTAGGACAGTTAGCACAAACCCTAAACAATTTGGTGAGGCAAGAAAGGATAACATTGGAAGACTTTGAGAAGTACAGAAAAGGGATATACGATATCACAATAAGAATAGAAAGGAACTAAGAGCCTACGCTCCTGGAGACATTGTGTACGTGAGGATATATCAACGATTAGGCACAAAATTAACTCCTAGATTTAAGCAAGAAATAGTTAAGACGAATAACACAACTACAATTATAACAGAATCAGGTCGAGTAGTTCATAAGAGTAACATACAGGGTTAGAAAAATTTTTTTTTCATTTTTAGGTATACAATAAAGATGTATTTAATATCAATCAATATACTGACTTTTATGACAAAAGGAAAAGCAATGAATGTACAAGTATTTGAGTACAGCACAAATCGCTACACAAATGCAAAAATTCCAAAGAACGGTGTTCTTTTTCCAGTCTTAAAACAAGAAACTCAAGAGACAATAGACATACTACCAACATTAAAACCCTCAAAATATTTACGACAAAAAAGATCCATTAATTTTCTGGGAACGGCATGGAAGTGTATTGCAGGACCACCGGATCACGAAGACTTGGACATATTTAATATAAACTTATTAAGATTAAATGATAATAATAATGAAAAGTGATAAACAAACTTTTTTATGAAAGAATAAATAACCTCAGCTTAATAGCCGGAAAAATGTATAGAATAAGTAAAGAGTTTAATGGTATAGAAGAAATAATTATAGATATACTAAATAAGATTAGATACGCTATACAATGGACAAAAATAAAATTATCTATATGAAAATTAAGTGAAGAAATAATGCCGAAGTAGCATTAGATATATGATATATCATATACCTGACATAAATATATTAAGTAACGAAATGACAATTGTTTATACAATAAAACAATCTTTATTTTTGGAGCGTAACATTTATAACTTTTTTTAATTCGTTTGTGCCCATTAAACTTAAAAAAAAATTACCCAAAGAGAAAAACCTTGGTTTTCGACTACTGTTGAGAATGCTATTCACCAAAGGAACATGACCCATGCCAGGTGGAAAAGAATATAACTTCGAGGCTCAAATTACTATTTTCTATCGCCAGAAAAAATGCTAACCAGCAAATTAAATATGCGAAAACTGAATATTTTTGAATTTCAAAAATTATAAAAATGCCACTTTTTAAAGAGCACATGAAAAAAACAGCCCCACAGTTTTATTCCTAGTGACGAAGAAGAAATTAGTTCCGATGGATTTTCGACAACGCGATGTAATCTTATGTAACTATATATGTTGAAATAAAAATGAGTATAAATTGGAAATAAAATTAATGATAAAAGTCCCTTAAATAACCTTGTATATTTCTGAGAGAAGTGTTTTCAATTTGAATTTCGAATATCGCATAACATTTAAGAAATCTCAGTTTCCTAAAACACAAGTCCACATTTTTTATAAATGAAAAAACTACAATTCATATATTTGAGTCTTCCATTACACTATATTTTGTAAACATATAATTCAAATGTTGCCATATTAAATGCAGATTGTACTGGTTAAGTAACTAAATGATGGTGAAAAGCAAATGATTAACCACCGGTTAAAAAGTGCCTGTTAAGAAAAGTGTCAATTAGCTAATTTTTCGTTAAAGTTAATTTAATCACACATTGTGAAAAGGGCCGTTAGAATTCAAGTAACTAACGATGAAGTATTCGCATCAGCTCCGAACTTCCTTAGTTATGAACTATATATATATATATATATATATATATATATATATATATATATATATATATATTTTATCTATATGTACATATATATCTCTTTCAGGAACAAATCGCTTTTTTATTGTGCCAACCACGGAAAACTTCCAATTTCTGTATACGGTCAAATCTGGAGTTTTATACATGCCTACCAACTAATTCACTATACGATCATCTTATATCTTAGCTGTCTGGTTTGAGTTCACCCTCTCGAAAAAAATGTGTTTTTTTACATAATCAGGTTTGTCTTTTCCTTGTCGGGCCAGTCAAAGCGAAGGGAATATTTTAAATTGAATTAATATTCATAGGCTAATTCTTCGAAATTAATTAAAATCTCAGAAAGGCATGATGATAAATATTCCAAGGCACACAGGAAAGTCAACATCAGTTTTATTCAACTTACACAGCAGAGCAGATCAGCTGTTTTCGAAAGTCGCAACACTTTCATCTTCAGTGCTCATGTGTATATTGTGTATATTTGTTCTGTAGTATTTGACAATTCATGTGGCTGAGCCTTGTCACAGTAAGTTTTGAGCTGCCGAATTAAGAGACGCTCGGCAGGCGAGCGCTCTGTCGTAGCATGGGGACTTATGTGTTGATTAAAAATAAAACGGATAAGGTCTAGTTCAATATTCGAATTAGCTTAGATTATTTTGAAAAACTAATTTGTTGTTTGAAACATGCGCTCAGCCTGCCCATTTGTTGTTTCCCATAAAGGTTTGGAATTCACTTGAAGTAAAAGCTGTTCTATTGTCCGATACGATGACGACCGGTAAGCTATGAGTTGCAAAAAGCGATCGTAATACTCTAATTGCACACTGTGATGATGTGTAGTTCCAACCATTTGGAATAAGAATCGTATATGCGAACATTAGTGTGGCTATATTATACTCACACTGAGTTGTAACGCAATGTACTTTTACAAAAACTAATTTATGATATATACATAATCTATAAATAAAAAAATAAAAATATATATATATATATATATATATATATATATATGTATATATATATATATATATATATATATATGTATATATATATATATATATATATATATATGTATATATATATATATATATATATATATATATATGTATATATATATATATATATATATATATATATGTATATATATATATATATATATATATATATATATGTAATATGAAATTTAATTGTTGCGTTGTTTGTGCATTTCATTGGCGCTTTTTACCAAATCGTCAATAGACTTCAACCTCAGTTTTGAAAAGTTTCAAACTTCTCAACTTATTAAAAGACTTTTATAAACCATCTGATAATAATATTAATAAATTAACTATAAAAATTCACAAATTATTTTCAAAAATCACATTATAATAAGTGTAGTAGGCTATGAAACTTATACAAACCAAAACCCAACAAACAACTTTTATTCGATATGAATCTATTTTATTTTTCTACACCTTTATACAATTAGAAATCCTTTGGATAACAATGAAAGTATTTATAAGGCAAATGAAAAATAAAATCTCAATTTAGTTGTTAATATATTAACAATTTGACATACTGTCAACATATAAATTTCATATTATAATAGTACAATGACAGTATGTCAAATAGTTAATTTGTTAACTATATATATATATATATACATATATATATATATATATATATATATATATATATATATACCTATATATATATATATATATATATATATATTAACACAAGTTAGTTGATTACTATCAACGACTGGTTGGCAACATGTCATTAATTATAAGAACAACAACAATGTATATGTAGAAATATATATATATATATATATATATATATATATATATATATATATGCATATATATAAATATATATATATATATATATATATATATAAATATATTTATATATATATATATATATATATATATATTTATGTATATATATATATATATATATATATATATAAATAAATATATATAAATTATAAGAACAACAACAATGTATATGTAGAAATATATATATATATATATATATATATATATATGCATATATATAAATATATATATATATATATATATATATATATATATTTATATATATATATATATATATATTTATGTATATATAGATATATATATATATATATATATATAAATAAATATATATATATATATATATATATATATATATATAAATACATAAACATAAAACATGTCAGTTAATTTTTTCATTATTTATTAAATTTTCTATAAAATTGATTTGAGTGTCCATTTCAGATTCTCTTGTGTCTATGGTATGTGTGTCTCTAAAAACAATTTTAAGTAACAACGAACAAAAAGTTGGCCACTTAGTAAAATGCGATCAGTTTCGCTCTATGCGTAGGAAAATTAAATTTAACGAAAAGTTAACAAAGCAGATTATGGTTGCACACGTTTGATTGTATAGCTCTGTTGATTTACTGAAATCTTTTAACCGTCTTTATATCAACGTGTAGATCTGACAAAATGCTAATTTGTTTTAGTGTTAATTATACAATATATAATATAGCCACACAAATGCTCGTATATGCATTTGACTGTCTTTTCGTCGAGATTTGACAGTAGCTTTCGTTAGATTAAGCACCTTATAGTTGGGCCTATAATTGCATCTGCTAGAGGAATAGATTTTGAAAATATCTATTTATCAATGGATTTTTTGGTTTGTATGGGAAGTCTAAACAAAATTTGCTGGATTTGGCCCGTAATCTCATAAGTACTAAATATCTTTTAGGTGTAAATGCACTACTACATATGAATTTTTTTGTATGCAGAGTGAATATATTTGAAATAATATGTAAAAATTAATTGTTCATTGTAAAGGCCACTGCCAATATGAAGAAATGCCTATTAATTTTATTTATATTTTATAGTATAAAACGTGGTGAAGTTAAATGGGTTATTATATATGTGTGTGTTTGACTACTGTCAGAGCGACGAGCACAAATTACTTACTTATTGCAGGGGAGGACACATATTCCGCAACATTTTTCCATACCACTTAAATTCTTTTCTGCTTCTCTCATGTCGGCATTTATCTGATCCATTCCTTCCTCGATTCTGTCCAATTGTTCTGAAATATAGAATGTTATATAAGTTTAGTTATCTCTACTAATATTAAAAAATTGAATATTTGCATATTTAAAAGATATAATATCCGGAACTGCTAGTCTGATTGTGAAATTAACCGGCGAAGTAGAGAGCAAAAATAGCTACAACAAAATACTGCTTCATCTGTCAAGTTAAACTATCCCCTTTTTTCTAGTTCTGGCATAATACGCATCCTCTCAGTGCTAGTCCAAAATAAAAAAGATTCTTCATTATATTTGAACAAAGTTTTATATCGTACCAGTCGTTCCGGATATCACGTATTACAAAGACATAAAATATATACATACGTACAACACCAGATAACACTTGTTGTTTACTATTCTAAATAACAGGATTGCGTTGAAGCGACGCTCAACACTCTAACATTGGTTGGACGGTAAATAATTTTTAGCACTCGCTTTTACTGATTTGTTGTTTTTTACTCGTTCTTCATGTGGAGCAAGCTTCATACACAACAGCTTTTCAACTTGTAAACAGTATTACAGACAAATTGGTAAGTCACAAAATGTTTAAGTTTTTCGACTAAGGGCCATTATTACAACTTGACGACAAAGTTTGTGGTAGTAAATGCCAACGTTAGCATAACAAGTCGATAAAGTGGCCGGTAGCAACTTTTCATTATTACAACTTGCCGGTAATATTAAATGTAAATTTCTTATTGTGTGGCAATACCACTAGCAATTACCGACTACTTTTGAAAGATTATTCAGATCACAAAAAATTGTAGTGGCAACTACACACTTCTTTTTACCTTTTAAAAATATATGCATCTTTTATTTGTGAAAATATAACTTTGTGTTATAAAATAAAAAAGTCAGCTTTTAAGGAAACAATCGTGCGAGCTGTGAGAAGACGGGCAAAAACTTTTCAAGTGAAGAAGACCTATGCTTGGTGCTACCATATTATAAAATAAGAAAATATGGTAATATAAACATAAATCCTCCTGGTAAAACTTATCGCAAAGTCGAACTTGCCTTTAATATATCGCACATACTAAGATTAAAAGAAAGTTGTGATAATGAAAATGTGTTTATCTGACCAATAAAATCTCACGTTAAGATAACACCAAGTTGTAATAATGCACTAATTGTTGTCAGACTAAAGGCTGGTTCAGACGAACGTTGCTGTTCCCGTACCGTACCGTACTGTAATGTTAAGAGGTTTGTACGCTTATAGAACGTTTATAAACGTGTTGTACGTCAAATAATATTTATATAAAACATACATAGTAAATACAATGATTTATTTTTTTCATTAGTAGTGAATAAAAACAACTGCTCGCAACAGTGATGCGGACTGCGAAATTTCATTTTCCTTAGCAATATGTAAAAAACGTACTAGTACACTTCAATAAAACAAAAATGTACTTGTGTTTAAAAATTAATGTTTTAATACTACCTTAGTTGCTTAGATTACTATTTTAGTACTACATTTTAGCTAAACCAAATGTATTTTATTTATAATCTAAACATTCATAGTGACTGTAGAGAACAAAGTATTTACGATATGTAAATGCTACTAAAATTAGTGGTGTATGTAATTATGTATGTATTTATGTTATGCATCTTTAATACATACATATTCATGTAACATGAAATAGTTTTTACATCTGTGCATTCACAACAAGAGATTTTGATACCATTTAAATCCATATATATATATATATATATATATATATATATATACATATATATTTATGTATACCCATACATATTTATGTATATCTTTATTATACATATGTACATATACATAAATATATGTAATACACATAAATATATGTACCTGAGTATGGATGTATATGCATATGCAAATATTCATGTATTGTTTCAAATTTGTTTTCACACAGATATTATTATAAACAAAAGTACCGAAAATCAGAGCCAAACATATAATAAGACCATCAGTGGCTTGCAAATTTCACTTAACAACGTTGCAATAAATTTCGGTAAGAGTTTGCAGTGTTTTCAATCAACAAAAACGATCAGCTGTTTCGTTACGGAACGTGGATATTCGGCTAGTTCTACCTTAAAGAAAACAAAACGACAGTCACAGTCAAAGTAGTCAAAATAGTTGGAGGTCTAACTAGAATCAGCTACAGTCCATGATACAAAGAAAATAGATAGCGCATTCACATTTTCAAAACATGTTTCTTCTGCGCATCTACGTCATAGCTCGAAATAAATATAAACACAAACACACAAACGCGTGTAAAAGATGTGGCAAAAATTTTTTGATATATAATTTTTAATGTAAAAATGTTTTAATATGGGTTTTATTTATTATATAAATTTATTGTATAAAAATTGGTTTTAAGTTAATGTTTTGTGCCATTTTCTCTTTCTATCAGTTACATCTTCATAAAATTGTAGATTTAAACTTCTGAGTTTCAGGTACATCCACTCACAAAAAAATTTTTTTTTGATATTTTCACTGCAATATATGTGTTGTAATTGTTCTTGATGGACTTTCAAGAAGTCTTTTTCAATTAATAAATTGTCCTCATTAGTATTTGTAAAGATTTTATCTAATAGGACATCATTTCCTGTGTTGGCATTGATAATCCGCCTTCACTAAGATGATCCACCCAAGTAAAAGAAAGTGGTTCCGCATTTATTGGGACTTCAATACCTGGAACCACGTTTTTTAACTTGTGGCATGTATAGCCAGAGAAGTTTTCCAAGCCATCGTTAGGCAAGTCTTAAGTTCCCATTTGGTCAGATTGAACTGTGTCATCATTAATTTTAATGTTGGTAAGTGTAATTCCTACAAATAATTGAAATCTAAATAAAATTTTCAAAGTATTTCCTTTTGATTTTAGCCACCAGTAAGTGGTTTTCCGGTTGCTTCAATGACCCCAAAGAAATTTTCTAATACGTCTTGATTAAGACGGTATGTTAAAATATATATGATATTGTAGCGCGATTGTAACTCTTCAAACAAAGCTTTTATAGCGTTATCAAATTGCAAATGTTTGTTAACATTAAATAAACAAAATTAATATCACATGCAAATAATAAAGCGCTAGAATTGTTTCAAAATTATTACATTTTGAAAGGGCAATAAACTTTGCCTTCCTACTGGTCTCATGTCCCTTATCAAAGTGCACATTTCGTCAAGAATTGTATTTTGCTCTTCTAGAAATAGACCGTAACCATGACATCTAGTTCGTGTATTATCTTTAGGAACTCTCCGTTCATGACATCGCATCAATCATTATAAGGCGTTGAATTTCGAAGGAATAAGTATATAAAAATTTATATTTAAACTTAACTGTTTTAAAAAGTTTGTATCATTCAGTCCAATTTTCTCTGTCTATATGACCAAGCCTCGCAGCTTATGCTACTGTGTGGGAAAATAGTTTAGTAGCTACTCTCACTTTCTGTCGTTTTGGTCGTAGATTTAAAATTTTGTGAGTTATACTTAAATCGACAGACGTTTCATCTAACAATTTAAAAATTATGTCCTTTTGCAAGGTTTTTCCCCTAATAACAAAACCTTTATCAACAAAATGATTATTAAATGCGGAACGTGCTCAAAAGACAATATTTTTTTATTGTTAAATAAAAACTTAAAAAAATTATATGAATATGTTTAGTACAGGTGACACTAGCAATATTTCATATGTGCTTGATATGTCTCATCTTCCGTAATTTCTAAGTTATTTATAAGAGCTCTGTTTGTATTTCCTAAGTCCGATACAAGTGCGACAATTGTGTAGCCACATTTGCTTGCTTCTGCAAAATCGGACAGTCAAAATCACATTGGCTGCTTCCATTTGCTCATAATTCCCAAAAGTTAATTTTAAATGATTTAAAGAAATATATTTAATTAAACATATGTAAAAAGCATACCTCTTAACATGCAAATCTGAACATAGTTGATAGGTGCTAATGTTGTGTCAGTCTCCTTATAATAGCAGTTCGAAGTTTTAATTTTCATTTCGTAATAGCTGAGTACGCAAAGTTTTTCAACTTCGTTCATATGATTTGATGCATTTAAAATTTTAAATAAAGGGGTTATCAGCCCTCTATTGATATATGTATGTCTTGGGCCAAACTTTGAAGTTTGCGAACTGCTGGAGGTGGAAATTTGTTTCTGTACAAAAGTCTATACATCTTTGGACTCACAGCGTATAGGGTAATGGAGTGACTTATATCATCTTGTGACCAGTTTCGGACTTTGTAGACAAAAAATTTTGAAGCTTTTTTTCTATACAATTAAGATCGTACTTAGACTTTGCTAAACATATTTCCAATTCCATCTTTTCATATTTGTGAAAATTTTTTTCTTTCCTTGGTATAAGTATTTTATTATTAAAAAATAAACCAAATATAACAATCTTGAACTTTCAGGCTAAGATTATGCAGAACACTCATATCCAAGGTAAAAATTTCTGCATTCGACTTTTCAAATGCACAGGTTTCAATTTTATCTATATTTTCTTTTGTAATAGCTATATTTTTAATTGGCCGCAAAATATTATCATCAAAATCGTTGATTTGGGTTATCTTTTTGCTTAGTGTTGGAACTGCGCCTGCTTTAAGATATCTTTTTTTTTTAGCGAAATCTATATAAACGTATACATACATATGTATGTATGTGTATTGCATCTCTAAAGTAAATATAACACTTTTGTTACCGATTTCATAATTCATCGTGTTCTCGGAATCTTCCGCTTTAAAATGATGCATGCAGATATGAGAAATATACGAATTGAATCTCTTATGGACGCAGAAAGTAATCCATTTCCTTCAATGAGCACTGTCTTTGAGGAAGTGGAAAAAAATGCAAGCAGACCTTTCATTTCCAAAAGTTTTATTGCACTTCACAACACTGCACTTCATTTTGTTTGTTTTTCACAATTCAAATCTTTAAATTGTTATAAATTTTATAATTATTTTAAATTTTATTGACACAAATCACAGAACACAATATTAATTTGAGGGTATGATGTCACACAAAACATTTGATGCGTATACAAACTGTATCTGTTTCCTTTGTATCATGCTACAGTCGCTGTTTTAAAATCAGAAACCTGCTATTGACGACACGCTTTCTTATATGTGATATGTACCATATGGTACAATATCAGGTAACACCACTGCTGCAATAAATAACAACACCGAAAATCACACGTATTTTGGTGGTAGAATACTACGAAATTCTGTCAAAAACATTTATGTTTTGTGTTGAAAATTAAATAAACTCTTTCAGCCCCGTTGTTACCTATAGGCAACTTTGTACAATTGTGCTTCTAATACGTGTCCAGACATACGCTTTAATTGCGCAATTATGGCATTTTTCGCAATTAAGGCCTTAATTGACCTCAATTTATCATTAAACAAGTCAATTAGTAAATGGAGCAATTAGTAGTTAATTGTATCACTAATTGCGTAAAACTCGAATTGCAACCCTGGTCGGAGGTATGTTTATTAAGAACTGTGTTCAGTGAGCAGAAAATTTAATTTATACAAAAAGCCACAGATTTTATTAAAACTTGCACGAGTCATACTAAAATGAGTTTTAAAGAAATAGTCATCAAAATTGCAGGTGACTTCCCAGAATATAGATTGGCGATTCTGTGAATTGAAAAATGTTACGGACGTAAACAAATTTATTCCAGTTGCACTTACCAACGTCCACAGTGACCTTTGAGTTGCATTTTGCTGGAATATTGAAAGGAGCAATAGCTGCTGCTTTCTCAAACTTTGTAAAATTGTCAAGTTTTTCTTTTTTTTAAGCACTGATAATTTCTAATCAAAAATCCATTGCAATGACTCCAAAAGCTTCAAATTTCTATTATATGCAAGTATAATTTTTTTTAAACCAAAATCTCTATCCATTTTTAAAGTTTACAAACACGAATATTCACGTAACAAATAAGAACAATGTTTTTTCAGCTGTCAAATAATAATAGTTTTAATTGCGCAACTAAAATTAAATTGAGTCAATTAAAAATGCATGTCTGAACACTGTATAAGGGAGTTAACACTTATTGTTGTAATGTCTCACACACAACGGATATGGTCAGGATGCTTAAAAAGACAATACGTAATAAACACACACACACACATATATATATACGCGTCCAAGAATAACATAAGACTTCGACTGATTGCAACTTGTAAAATCGTATAGTTCTTGATTCATTTAAGCTGGATTCACCCATGGTTTCAGAACAATTTTGACGTTCTAGAGCATTTTTAGTTTCTTGAGAGTATGCTCTGAAGCGATTCACCCACTTCGCGCATTTGTTCTGGAACATAAAGGCTACCATATGAAATAATTTTGTAAACTATGTGTGTAAGTTTTACAATTGGGAAATGCCACTAATTATAAGTGCGTTGTTATACATAAAAAAAATATTTAACAACTTCTTTATTTTATTATACATATGTACATATAATATGATGTGGCATCTCAGTTCTACTATACTTAAAAAATCAAACTTTCTGGCAGCACAGTTGCAATGTTTCAGAACGTGAATTAAAATTAAACCAATTCAGGTTCCGAAACATGTTACTCTCATTCGCGCTCTCTCTCTCTCTCTCTCTCTCTCATGCTCGATAACGTACCAAATCTCCTGGTGTAATAGCATGTCGTGAGACATGTTGGTCGGTTTTCAAAAATTTTTGATTTTCTAATGTTCGTGGCGTACCAACATACTGGTGTAATAACCTGTCGGTCGTACTTCATGTAAAAATTCAGTTCACTTGTTGCCGTTGCCGTGCGTTGATCGGAAAGTGTCAATAAACATGTCTAGCAGTAACGTTAGTTTTTGGGAAGAATTAATTGAATTATATAAAAACCTGCCGCTACAACTTTCCGCTTCATTGCCATGCTTTCGCATCAAAAATTTTTGTATAATGAAGTACGCCATCAGCGTTCGATAGTGTAATAGCAAAACATAAATATATAATAATAATAATAGGGCTATAAAACAGAAACGTTCAGTTGTGGCCGTTGCTGTGTGTTGATCGGAAAGTTGCAAAAAATATGTTTGGGTTTTCTTAATTCTTAGAAAAAAACATGAAAAATAATTATAACATTCCAATGTTTTTTTTCTCTTTGTCAGGAAAAACCCTTTAAAAAACTACCTGCAATAAAATGCAATGTAGGAAATCTATTTATGAATACACCCTCAATAAAACATGTTTTGAAATTTTCCCAATTATTTATTAAATCGAATAAATTGAGGGAACTTCACATGCCTGCCTTTGTGCGTGATTACGTAATCTGTTTTCTATCATTCTTGGTTTTTAAGCTTTTAGCACTGCTATTGAGATGCTGACATATTGGAATATTATTCCAAGGATAAGCGGCATGCACATAGACCTGCCATTCTGAAATTAGGCACTTGTGATGGGGTATTACACTGTTACGATTGCGTTGAGATTGGAAAAAACAAATTTTATCAAAACTTTACTTAGTTAATTGAATATTTAAGATTTTATGAGAAAAAATAATTGTCCTAATTTTTAACAAGATCTCGAACGATACTCCGTAGAGATTATTATTATTCATACCTTTCTATACATATCTCATAATATTGTTAAAGCACTTTTTTCATACAATATTTTTTTAAAGAAAAAATTTAATTTTCTGAAATTAATTTGTGTTAAAGCTCTTTAAATTAATTAAATGCTTACGTGTATGAACTTTTTCAGAACAGTAATTATAGCTTTGCAAGTTTAAAAAATTATGCTGCTTATAGACGGCTGGGATATATAAGTTTTAAATTTTAAAGAAGCAAAAGTTTCACCCGTTGCCAAAAATCGTAAAGTGGAAGATAATCGTTCATGTGAAATAGATTCTCTCATTTGTGTGTCCTGCTTTACAATTAAAGGAGCCACTTTCTGCAGCAATTCTCAATAAATATTTTTATCCATTGTCAAGAAATTTCTGTAGTCTTCAGGTGCGGTTGCTTCTAATTCTTCATAAATTGGTACGGGAAAATTTTTTCCTTTTTCCCAACCATTCCTTTACACATATTTTCCTTTTTCTTTTATTTACGTTTTCCTCCTCTTGTAATAGTATTTCATTGATAACCATAGCTGCTACAACCTTCCGCTTCATTGCCATGCTTTCACTTCAAAAATTTTTGTAAAATTAAGTACGCCATCAGCGTTGGATAGTCATGTTTGTCAGTGTAATAGCCCTATTAGAGGTAACATCTTTGTACTAACGCTAGGGTTACATGATCACTTTTTGATTTCAAGTTTTCCACACATACTGTGACGTAGGTAATATGCAATGTCAAAGAAAATTTAATATGTCCTGAAAGAGAAAACAACTGAAACTAATTCCATACTACTTATGTAGATTTTTTTCACTTCTTTACGGATATATTTGTTTCGGCGACAATTGTATTATACCAAAGATTATGTATATAGTGTATATTCTTTGATTATACACATGCTTTAATTTTTAAATCATTTCGCCGGTATGACGAAAGATTCATGTTCCAAAGAAGTTCATGGCTCTTTATTTAATTATAACTTTTATAATAATATTATTTCAGTTTAATTATTATTTTCAATAGCCGCTTTCATTTCCTACCTTATATATTCCATAACATTAAAGCCACTACATGGTAAGAATAGCATTATTTATCAGAAAATATTTTCACTTCTCATTTTTATTCCGGATTTCCAGGGATGGGAAATTGAAATATTTTTATACATAAAAAAGCAACTAACGTCGTTTATTTTTAGTAATTAAAACTATTTTTAATTCAGGGAAAGCAAAATTTGCATGAAATATTTAAAAATAAATATTTTTCATTCATAAAAGTAATCAAAAAGGCAACTGACGTTATATTTATTTTCTGGCTAAAACTATTTTATAAAGAACAAAATTGGTACTTAAAAATATGTATTATACCAGACGTACGTTGGTGAAGGGTATATAAGATTCGGCACAGCCGAATATAGCACTTTTACTTGTTTTTAATTGTATTCGATTAAAAATTGGTTGTTGCTGTACGAAGCACACTTAACGCAATCGTTTCAGTTACAATTGAACACAAACAAATGAATGTCTTAAAAGAAATACGAGAAAAAAGGCTCGTAGTTAAAAAAAACCCTGACCTTATATTATTTTATTTTAGAGTAATCATATGGTTATTTCATTAATTACTAACCGCTCAGTCATTGTTTCATAAAAATTATTTATTTCCAATTTGTATCACATATTCAAGGAAATAATTCGAATCAAATGACTGATAACAAAACTGTCAACATATAAAAAAATGCAAGTCCGATTACTCCAAGTTGGAATTGATGGCTACATCCCATTAATTGTAGCAATAGCTCTGTTCATTTACTAAAAATTTTTACAAATTTGTAACAATTGTTACTAGAAAGCATTCATTAACCCAAAAAACTTGCAACGAGAGATACAGAAAAATTATTGCAAGTAAAAATTTTACTTTTACTAATTTTTTAAATTAGGTTGAAAATAGAAATATTTTGGAAAATTTAAGAAATTGTGAGTAAATGTGGACTTTTGAAACAATAAATAGTATTAAGAAGATAAATTTATTTTTGTGTAACTTAGGAACTACAGAAGCAAAAAAAGTATCTAATGGAATTGAATTAAGCAACACAGTATCTGGTACATCAGTGGCAAAGGATGTTCAGGCAAACAGAGGCTCTTATTTTTAGGGTTGTAAATATTATGAGTACCTAGCAACTCGGTAATTTACACTAAGCAGGCAAATAATTCAATTAGTTCAGATATATATATATATATATATATATATATATATATATATACATATATATGCAAATACATTTAAATTAACACATAAAATTATTAAATTACTTTTTTACTGCTTTCGGGGTTTAATGCTGACAGCAACATATTTTATTTTGGATAAAGCTTTTCATTACAATGAAAATGAAAATTGCTTATATTTGTTTCCTTTAAAATATATATTTAACCCATATTTCGCCGGCTGTTTATTATTTTATTTATTAAATAAATTAATAGGAGGCTTATAATCATTGAATATTCGTTTTAAATACTTAAGGAGCAGATTGCCTATAAAAATGTGAATATGCTACAAAAAGTAATGGGGCACTTTTTTTGCAAAAACTGAAATATCTTACAAATTTACAGTGTAGACTATATGCTTTTGTGTTCAAATGTTTGGAAACGATTGCAAAGGCAGAGCATTAATGTTAGACAATATATAACAAAAATTCTCCTTTTCAACTCACATTTGCTTGTGCGTTAATGTATTTTCTTATTAGTGTTAACATATATATATATATATATATATATATATATATATATATATATATATATACTATATATTTATATATATATATATATATATATATATATATATATAATCTTGTTTCAAGCGCCCAAACAATCGTCTTGATTGGATGCTCGCAAGAATGCTTCGCATGCGCATGATTTCCCGTTTGATGACGTATTTATTCCCTCGAGCAGATCGCCAAATGTTTATTATATGCAAAACTAAAGGCCTAATTATAATATGCGTAGGCTAGCTTTGGCTACTGTCAAAACTCGACGAAAAGACTGTCAAATGCATATGCGAACATTTGTGCGGCTATATTATACTTACACTCAGTTGTAAAGCAATGCACTTTTGCAAAAACTAATTTATGATATGTACATAACATGTAAATACATATATAATTATTTTCAATTTATACATACATAAATATATTATCACAAGTAGGTTATTACCAATTTAGAAAGTAATTTCAGAAATAAATTGGAAAGTACTACAATGTACAACAATGTGTGCAAGTGGTTGGCAACGTATCATAATTGGTAGGAAAATACACAAATACAATATAATATATATACAATAAACAAACGCTAAACATTTAATGTTTCCATTAATTTTTGACATTATTTATTCAATTATGTGTAGAATTGATTTCGGCGTACATTGCAGCTTCTCTTGTGTGCACGTATCACAGTCTATGTATTATTAGGTATGTGTGTACCTAAAAATAATTATCAATAACAACGAACAAACAGTTGGCCTTTAAAGAAAATGCGATCAGTTTCCCTCTATGCGTAGGAAAATTAAATTCAATGAAAAGTTAGCAAAGCCTGCGCTAGCGTACGCATATTATAGTTGGGCCTTAATGTTTTCTCGTACTAAATTAATATTTTATGCTACGTTTGGCAACTCTTCACACAATTTACTTAGAGAGATCTCCGACAAGCAAATTCTATTGGATTTATCAAAGGGCAAGTTTTATGTTATATCTTATAATAAATTGTGTTATATTTTATAATAAATATATTAAAATAATTATGAAATAACTTAAGGTGTAAAAAACTTACTAAAACTTGTAAACAACCATGAAATTTGCAGTGGGCAATTGAAAATAAAGTAACAGCAAACAAGTGAGGAATTCATGGTGTTAAAATGTATTTCATATTATATTAAATTATCATTATCATATTTAATGGGGTCAATCGAAGACATTTCGGTAGAAATGTAGAAGCTGACAATACACCCGATTTGGATGTATATAATTCTTAACGGGTAAGTTGAAACCTACAATTTTAAATAACACAAGGTTTTATAATCCTTGTGATTTCTTTAGGTGCTATACTTAAGAGTGTTAATCGTAACATTAAGGCAGATGTTTTGGCTACAGAAGCAAAGGAAAGCGTAATAGAAAATGTGGAATATGATGGTTTAGAGAACTTTGGCGGATATACTTGCCACAAATTAAAAAATGAAAAGTCTTATCTTGTGAATATATAGAATGTATTTTAGAATTAGGAAACTAAGTTCTGAAATTGTTGAAAGCAGTTATAAGAGAAAATATAACAATATAACAAACTAAAAATTCTTTATTTGTATATACATATATATATATATATATATGTATATATATATATATATATATATATATATATATATATAAGTGACATACACACTACTAATATACCTTAAACATAAGTACTGATATTAATAATATAGAATTAACAAATAAGTTAAGTTATGGTGGGAACAACAAACAAATAAGAAAACACAACCTTTGGTCAAACAAACACAAGACCAAACTATGATGATAAAAAATTTGTAATTATCATCATAGAACAAAGCAGTGTCTACACGACACATTCAGTGATAAGAACTAACGTATAACAACAAAGGAAAAACATAGATAAAATGATTTTTAGAATAGTATTTAAGATGAACTAATCAAAAATAAAAGCCAGTTTATGAAGAAAACTCAAACACAAATAACGTAGTATTTCATTTATATATATATATATATATATATATATATATTTATATATATATATATGTTTTATAATAATATTCGTGTTTCTATCGTTCGGCTATAGGTCATGTTTTGATAAAGTCTATAAACGTTAAATATTTTTATTATTTAAACTTTATTTAATCTTATTTTCCCAATTGATAAATTGTATATTTTATAAAATTTATTATTTATTTTGTTATATCAAGAATATTTACAACAATTTTATTTAAATTAAAAATAATCTAGACTGACCAAATAATCTTCCAATATTTTTCATTTGTCACATAATAATCAAAGGTAACATATTTGATTTATATTTTTATAAAATTCAAAATGCAAATCAAGAAACATATCATTTCCTCCTTGCCAATTTCGTAATAACATACCGTGAACTTAATCCTGTTCTGCGTTGCAATCGCTCAGATCTTCTTAATGAAGTAGCGCCCATTTTCATACTTTGTTTGGTTTCTAGAGGAAAACGAGACTGAATCGAGTTTGAAAGCATTGTGTTTAAGTCTGATTCGGAGGAATTAGTTTGGTGTGATGATGAAGGCATTTCTTCTATAACTGCTCCAAGTGGTGGATCTGTGGAATAAATTGGATTAGATGGAACAGATGATGAAGAAGGTAATGATGAACAATTCTCTAACAAATAGCGTGCTGTTTCATGGACATCTCTAAATTTAAAGTTTGTTTTTAATAATTTAATTTGGTTCTTGCGTCGTCTTATGATGTTTTCGCCAACTTTAACTAGATACATAACATTCCCAATACATTTTAAAATAATTCCACGTTGCAAATTTCTCCCAAAACCAAAGTTTTTGCATAACACGTGATCATCAACAGAAAATTTTCTTCGACTTGGAACCATGAATAGTTTCCGCGGGAGATTTTCCCTCCTTATTTGGGGTTCATCTATATGAAATGAGATATGCTAAAAGTAAAGAGTCCAAATCCTTCCCACTTGCAAGTTGTTTCTCTAAACAATTTATAAACGAGCGAACAAATCTTTCTGTTAGCCCATTAGATGCAGGATGAAAAGGTGCTGATGTAAGGTGCTGAATACCATTTACTTCACAAAATTTATTAAACTCTTTTGAACTGAACTGTGTTCCATTATCTGTTCCTATTGTTTCAGGCAAACCTTCAATTGAAAATATACTTTGCAACGATTTAATTGTTGAGGTTGATGTAGCATTTTTCATCTTAACAACATATGGAAATTGAGAATACGAATCAACTATTATTAGCCACATACAATCTTTAAATGGACCAGCGTAATCTAAATGAATCCTTTGACAAGGCAATGTAGCTTTAGGCCAACTATTAAAATTTTTCGGAGGATCAGAACTAAAAGTATTGCATGCGTTGCTTGAAGAAGATAATAAAGCTATGTCATTATCCATTCCTGGCCACCAACAATAACGTCTACTCATTTGTTTCATGCGCACAATTCCCCAATGACCTTGGTGAATTAGTTGTAACAAGTTTTCTCTTAGTTTTCTTGGAATTACAATACGACTGTAATCCGTCTGCAGGATTAAAACACCTTTGTTGTGAGTTAAATTAAAACGATGATGAAAATACGGTAACAACTCTTTATCTGTAACTTTATCAGGCCAACCATTCATAACATGTGAATGAACTTTACTTAAGACAGCATCTTTTTTAGAATATTCTGCAACTTTTCGTGAGGCCAGTGGAAAATTGTTTAGAAGTTCATCTGCAGATATATCATTTATCTCAGTAGATTCATCGAAATATGTGTCTTCTTTATAAGGCAATCTCGATAATGTATCCGCATTACCATGCTGCTTGGTGCTTTTATATTGTATTTCATATGTATAACTTGAGAGCATTAAGGACCATCGCTGAATTCTATGTGCTGTTGTATTGTTTATCCTTTTTGCTGGATTAAATATAGAAATTAGTGGTTTATGGTCCGTATATAAAATATATTTTCTAACATACAAATACTGGTGAAACTTTTGTACTCCAAAAATAATAGAAAGCCCTTCCTTTTCAATCTGGCTGTAGTTCTTCTGATGATTATTTAAAGTCTTAGAAGCATAAGCAATGGGTCGTTCTAATCCATCCGGGTAAATGTGTGAAATTGCAGCTCCAATACTATATGAAGATGCATCTGTAGCTAACACAATAGGTAAATCTTCATCAAAATGAGCCAGCTGAGCCAAATCAATCAATTGTTTTTAGCTCTTGAAAAGCATTTTCCTGTTCCTTACCCCAAAAGAATTTCAGATTTTTCTGCCGAAGAAAGTTGAGTGGAGCACAAACAGGAGAATAGTTTTTTATAAAAGAGCAATAATAATTGACTTTTCCCATAAAAGATTGAAGCTCGACAATATTTCTGGGCCTTGGTAGGTTGCTTATGGCTTCTGTTTTCGATTCTGATGGAAATACTCCAAACTGACTTACAACATGTTCTAAATATTCGACTTTTGGATGAAAAAAACAACATTTAGAACAATTACAACGAAAACCACTGGCATTCAGTCTTTGTAACAATAAACGAAGATTTTTACAATGCTCTTCTTCAGTTGCACCTGTGCAAATAATATCATCTAAATAATTTACACATCTGGGTATATCACTTATTGTTTGCTCAATTATTCGTTGAAATATAGCAGGAGCACTTGCTACTCCAAATGGTAATCTTTGATACTTCAAAAAGTCCTAACGGTGTATTGATAACAAGAAGTTGTTTTGATTCCTCATCCATTTCTATTTGTAAATACGCATCTGATAAATCTGTCTTAGAAAACGATTTACCATTCTTTAGCTTGTGAAATAGGTCACGAATTCGCGGAAAAGGAAAGCTTTCTATATCCATTTGAGGATTTATTTTTACTTTAAAATCTGCACAAACTCGAATTGCATTGTTTGCTTTAGGTACGGTAACTAATGGTGATGCCCATTTACTAAATTTTATTGGTTCCCATATTCCTAATTGAGTCAACCGTTCTGCTTCTTCCTTGAAGGAGTCATAAATTGAATAACGAAATGGTCTAGGCTTACAAAATTTTGGTCTAGCCTCTGGTTTCATATAAATGTGACCTTTCTCCTTCGTACATAATCCTAGCTCGTTTGACAAAATGTCCTTGAACTCATCATATATCTATTTCAAATTAAGGTTTTCATCAACATTAAATACTTGAACTATTTTAAATTCATCATACCAATTCAAGCCAAAAATTTTACTACATTCATTAGAATTGGCTACAATAAGCTCTAAACATTTTTGTTCATCTTGAATTTGAACATCTACTATAATTGAACCCAAAACAGGAATTTCGGCATTCCCATAGCCAAATAGTTTAACAGACGTGTGTTTTAAAACTGGACTCTTTAAGGATTTATAACTTTTCAACCCAATAACCGAACGCATAGCTCCCGTATCAAATTGAAATTTCATCTCATTATTATTTACTTTTATATTGATTAACATCTTATTACCAGATCGTGAAATAATGTTATCAGTATCATCACAAGTAAAAATGTTTACTTCGATTTCAATAGATCGAATGTCTTCAACCTTACCCTCTTTCATAGAGTTAGCGCAATTTTTATAATTAATTTTTGATCTACATACCGATACTATATGTCCTACTTTCTTGCACACAAAGCATGTAGCTTTTAAATACTTGCAGCTTGACTTCTCATGTTTCTTAAAACAACCACTGCATGCTGGCCACTGATGATTCACTTGTTGCTTCTTATCTTGACGATTATTTGTATAATTTTTTCTATATTCTTTTCTTGAGTCTTGATTTACAACATAGACATTTCAAATTTACAGAAGTGTTATAAACAAACACAAGAAATAACATAAACAAATCAGTTTTCGCAGCTATGGACTATAGACGATCGACATATTGAATATATGTCAACTTTATCTATTTTTATATTATTATTTAATTTTTAATTTACATGTATGTAATTGTAATTTTATTAGATGTAATCAAACATTAATTTTAATGTTTATCATATATTGTTTTGTACCCAACAGTGTTCCCCTAAAGATGAATAGCGAAGCTATTCGAAATATTGGGAAGATAAGATTAAATAAAGATTAAATAATAAAAATATTTAACGTTTACGGATTTTTTCAAAACATGACCTATAGCCGAACGATAATAATACGTATGTATATTATAAAAATTCCTTAAAGATTTTTTATATTTAAGTAAAATAACAACCACAAATTTTGAATGGGAAAAAAAGAAAAATAATTAGCACTTGGGTTCAATATTTATATAAAGTAACTATAAATTAATAATTTCAAATAAAAAAGTGGAATATAAAATAATTCTTTGAATTCTTAATTTATAATTTAATTTAAAAAATCAGTGACGTCAAAGTTGCAGCAAGCGCAGAAAAGTATTTTTATTTCAGCTTGTTGGCGTAATCTCTATTTTATTGTTCTTGGATGCTCATGACAAACTGAATTGAAGTATTGTTGATTTGTTTGGTGCAAATGCCATACATTATTACATGGGCAAAAAATATGAAAAATGGTCAAACTTTATCATTATTGATTTTTTCAAAAAATTAAAGTTTTGATTTTTGTTCATATATGAATGTGCATTAATGATTAAAAGGAATTCATAAAAGTTTTGAGTTGATATAGTTTCAGAAAATAATATAAAATAGGATCCATCCAAGACCAATATAATGTACATACATGTTTTATAAAAAAAAAATATTAAAATTAGTTCATCAATATCAATTTCATAACATTTTATTCGAATCAGATCCCTTATATGTTCATCTGTAACTCGACTTCTATATTTATTTTTGAGCAATTTCAACAAAGAAAATAACGACTCGTGTAAATATGTTGACGGAAACTTTGAATAAAGTTTAAAAACTTCGTTTATGTATTGCCATTTAAGTTTCTCCAAAAATCCAACTCATTACTAAGGGGCAACGTTATATCATCACGCATTATTAATAGCCAATTTTTTATTTCAATGCTTTGATTTTCCATGTTACATGATAACGAATTATTATGTAATTCTATTCTATTGTTAATTTTCTCGCAGTCTGCAAATCTTTTGCTGTAATTTAAGATAACATTTACTAAAACATTGATATATTCGGATAGCTTATTTTCAAAAGGCTTTCTAAAGATGTCAGATTTCCGAAAACTCGATTTTTTCGAATATTTGATTTTTCATGAATATTGCACTTTTTTCGAACATAAGATTTTCCTCGAATATTTGATTTATTCGAAAATTAAATTTTTTCTTAATAATTCAATTTCTCCGAATGTTCGATGTTTTTCTTATCGAAAATTCGATTTCTGCAATATATTAAATTTTTCTTGCCCTCAATGCATTTTCAACGCTATCTACATATATATATATATATATATATATATATATATATAAATACTTTAATTAATTTATGAAAACCTATGTTGTGCATGAAATTATTTTAAATTTTTCAATTGTGGTAAGAGTCTATTTGTACAATAAATATTATTTTATTGACTTTTTACTTAATTATATTGATAATTAACTATATATATGTAACTTTTTTAGCAAATTTTTCTCAACATCGCAATTTTTCTTTTTCTTCAAAGAAAAAAGTCAAAGTCATATGTTTTCTTTGCTCTATTTAAATACCATTTAAGTGTCCCATTAGGGATATTTAACTTGTATTTGAATATGATCTGTAAAAATGAATTTTGTATGTAAATAGACTCTAAGTTTAAATAGAACTTAAACACGAAGTCCAAAACTGGACATTAATCATGGAATAGGCGAGCGTTGAAATTTTAAATATCAGCTAAGTGTGTCACCTGATCCAACCTGCTACATGACAAGCTGTTTAAATACTTCACTGAAATAAAATGTTGCCATAACGTTCCAAGCTGAGGGAAAATAGAATTTCATTCTAATAGGGCTATTACACTGGCGTACATGTTAGGCGACTTGCTCGACAACGTACCAAATCTCCCGGTGTAATAGAATGTCGTGCGACATTTTGGTCGGTTTTCAAACATTTTTGAATTTCTGATGTTCGTGGCGTACCAACATACTGGTGAAATTACGTGTCGGTCGTATTTCAGGTAAAAATTCAGTTCACTTGTTGTCGTTGCCGTTGACGTTGCTGTGTGTTGATCGGAAATTTGCAAGAAAATCTCTTTCAGTAACGTTAGTTTTTGGGAAGAATTCATTGAATTATATAAAAACCTGTCGCAATTGCGGAAAAAAACATCAGATTTATACCACAATAGGCAATTAAATATTATTGGGTACTGAACAGCAGTGTGGCCATTTTTGCATTTTGCGGCTAGATATAGCAATTTTTTAATCAGCTGTATATATTCCATTTTGGAGTTATCATTTTTTAAATATATATATATATATATATATATATATATATATATATAGAATTTTTTTGCATTCTTTATTTTAATCAAAAGATTTATTTAATAAAAATTTTAATTAATCTTAATTTCAAAATCTGTAGAAGGAGTTATAGCTTTGGAACATCAGTGTCAGAAACTAAGTTCATATGAATGGTAAAATAAGAATTCAACAGTTGACTTTTGGGTAAATGTATAAAGTTATAAAAATGCAATATATGAAAATTCCTTCAGTGAATTAGCTACTTTTGCAATGAAGTTCCTGGAAATAGAGTGATAATAAACCTATGAATTCGCTACTTTATATTAAGCATATTTTAAAATAACGTATGATCTCATTAAAAAATGTGATAAGAATATTTATTTTAATGATATATCGAACGAATCTTCAGAAGCTGAAGAATATTCATTGGATTATTTATAATTTTAAAATAAATAAATTGTATTGATATACTAATTAAAAGCCATTTATGGTTGAAGTTACTTTAACTTTTTGTTAATATTATAATAATTCAATGTGATATTGAATTTAATAATACCTTTAAAAAAAACCGCTTTTTTATGAATGTACATAAATATGTACAAATACTTCAATGTATATTGTGTTACTTTTTAATCAATTTGTTTCATTGAAATGATGTGCAATAAGTGTTTATAGGAAAGCATCATGAAAAATAAACCATTTTTAAAGATATATTGCATTAGAACGCTACGAAGCCAAAACACAAATGCTGATAGACGAGTTTCTTTGTGCATCTCCGAAAATCAGCAATTAAACGACACTAACACATTCTTACCGCTTGTTGGTTTATTTTGAACGTCTCCTGGGCCCATTATACCTGCCAACAAACAGAGCTACCAAAAACAAATCAACAAAAAGACCAGATGTTTCACGAAGTTATTGCAAGGCGTAATTTTACCTGTATAAAGATTATGCCGCACAGCATCTGATATGGTGTGTTCTTAAACTTATACTTATATTCTCGCGTTTATTGTTTTTAAATTAAAAAAGTCAGTGTTTTATTAATATTGCAATCAAACGAATCCTGGATAGAAAATTAAACCACTTTTTTAGGAATAGGTTCAGAAAAATGTAAGAGAGACATCTTGAAATATATATAAAAAGGCGTAATAAAAAAGGATTTTGCGATATAAATGGAAAAGGAAATTAAAAATTAAGAGATTATAGTATATATGAAATTTGATGAGTTAAAAGTTGAGCACCTAATGAAGAGTAAGCTGGAATTGTCGACAGCAGGTAACAATTCTGATTCTCAGAAGAGAATCATAGAGGAATTCAAGAGTCGTGGCATGGACATCGGAACATATGAGTTTGAGGACAAGGACGATGTGGAGGTATGTTCTCGGGTTACGACAAGCCATGTTCCCCGCTATGATGGTCGAAATGAAGAAGAACAGCGAAACGGTTTCTGATGTACAGAAAACGCTTGTAACCCAAGTCGGAACAAAACTGCTGGAATCAACTAGGTCTACGAATGAGACAGTGGCATAGACGTCTGAACCGACAAATAAGCAAATGCAGAAAGTTGGAAGAAAACTGCTGGAATTAACTAGGTCCACGAATGAGACACTGGTACAGATGTCTGAGGCGATAAATAAGAGAGTTGATTCTGCAGAGAACAAATTCGCAGTTCTGCAAGAAAGAGTCAACAATCTCGAACGCGGTGGCCTGGAGATAAATGCAAAATGCTAAAGAGGACAAAATAAAAAGTCTCGAGTGCCATGTCACACAGTAGGACTTTTTTTTTGCAATAAGTACTTTTTTCGACACATAAAATTTAAAAATGTAATGATGTAGTTTTATAGAAAACAGATTCAGTATAAAGAATCCATAAATTGTATCCCAACAAGACGTTTATTTGTCTTTGAAATAATGAAGTAAAGTCACATTTAAATTTTGGTTCAAAATACTGAAAACTGTTCACGCGCTTCTATAGTGTTTGTACGTAAGATAATTTTATTGCTCTAATTTAAATACAGCCATTTCTGCGTATTTAAAAAAAAGAATTATAAATTTCACTGATATGGCTTAAAAGATATGATAGAATAAAATTTGTTCCATAATGTGCCGTGATTTCAAATTTCCTTGGAAGAAAAAAAGGGTTGCTAGGTCGTGCTAGGTGGTCCCCCTATAATAAAATGAAAGGTAAGACTCCATATTATCAATTTAAAAAAAAAAAGTTTAAATAATTAATAATCTTTTATAAAATCATAAAGTTTGTCTCCGAATCCATGAAATTTTTAATTTTAAAATATTACAAAGAGATATGGAATACTTTTAGGCACGTGCTGATGTAAGCGATAAAACTTTGTTACTGACATGTTTGCTTCCGTTAAGTCTACAGACGATTTCTCAAGAAGAATATTGGTGAATTAAAAGTCCGTCATCACGAAGATTCTGCCGTCCTATCTTTTTTAAATTTACTAAAGAAAGAAAAGAAAAAATCTATTTAGATATTGCTCCTTTGAAAAATACCGAAGTTGTAGCGTGCGGGAAGCAATTTTTGATCAAGCATAATTTCGTGGTTACAATGTTGAAAGGCAAGACATCTCAAACTGTTACAGGTTCATCTTCATATCTACTAACGATGGAAATAAGTACGTCCAGACGTTTCTTTTCTAACCCCGCACTTGTTGCCGATGTGACTGGTGCAGAGGAGCAACTAATTGATCGATTTTGCATTATACTATAAATAATAACTAGTGGCAAAGAAATTAATTCCTTGAAGTTCAACAATTTTGTTCAAGACACAGCAAAAGTTTTTGTTGAAATATATAGTATACCAGATAATATACTGATACACGGAAAAGATATTATGGATGCGGCAATACTTCCTATTGACATGCTTTCTGAAGAAGCCGAATAAGCCAGAAATAAATATTATAGAAATTATAGATTAAGGTTCTCCAGAAAGTGTGATAGAGTTTTAACAATTACAATTGTTTTTCATCTACTTCTAGTATTGTCAGAATTATAAGTAGCATGTGATGTCAACACCGTAAACAGGTTTTGGACCCTGATATAGTTACAGAAATGATAGATGATGGATAAAAGTCTATATTTAAATGCATGTACTGAAATTTATTTATAAAATGAATAGTTTTGGCATAAAAAAACAAAAAGTTGTGGGAAAATATAATATGGGCTATATTTCCAAAACTTTTGGCCAAAAATTAATATTGGTTTCTATGGGCGGTGGGTATTGGGCGTGGCCAATTTTATTGAAACTTTAAATATTTCTTAATTGAGCTTTCAGAGCGAAATTTCAACATTCTGCGAGCACTCCTTATAATTTTTGGCAAACATTGTATGAACAAATCCCACTGTGTGGCGGGCCGGTGCGAGTGATTGCAGAGAATTCAGGCAGAATAAAAGCACATTTCTTTGACGGCAGTGCTCCATTAGGAAACTTCCAGTTCCATTAATTGGATGCTGAATAGAAGGCCATGGAGTTAATTTTGGCCTTAGAGGGTACCGCTGCAGATATGACTGAGACTGCACCAGTAAGCTGCAGAAATAACTGCAGTGAGATAATGGCGGTAGACAGAGCAAGTATTGTAGCGAGCACAGGTGCGACTTATACAGGATGGAATCACGGTGTAGAACTCAAAAGCATAAGGAGCCTCTACAAGACTTCGCAATGGAAATTGAGCGGTTGGGGTAGGTCACATATCCAGGCGAAAGTCGCCCGTCAATGGACTTTTTTAAGACTGTTGCATTTCTTAACGGTATTCGCGATACTGAAATCAAACTGACTGTGTGGGCATCGCAAAAGTCTAACTTCTCCGATACAGTTTTGTTTGTACTAGATCAAGAAACTGCAAAGATGATTTTCTAGCCTCAAGTATGGAAGGTGCGAAACGTCGAGGTGACGGCTGAAAAGGGGAGTGATCTAGTGGCAAGTATTAAGGAGGCAGTACGACAAGCGTAGATAGTTATTAGAGCTTAAAAAAATCCTAATGCTTGATCCAAGCAAATTCTTGGACCAAGAAAGAGTAACAGATCTATTTCGCTATCTAGAAGCAGTAAACGGGTAAACAAAACAAAAACGCAAGAGTCCTAGTTAAACTAAAACGAACTAGCACTAGAGGCAAGAGCTAGTTCCACAAACGAGGGCCTCACAATCTCCATATCAGTGATGCAGAAAAAAATAGCAATCCTATTGCCGTGAGATCCGTCAACTTAGAAAATCATGTTTTTACCACAGACACAGCGACATCTTAGTCGATAATAAGGCCCAACATAATAAAAGAGAAATGCAAACCCCGCTATAAAAAAACAATACGATTACGTACAGCCACTGGAGCTCCGGCCTGATATTATCGATGAAGTTTTTATTGGAGGCAATTTCATGATACATGATACACATTTCATTAGTCTACATATGGGACATCGCCTGAGGATTTAGCATAACGTGGAAATACCACTTGATGTTGAATATGACAATAAAGCGCAAGTGTGAAAAGCGTTGGCAGTTTCCAGTCATACATTAGCACCACATTCTGAAACATTCATATAGGCACGAATGGAGGGAGATTGTGTGGACAACCGGTTGTGGGTTTTAGAACCAACAGATTTTAAAAGAGAGTTAATATCAGCAAAAGCTCCATAAAAGACTAGGAGGAATGATCCCTATAAGAGTACTTAATTTGACAGGCCACGAAAAAGTCATCAAAGGAAACTCCAACATCGGCCAGTGTACTTCAGCAAAGGTTTTAGTAAACTGTGAGGAAAAGATAAAGACTACCATTATCTCCGCTAAAGAGCGTTAGCGACTCGAAAAATACGTAAGGAAATGGATAGCAGCTCCACCAGCATCAGGCAGAAATAAAACTAAATAGCTGCTAAAAAGACATGTCAGTGTCTTTTATATGGGAAACCAAAGCCAAGGAAGAACAACTATAGTGAAACGGGAGATCAAGACAGGCGAAGCGATGCCAATTAAACAACCACCCAGAATTTTACTTCTGGAAGAGTGTAATAAAGTCAAATAACTTCTAAATAAAATGGAGCGAAATGGTGAAATCGAACCATCGTCAAGTCCGCGAAATATGATAAACAGGACAAGACGATGGTTAAATGTGAACTGAACTTTATTGTAATATTAATTGTATGTGGTAACAATGAATATATGTTTATAATATAACCAAGAGAGAGGTAGGGATTCGTAGAGAGAAGTATATGGCAGAATGTACAGGGTGTTCTGACATTCGACCTCACACCTCCCCTTTGGTAAATAAAATAAAAGTTTTTAATATTAAATTTATTGTGGTTTTTACATTGTAAGGCTTATACCATTTCGGTAGATATATTGGTTGACTGCAACGTGGTACTTTGGTATCAGCAAACGTAGTGCACTTGTAGTACCAGGCGACGTAGTAGGAGTTATTTTTGTGATAGATGTTGAACCTTCTTGAGCAATTTCTGTGGTTGAGGGCGTGAAGGATATGTTTGCTGCAACTGTTTGTGCTATAGATATTGTCGCTTTTGTTCTTTGTATGTGAACAGAATTTCTTCTTAGAAGTTTCCCATCATCTGTACGTATGAAAAACGAACGAGGTAAACTTTTTGATGTGTTTTTAACAGTCATCCATTTGCAATGAACTTTTTGGATTCGTACGCGATTATTAATTTCAATAGGTTGGGATTCATTAGTATTTTTGTTGAAATCTGTTTTCTTTCTATTTCTAATTTTGCTAATGCTGGATTGTACATTTGAAACGATTCACTGAAAAGCTTTGCTTCTTGGTGTATTTCTATAATTTAACAGCGCCAAATAAATATCACCATTAATTTTGGAGCATTTTCTTAAAATTGACTTAGCCGTTTGTACATACCTTTCAGCATGTCCATTTGATCTGGGCTAATAAGGGCTTTTGAGGAAAATTGTGGCCGTTATCAGACTCAAGTATTACTGGTATTTCATGTATAGCGAACCATGTTTTAGCTGTTTTATTACTTCGTGTGATGTTGACTGTTCCAGCAGTGCCCCTGGGGAGTAAAATAGACAACTTGCTGAGTCGTAACACCTTGTTGCAGTGCTTTTTGGGGAAAATATTAGAAATACAGATGGAAGGATACCTAGGTTCCGCCATAAAAAGGATCAAAAATCAATAGTAGGTTACAAACCTACATTGGTTTGACCTGCGAGGCGTAACTAGTTTCCTTACACTGTTACCACGGAATCTGCTTGAGCCCCAAAGATGAGAATTCGGTTTATTCTGTGGCCAGATGTTGGTTGAGGTATCTTCAATGAGTCCACGTGGTGGATGTGGTTTGATACCAAGAGTCGCTGGTAGAGATATCAGATTAGGGTTGATGTCCTGGCATATTTATTCTATGCTGTGACTTCACCCAGCTGATAGTAGTTTCTATGGGCTGCTGTGAATCAGCAGACATTACGGAAGTCGTGATGTGTTGTTGGTGCTGGGAGTGTCAGTAGGGATAAGTCTTATGGCTTTGACCTTGGGTGCCTCTGGGTGCTGACGACATGCTTTCCTCGGAAGTAACAAGGGTTTAAGATAGGCCCGAACATCTTAGCAAGTTGTATGAATATGGTTTTGTGGCGGAACCCTATGAGTGCAGTCACAATCTAGGTAAGCCAAAGGGGCTACACTGATGTGGCCGCTGGGGGTGAAAGGGGTGGTGGTGGACATCTAATCTCACTCGAGTACTTGAGAGCACCGTCAGGAAGGGCCGAAAGGCAGGTATTGCCGTTAAATTGAGCAATATCTGTTCCAACAGTGCGAAATCCATGAATCCGGAGTAGCTATCAACTATTAGTAAATAATTATTACTTCTAAAAGAAACCAAGTCTGTTGCGACAATTTCCCATGGCAGTGAGGGGACCAGCTACACAATTAATATTTCTTTTGGTTAAGCTGGTTAATGAAATTGACAGATTGAACATTTTTCGACGAAATTTTCAGCATAATTGTACATGCCGACTTATAATACTCGAGATCAAGCTCTTCTTAAATATCTTTGAATACCTTGATAGCCAGAATGTACCTTTGACATTATTTTCTTTTTGTATTCGTGAAACATTTCGCAAGCAAAACGAATTGCTGTGGCCTCTTTTTCAATCTGGGCGTAGTTTTGTAGGGATTTAGAAAATGCTCGTGAGGCATGAGCTACCAGTTGGTCGTTTTGGAGTAAAGCTGCACCTAAGCTAAGTTTACGAGCGTCTTCCTGTAGTTTTACATCTCTATTGGGATCGCAATATCGAAGCAATGACGTTGATGAAAAAGCTTTCTTTAAATTTTCATATGACGAATGATGTTGTGGTAACTAGTTCCACCGGATATCTTTTTTAAGGAGACTAAAGAGACGAGCTGTAAATTCAGACAAGTTGGAGATACATTTCTTTGTAATTGCGTACGGTGTTCTGGTATTTTAAGTTGATTGATGGCATCAATTTTTTCTGGGTCAGCTGCTATTCTCTCTGGCGTCGGTATATGAGCTAAAAATTTTACTTTACTTACGTTGAATATGCCTTTTTCTTTATTAAGTTTCAAACCTAAATACCATTAAATGTTCATTAGCATGAAACAGTATATCATCCATCGATATCTTTAGTTAGGCTGATCTTCTAATGATTTGCAACATTAACTGTTGATATACCTCGCGGGCTGATGCCAGACCATATGGTAAACGAAGGTAAGAATAACGACCCCATGGTGTAGCATGGCTAAATATTTTTCTGTAGACTCAGTGACTTCAATTTACTAAAAGCCCTTTTTACAATCTAGTAGTGCAAACCATTTAGAATTTTTTATTTTAGCTCTTATTTCATAAATTGTTTTTAATGGATGGTAACGTTTGTATATATTTTTATTTATATCAGTTGGGTCAATGCGTACAAGAATCTTGTCTTGCGGGAGTTATTTCGATGGTAATTTTTATCACTCCTAGTTTTATGGTCATTATCTTTCTTCACATACTATTTAAGGCGTGTGGTATTCGCCGTGGAGCATAATGTTCGAAAGTTGGGTTTTCAACAAGATCAATGTCGTAAATGAAATTTTTTAATTTTCCCAATTTATCAACAATATTAGGGTCGTATTTTAGAACGTTTACTCTTACAATTAATCCGAATCGTTCGCAGTCTTCATTACCTAGGAGTGGTTCCAAATTTGGAAAATCTTCTACACCTAGAAATTTCGCCTACAAATTTTATTTCGCACCTCACATATTAGTGTAAGCTCTCTTTCAAACGTTTTTTATTTACTAAGCTTTAAGGAATAGTATTTCCTTCAGCAGCCAAATCAGGCTAACATTTTATTTTCCTATGATCCATTAATATCTCTTCTTCTTTGTTATCATCTTTGCTTGTTTCTGATGTTTTGAGAGTGAAAACATATAAATCGCTGTCTGAGTCTGAGTCAACGTCTTCCCTCTGTTGCAGAGTGTTCACTTGTCTTTCATCGTTTATTTTGCCTTTTAAACAGTCTTTAGCGAAATGTTCCTTTTGTTAACAAATTCTACATTTATTATTATAGCTAGACAGTTATGTCTTCCATGACCTCTGCCGCTGCAGTGATAGAGCAAAACATCTTATTATTTTGAGTTTTTTTTCGTAAAAGTTTTAGGATTTGCATATTTCCTTATTGCTTCTATTTTAACATCCTCGTTTTTAGGTAGTTCTTTAAGTTGTGTCGCCATTCCACTAGCTTTTCAAATTTTTATCGCTCTTTCTAAATCAATATCATCTGCTGAGAGTAATTTTTCTAGAATTGTATCACTTCCAATACCAACCACAATTTTGTACCTTAAAAGAGATGCCTCAATATTTCCAAAATCACATTTTTTTTATCATATTTTATTTTTGTAAAAAATTCTTCAAACGTTTCGCCTTCGTTTTGGGAAAATGTGTTAAATATGTGTCTTTCGAAAGTAATACTTATTTTAGGAACAAAATATTCCAGAAATCGCGGCGCGTATTTCTGGTGATTTTTTCTCCATTTGTACAGCCGTTAAGAACCACTTATATTGCTAGTTCCAACTTTTCCATGACGTGGATAAGTTGTTGTATGTTATTTTAAAGGCTTTGGTGGTTTTAAATATGACGCACCAACTAATTGTTCAGTCGCCATGCTCGACTTCTGACACTATGTGATGAACAAGACAAGACGATGGTTAAATGTGAACTGAACTTTAATGTAGTAATAATAATTGTATGTAGTTGCAATGAATATATGTTTACAATAAAACTAAGATAGAGAGGTAGAGATTCGTAGAGAGAGGTATATGGCAATATATACAATATTCTGCGTAGACTACAGGAAGATAAACGACATTACAGAGGACAGCTATCCGCTTCCTAGAATTGACGACACTTTGCACATGCTATCAGGTGGAAATTTCAGAAAAAGATAAGGGAAAACTGTCTTCAGCGCCAGCAAAGTTTTATAACAGTTCGCAGTTATGACATTCAGTCTCTGCACAGTACCAGCCACATTTCAACGCAGGTACTGAAGGGTTTTCATTGGAATACTTGCCATGACAATACCATCACTTCACCATCCGAAGTAATATCATCTGTAGGGCTCTACCGGATCCCATGATATCAGTGAAAGTTAAGTGGTCGCGCCTCGCAGGTCAACCCAGTATAGGTTTTAAAACATACCATTAAAATAAAATTTTTTTTTTGCTGAATACAGGTATCCATCCACCTGCATTTTCTTTGTTGACACGTAGGCAAATCAACTAATTTTTTATTAACTTATATACACCCCCGTCGCTCTTTTAATTTAGGTATTCGGTAGGAACAATATAATTTCTATGCGCTATCAGCAGAAGCAGCGCCAATAAAACTGAACAGCCCTTTCCCACGGCAACAAAGTGTTGCGACTCACTAAACTGCCAATTGTGCCCCAAGAGTGCAGATGGTACAACAGATGGAATAACAGCATCCAATTTAATTGTTGAGTCATCCCCCCTGATATGTAGAATTTTTCAAGAGCTTCATAAATGTTCTCGTGGCGGTCATCTTGGAGTCTCAGAAACTCTTGAGTGGATAGCAAACTGCCCATTGTGCATAGCAGCAAAAGGTCCATCAAGAAGAAGCCGAGGACAGTTGCAACAGTACAACTCTGGCAAACCATCCGAGCGTATAGCAATGGATATGGCAGGACTTTTTCCTGTCACTGCCGTACGAAATAGTTATGTTCGGGTAGTAATAGACTATATCAGTAAATGGCGAGCATTATAAGGACTGAGACGAGCACATCCCCAAACTTCGAATCGCATAATAGGTCAGCTCTTCACAACTCATCACCTAGAATACCAGCTAAAACTATCTTCGGGACATTGCTTGGCGATTTGTTGCAAGGCCAGCAGTATCAGGTAAAGGAGGGACGGATGCTTCCCAAGAGCGAGAAGACGTCAACGAGCTGCATGAGGTTGTACGTAACAGAAATAAGATAGTCAGCGATAAGATGAAAGCTGGATATGACCACGCTGCAAATTCTGAAGTATTTAGTGAAGGTCAACTGGTTTTATTTTATAACTCATAACGGAAGAAACGATTGTCTCCCAAGGTACATGCGGATGGACCCTATAAAGTGGTTAAGATGGTGAATAGGTACACCTAGAATGATTGGCGCACTATGGAAGAGATGATCGTATGGCTGTTCGGGACGGAACAGGTTTAAGTGAGCGGCAGTGTTACAAAGTTTCACTTTAAAATTCAAATTCAACGACAACCTGACTGTATGTACTTCGCAGCATAATCATTTAAACTCTGATTGATAAAACATAACATCTCTGGTCAATATTTAACAATTAAAACTCAAATGAACGGAAATATAACAATCAAGAAACAACAATAACATAACATGGACAACAATAAAGATAAACCCTACAACATCAATGCTGATATGTAAATGACGTTCCCATGTAAATAAAACTAAACATGTATTCAAGTACACACAGCTATATACATACATTTATAGTACAAAACACAAAATATACAGAAGTGATCTACACATGCACACTCATAACTACAACCTAGTTATAAAAAGAGCACTTAACGTACACTGCACAATATACATACACATGCATAGTTACCATTAACGAAGAACACAAATGAGCAGTGTTTGCCTGCATGCTAGTTATCACGCTACAAATTGGTTGAAGTTCACATAACGAGCGGCTAATAATAGAAGAAGTTGTTGGAAGACAATGAAACTTGGAACATGGGCATTTTTTGTTTGAATCAAGAAAGAAATGAAAATATCACAGTAACCCACCAACCTCCCATACAAGGTGAATATTAAATTTTGACCTACGGCATTGTTTTTTGGCACATAGCATTTTTAAACACTCAGAATAGTTTTGTGTGAAATTTGAAAAATATCCGCCCACTTTTACACCCACTTCTCATACAACTTGTATTGAAAAAGTGGTATAACTCCCTCAATTTTCACAAAAGATAAATATTAAAATTTTAGAATTTCTCCTGAAAATATTTACTTGATCCGCCTATTTTTACCTCCATTTCCCATACAAAAAACAAGTAGAAAAAACATGAAATTAATTTAAGCATACACATATGTGATCGTAAGCTCAAAACGTAGAAAATGGTATTAGGTGTGACAAAAAAGGTATCGATTTCATATTCCAATTTCGTTCCTTTTTCCGTTGGTTTCAAAAAAGTGAACTCCGTTGTTTTGTTTTTATTTGCTACAAACAGAAGTTGAAGCCAATTATGCTGAAGCCGACTGCAGGTTGCCAAATATATCTTGGGCGTCGACTAAACGAAAATCGTCGGATCGCGGTCCGCTGAAGCAAATGTGGTAATGAATGTCATATTTTTTCTTAGTTATAAATACCAAGTTTTATATTGAAAAAACTTTTATTTTTAAAACCAGGGAAAAGTCTTGTGAAAATTTTGGACATGTCGGCGGCAATTAACTTTTAAAATTTAAATTATTTGAAACAAAACTAAATTTAAAAAAATGGCTTTTGTTGTGGTTTCATCATTAATGTTGATTAATGAAGAAAATATATATGAAAATATCAAACGGAGAAAGCTGCGGGACTCATCCAATCCATTAGATTTACCCGATAATATGGTTTCTTCAATGGTGGACCAATACTATTTAAATCATCCGAACGTGTTTGCCAAAGTTTCTCGATTTCTATTCGATCTTCTTTGGCAAAACCCTTTGCTAACTGCGGATGCTTTTCCATAAACTCAATAATCATCTCTTCTTGTTGAATATTTATATGTTTTCCCCTATAAATATTAATATGTATGTAGATAAATCTGTCTTAATTATTTTAAAATATTTTACTTACATTTTAACACAAGTTATTGCACGCAATTTTTATAAATATACAAGAATTTTTAAATCGTGAACCCCCGCCTACTCGATTTTAAAACGCAAAAACAATACAAGCAAAACCAAAACGAAATCGAAATAAAGATGTGCATCACAACTTTTTACGTTTTTCAATCGATTTTAAATCGAAAACGATTTTCATCACATACCTGATAGTCTTTGAATACTTAAATTTTTTTATTTGCAGCTTTGAGCGAAATCTACCTATAAATGGGTCTCAAGATAATAAAAGATTATGCATTACGTCTTCATTAGTGGCTACATGTCCAATTTCTCACGAATGATGTAATCTATTGGGTTATGGTGTTTATTCCTCGCTTTCCTCGGACAGCATACCTGATACAAATAGTCAATTAAAATGTAAAAAATAAAAATGAAATCTTTGAATAAGGGCCTTTGGATAGAGTTATACCTATTGGCAGAATAGCTTCTTTTATAATTTTACTACCATGCAACAGAATTTTACGCACAGTTACAGGCATGTAGTACCAGCTATAGAGATCAACTTGCAATATATATTATGCCAATTACGTCTGCAGTTTTGACTGAATTTTCGAAAAACGTTCTTGCCGTATTGCCATCGTTTGTTGTGAGCATACCTTACGTACAAATTTATGCCCAGTGTCAATTTTAA
>OY776277.1:80016286-80023786 GCA_963675445.1 Linnaemya vulpina | reverse complement strand
TAATAATGGCCCTAATTGTAGTTGTAAGAGAAATAAAGAACTAATAATTATTTTAATGTAACAACAATTTATTTACAGTGTTGACAACATAAATTGCTTTAGCGCGGGAACTCGCTTATAATTTAGTACATGTTTTGGGAATTGTCGTTTTACACCTCTTTTATTTTCGTGCTGATTCTTTTTTCCCAAAGTTATATTAAAATTCAAAGTGATGATTAGAGGCGTTTTCGCTAGATCCTATGCGCATTTCACTGGAGCTAATGCGGATCATCAGGGAACCATCACCCAACATTTCTTAGAATAACTAAAGATATTTATTTCAAACTTACACTTTAATATATAAGAAGCTTAAAAACAAATATCAAAGTCATAACAAGAACTCACTGATCACTTTGCCTTTTTAATTTTCATACGTCTTTATATTATGGTTCTTTATAATTTAAACTTGTTTAATAAATAATTGAATTTTCTTATTGTGAAAGTTAATATAGTATTAATTTTTACATGGCTAAACATTACATTAGACGATAAAATGTTATATAGCCAACACAGTAATTAAAAAGAAATATTTTAGTAATAAAAGAAATAATATGTGATATTTTGAAGAACGCCATACAAGAAATATAAATATGCGTTTCGGGCTTCCTTTTCGTGTATTTTTTTTGCAACGCCTACAAGGTATACCTATTTGAAGACAGTGTAAGTATGTCCTTAAAATTTCATTAACAATAATCGTTATAGTAATGTAATCCACAAGGGCTGCTATCTATTTAGAGAAAGATACTTAACAACTCATTGTTTTACTTGTAAAGAAAAAATTAATCAAACACTTATATGAATCATTGGGGCAATCAAATATTTGGGCATGGCCTTGAATAAAAATTCTAAAATCGATAATTCCTCTGGTAAATATAAATTCTTTTACCGTCTTAGAGATGATAGTTATATATATAAGAACTCTAAAATCTAGAATTTGGCGTGCACATATTAATTCTTTTGCCGTCTTAAAAATTAAAGTTATATAGGAGAACCAGTTCAATGTTAATGTTGACATATCTTTAAAAATATATCGTTTATCAACGTCATAAATAAATATATATATATATATATATATATATATATATGTATATATATATATATATATATATATATATGTATATATATATATATATATATATATATATATATGTATATATATATATACATATATATATATATATATATATATATATATATATATAGGTATATACATATATATGTATATATATGTATATACATATATATATATATATATATATATATATATATATATATTATATATATATATATATATATATAATATATATATATATATATATATATATATATATAATATATATATATATATATATATATATATATATATATAATATATATATATATATATATATATATATATATATATATTTATATATATATATATATATATATATATTGAGAAACTTTCTATCCTATTCAATATGTAAAAATTATTCCTATCATGTTGTAGTTGTGCAATAGACATAATACCTGAATTGTTGTAATTCGTTATATCAAAGGTATTGGATATTTTCGAAGTCAGAGAATATCATTTCACGTTCTTGTGATATGAAATTTGATATGCCATGTTGTCATAATCTGGCTATAAAATTGAATTTATTTGTTGATGGTCCAGCAATGTCTATATGCATTTCATCTGTACTATACCAAATCATCAGAAGTTTTGAAAAATTTCAAACATATTTATTTTTAAACTAGAATGTGACAATATGTGAAATATTAAATTTCATAACAGTTGAGATATTATTTTTCAGTTTGTCTTATAAGCACTTTCATTCGATTTTTGACAGTTAGTGACTTGATTCCTCCTCAAGGCATACAATTATTTTTGATTTCGATGATGTCTTCAATTTTTTATCTGGCAACTCTAACAATAAAATGCACTGCAACCATGTGTTTATCAGCGTATAAGTATGTGTGAATTAATAAATTTTTTATATGGGTTTTAACATACGAACTTTGAAAATAGCTAATGCATGATACAGATTCGATGAATTATCTGAGCTAAAAACGCTCAATTGAATAAAAGATTCACCTCGCTTATTTGAATGAATGATTTAATTGAATTAATTAATTCAGGAGCTGTACGACTCTAAAAATAACTTCTCCTTTTGCTCTGTGAAACTTCTGCTTCATTTGGTTCATTCACTTATTTGTGTTAAAAAACTGATGGGGCTGCCAGAATCTATGCAACATTCTAAAAACATCGACAAAAAATGTTTATGTTTACCAAATATAAAATCTAAATAGCTTACATAATCATTTCTGTCCAATTTCTTATTTTGACCACAGTGCTTTGCTTGAAGTCCAAACCCACCACAAGCAAAACACGCACCATCCTTTCGCTTCTCTTTTCGGAATTCTGTCGCTATGTGACCTTTACTGTTGCAGTTAAAACATTTGATGTCCCGTTTTATAGCTTGTTATGAAAATTGCACCTTGTCCGCCTATTTTTTTGAAGCAATTTAACAGTATAATGGTTTAACTTGTTGCATATCAAAGCACGTATATAATATATTGTGTATAGCCATATACATATGTAGTTGTTTTTTACATTTGTTACCAATGACAAACAGATTTCGAAATTTAATATAAAGAAAATTAAGAATTCTTTCAAAGTTACAAATTTAAATTTCTTTACTTTGCTTTTCTTTTGTGCTATGCAATTAATTTTTTTTTGATTTTGCTTTGCATCCGTTTGTTTTGCCACCAGCTCCACGTTTCTTATTTTATTTATCGATACATTCCTGATTTTCTGTACTTCTTCGTTAAATTTCCTCATATCTTAATTTTTCTAACATTGAAACATTACATTTTCCTTGCTTCCATTCCCTACCATACATATATTTTCTTTAGTTACACCACCAATGGCAGTTGGTTATTCTCGTTTTTTCCCATATTGTTTTCTTCAAATTTATTTTCTGTTTCCAATTGTCAACTGTCTTTTGGTTTAATCACTCAAAAGTCTCTTGAGTACTTTTCAAAAGTGTCTTTGTTATTTTGATTTCACATTTTTGTACCGCTGGATTTAATACCGTTATCTTGGAACCATCCTTATACGTCTCGTAAAAAAACTTTTTAATGTCTACCCTTGAAAAATGTGTGTTTGTTTGTTTATATGCTTTTCAGAAAAACGTTAATATTATTTTGGAGCAAACTTTTCGATTCATGACATTTTTCTTATAATTGTTTAACACTCTATTTTTTGCCTACGGTTAAAAACTTCATAAACATTTTTCTTTTTCCTTTGCTCGTTTTAATCCCACTTCTGATTTTTAATAGTTGATGGTTTAACAAAGACTCTCTTTATTTTTATACCCTTCACAAATAAAAAAAGGTGAAAGGGTATATTTAGGTTTGTCATTCCGTGTGTAATTTCTTCGATATCAATATGCGACCCCATAAAGTATATATATTTCGGATCCTTATGAATAGCGATGACGATTGAGCGATGTCCGTCTGCCCGTCTGTCTGTACGTGAAATCGGTTTTCCCAAGCCCCCAGAAGAGCTAGAGACTTCGTTCTTGGACTGATCGATTGGAAGTGAGCTAATTTAGAGTGGTATTGAAATTCAGAAAAATGGGAAGGACGGTTCCAGAGGTGGGAAGTTTACACCTATTTCTCGACGCAAAATTAACACCAAAAACCGATTATTTTCTTGCGTATTTGAAAATTGAACCTATTTCATGCCTTGGGACTACTCAATTTTCCATTTAAAACTAAAAAAAAAATCCAGGAATGGGAAATAAAATTTTTTTTGTTGGTACATTCGGTATTTTGTGGTACATATCATAACTAAACTGTTTAAAAATTTTAAGTTTTTCTTAAATAAAACCGTTTTTGGTGTAAGGAAGGCTTGCATCGATGAAAAAAAAATTTAAAAATTTTGAGTTCCCATCCAGGGTTAGGAAATTCAAGTTTTTTTTATACAATAAACTAACCAAAAATCAACTGACGTCGTTTTTCCTGGTTAAAATTGCTTTTTATTTCGGCAAAACAAAATTGGTATCAAAAATTAAAAAAAAAATCTAAATTTCGATTCCAGGTTTCGGTACTGCAATATTTTGTAGTACATGAAAGTAACGAAAGTGGTAACAAATTTGTAATTTTTCCTTTAAAAAACCACTTTATACATCATGAAGACTTATATTGGTAACAAATAATTTAAAAAAAATTAAATTTTCGATTCCAGGGATCGGAAATTGAATATTTTTTTTGACACATTCGGTATTTTGTGGTACATATAATAAATAAAATGTTTAAGAATTTTAAGTTTTTCTTAAATAAAACCGTTTTATACATCAGGAAGATTTGCATAGATGAAACAAAAATTTAAAAAATTAAAAATTCTTATACAGGGTTAGGAAATTTTAATATTTTTTGTACATTAAAATAACTAAAAATTAACTAAAGTCGTTTTATCCTAGTTAAAATTATTTTTTGTCCTGGTAAAACAGAATTGGTATCAAAAATAAAAAAAAAACAAATTTCGATTCCAGGGCTCGAAAACTGATATATATTGTAGTACATGAATGTGACAGAAATGGTTACAAATTTGTAGTTTTTCTTAAATAAAACCAGTTTATACATCATGAAGACTTGCATTGGCAAAAAATTATTTTAAAAAGTTTTAATTTTCTCCTCCAGGGATCGGAAGTTGAAATATTTTTTGGGCACATTCGGTATTTTGTGGTACCTATAATAACTAAAATATATAAATATGCTAAGTTTTTCTTACATAAAACCGTTTTTGGTAACATGAAGATTTGCGTGGATGAAAAAATATTTTTAAATTTAAAGTTCCCATCCAGGGTTAGGAAATTTGAATTTTTTAATACAATAACATAACCAAAAATCAATTAAAGTCGTTTTTTCTTGGTTAAAATAATTTTTTATTCTGGCAATACAAATTTGGTATCAAAAATTTAAAAAAATCCAAATTTCGTTTTCAGTGTTGGATAATGTAATGTTTTGTAGTACATGAAAGTGACAAATTTTAGTTCTTCTTATATAGAACCGCTTTATACATCATAAAGACTTGCATTGGTAAAACATTATTTTAAAAAATTTAGTTTTCGTCTCCAGGGTTGGGAATTTTTTTCTTTTTTTGGCACATTCGGTATTTTGTGGTACATATAGTAACTAATATGTTAAAAAATTTTAAGGTTTTCTTAAATAAAACCATTTTTATTATCATAAAGATTTGCATCGATTAAAAATAAGTTTAAAAATTTAAAGTTCCCATCCAGGGTTCCGAAATTTAAAATTTTTGTATACAATACATAACCAAAAATCAATTTTTTTCAAGTTAAAATTATTTTTTATTTCGGCAAAACAAAATAGGTATTAAAAATTAAAATAAAATAAAAATTTTGATGCCAGGGTTGGATACTGCAATATTTTGAATAACATGAAAAACGCAACTGAAGTACTTTTTATTTTTTGCTAACTGAAACTATTTTTTAAGTTAGAAAGTAGACGTACGTTAGTGAAGGGTATATAAGATTCGGCACAGCCGAATATAGCGCTTTTACTTGTTTAATATGCAATGTAGAATCTACATGCTTAAGGCCCATTTACTCGAACGTTAAAATCGCTAATGTTAGCTAAATGTTAATGATATATATATATATATATATATATATATATATATATATATATAAAGGCCCAACTATAATGTGCTTATGCGTGCTCTAATGCATATGCAATATAGTGCAAACTTTTGTGTGGCTACATAATACTTTTTGAGTTTAAGTACTTACTACACTCAGTTGTAAAAAAATGTTTTGCAAGAGCTAATATATGATATATACATAATATACAAATACATATATAAATGTTACAAGAAACCTCTTTTCAATCGCTGGCATGGTAATTTAAGTTGAGCAAGTTGTGACACTTGAAGTATTTTGGAGGGTACTAAGCAATCTTATGTATGTGAGCCAAATGAAACTGACTTCATGCAAATTACTGAATATTTCTGAAAGATGTGGAACATGCCCAACTGTATAAGTGCTGTTGATGGGAAACAAGAACGTCCCCCTAATAGTGGCAGCCAATATGTTTCCTATACAAAATTATTTTCAATTGTATTATTAACTACATGTGATGTTAATATCGATTTTCACACATTGATATTGGAGCCCATGGAATTCAGAGTGATGGCGGTAAGAATATGTTGTTGTAACTATTTGAATTTAGATTTATCTGTTTTATTTTATGCAGGCATTTTTCAATCTAACAATAATAAAAAAGTTTCGAAATTAAGCGAAACTTTTTTATTATATTAATTTGGGGGATTCACACTTCGTGCTATTTAGTCATATTGTCATAGAGTCATAAAACTTTAGACTGTTTAAAAAAGTTGTTGTTGTGCTGCATATAAAAAGTCATAAAATAATAGCACTCTTGCAGGTATGTTTTTGTGTTGTCATAAAATAACTCTGGAGATCTAAGTCGAACTCTGAAAATCTTTAAGCGAAACGGCGGTAGTATATATTTGCCGCCGTTACTTATATATATTTCACGACTAAAAATTAAATCAAATTTTTATAACATAAAATATATTAAAGGAGCACTAAAACGCAAAAACTAAATATATACAATTGAAAAATTTTTCTCGTTTAAATTACATAGCTGGCAGCCACTGAACGTTTTTCCATATGCCGCCGCAAAAAAAATTTTTTCAGCTCATAACAAGGCAGCAGCTGTTAGAGTTTATATATACAACTTTATTTAGCAGACCAAGTTATGACGGGTTGTTCACACTTGTCATATTTTAAGTGCTATTATTTTATGACTTATGACTCTATGACTACAGTGTGAATCCCCCATTTATATATTTGATTGTTTGCATTAGCACATTCGCCTGTGATAGCCTAAGCATATTAAGCGTTTCACTACTTGCCATATAACAGTTTGGATCAGCTGACATAATAGTTAATCTTTACTATTTTAACGTTAGGCTAAATGAGCGTTTACGATTTCAACGTTCGGCTAAATGGGACTTTAACTCACATATTTAATTATATAAAAAGGGTTTCCTACACACTAGTTGTCCTATGCTTATATATTTCAAGTAATCAAATAAGAGATAAATTAATAAATAAACTAAAATATGCAGTCTAAAATACTAATAATGGTAAAATTGCTAACAGCGAAAGAAAATATTAATATTATGCCCCATAATTATTCGTTGCTACCAAAATAGAATGCAATAGAAAAAGTACGTATTTCAATGGAAAATATTAAGAACGCCTTTCAATGGCAGCAATAATACAATATAACTTAACCTATTATTATCTTAATACTATATAATAATAATTTATACGAACGTAGTGACTTTTGTCGCCACAATTTTCAAATATATATATATATATATATATATATATATATAAGCAAAGAAATTCACATTATCTGTTA
>OY776277.1:79983786-80011286 GCA_963675445.1 Linnaemya vulpina | reverse complement strand
TTCGAATGTACAATGAGGGGCATTGAAGTCTTATTTAAATTTGAAGTCTTATTTAAATTGACATTTCGTATTTAAATAAAATTCAAAAATAAACTACATTTATATATGTATTCAGTGATTTAATAGGTATTAGGGTTTCCATATAAAAACATAAATTCTGTGTAGAATTTTCTATCCAAAGCATTTCCAATCCAATTCGCATTAGAATATCCATCTAACCATTTGTCCATTCTAGTCTTAAGTCCACAGTATCATACTTAAATACATTTGATGTTCAATGCAATAAGTCAGATGAGGTAGGAAATTGCTAAATACTTTAGCTTTCTAATTACTTCATTGATCCATATTATATTGTCCTAATAATATGTTTGTATATTGCATCTGTTAATTCGAATTTATCTGAAACTCTGTTGATTTTCATTCCAAGAAAGCATTTCTACATGCTATTAGTATATCGTCTACTAATAGCATGTAGAACATAACATAACAACATCCATTCCAGTTTTAATTTTATACATACACGGCTGATTGGAAGTATTGCTTTCCTCTAGGCCTGATGGTTGGCACACGTCTTGCCTTACAGCGCTTGATATGTCCGTATCTATTATTTTTCCTAAGCACTAAATCCAATGTGCATAGCACTTTCCCACTCTATTAACTTTTTACATGATATTATTTTATTATGGTATTACTTGATAATATTACTTTATATTGTTATTACTTGTAGTATCAGAATTAACCATTTTAATATCAAATCTAGTATTATCCTCTACTGGCTAAACATATCTCAAGTAATTCATATTTGATTCTCCTTTGTCCGCAGAACTGGAACCATTTTCTTCTTTTTCAGAGATGACATGCTCATCTTGAATTATCTCTTCTGCAGAAATAATTTGCTCATCTTACAAATTTTTTCTTGGCTTCTATAACTAAAAATCACCAAATACTTCATGGACTTATTTGTTTGCATTATCGATTCTATTTACAAATAAATTTTCAGAAACTATTACTTCCCGTCTTTCTATAACCTCTTGCATTAAATTGGCAGATTCTTGATTTCCTTAATGTTACCGCATAATATCTAAAAACCCTCATATGCCTAACCTATGGGTTATAACCACAACAAATTTCATATGGAGTTCAATTTAATAGCGCTTTAGTAGACAAAAGATTTTTTAAGTACGCTGCTATATACATAGCTTTTGCCCACATATTCGCATTGAAATAGACCTTTTTACTAAATTTCGTTTAGTATGCTGGCTACACTACTTTCCTTAGATGTACATTCAACTGTAAACTCACGCAAAACACCATTTTCCTGGAGTCCAAAGCTTCTTCTATATACCATATAATATATATATATATATATATATATATATATATATACATATACATATATATAAATATATATATATATATATATATATATATATATATATATATATATAATATATATATATATATATATATATATATATATAAACCTATATACCGTAAACCTGCGTTTAATATTAATGTAAAGAAAAATAATTTGTGGATATATGTATATCTAAATAATAAAAAAATCTTATCAAAAGTTAAACGTTAGAGAAACGTTATATTAAATTGAATTTAACCAATAGATTAGTTTAAATCTAGAGCAACTTATTTATTCTATATTATTAGTTATTTCATATTAGGTAAATTATGTAATACCTGAGTCAGTTGCGCTTGTGACAAAAATAAAACAGCAAAAATATAATATTAAAGAGAAAATATATTTATATCACCATCAATGCTGACACTACAAACCAGAGTCGGCACTTTGAGTCACGATGACCGGATCAGGGCGTGTCATTGTGTCAAATCCTAATTTTTCTTTCTAATTTAAAAATCCTGCATTGTTTATGCCGTGTTGTTGATCACTGTCGGTGTTCAGTTATGAAGGCCTAACACTGATCACTAAACAACCTTTCAAACAATTACTGGCAACATACGCGGGCTGCGGGCAAGCTTTTTCTTTGTGTATGCACGTTTGTCTCCATCGGCCAGATGGGTTTGCCTTAAGTGAGACTCAGGTGTCTCAAAATTCTGACCCACAGGATTTTTACATACCTGGATATCACCTACTATCACTATTCTTTCTTCATAGGGTCCTTGCAATCTATTTTAAGTGCAACCAGACCACTGATTGTAAAATCTCTCGAGAGAGTTTTGCGTCTCACTCGCAATAGTTATTTTCGACGCCTCAAATAACAGAATTGATTTACAATTGATTGATTTAAAATGATAATTAACTTTATTTACATAACTTTTTAAAATTTTTTAGCAAATTTTTCTCAATATTACAATGTTTTCTTTTTGTTAAAAGAAACGAAAGTCAAAGTCATATGTTTACTGTGAATGACTTAAATTATATTCGAATGTACAATGAGGGGCATTGAAGTCTTATTTAAATTTGAAGTCTTATTTAAATTGACATTTCGTATTTAAATAAAATTCAAAAATAAACTACATTTATATATGTATTCAGTGATTTAATAGGTATTAGGGTCTCCATATAAAAACATAAATTCTGTGTAGACTGACTATATACGCAATGAAGTTATGTACCAGAGCCAGCAACCACCAGACGCGAGTGATCCAGAATTTAGCTGCATTTGGGGTTAAATTCAAAATAAAGCCACATCTTTTGTATTTTGGGTTTCTTTACAGAAGCTCAAACGCGGAAATGGAAAAAACTATCTCTAATTTCGACGCCCTTTCCGACACAACATCGAAGAAAAAATTATCCGAACAGTGAAATCGTTGTTGCTGGTGATTTTAATGTTTATAATTCATCTTGGCTTCGCCATTCGAGCCACACAACTTCAGAGCTATTCGCAGCGCATAACTACCTCGTGCAGCTAGTGAATGAGCCAACACATATTTCGTGTTTTGATAATACCCTTGATCTTTTTCTTTCTTCACATCCAGACAAATATGTAATGGGAGTCAGCGCACTTCTCGGAAATTCGGATCATTGCATCATTTCTGCCTCCTTTTTGATTACAGAACTTCGAAACGTTTCACAGTCAGCTACGAAACGTTTAAAATATATCTACGAAAAGGCTCTTTGGAATGAGCTCAACAATTTCTTTAGGCATTTCAATTGGAAACTTTGCTTTCTTGACAGTAATGTCGATGCCGTGGCGGAAATGGTGGAAAACATAATATTGCTCGGAATGAAATCTTTCATTCCATCCAAGCGAACTTCGATTAAGCCTAATTTGAAGTCATGGTTTAACCAGACATGAAGAATCGCTGTCAGATCCAGAGAGGCTGCATGCAGTATTTGTCGTACTAACAAAAACGCTGAAACTGATTTGTATCGCAAAAGGGCGAGATTTTCGTGTGCCAAGATATTAAGATGCGAAAAAGCTCTATACGAGCAGCGTTTTCGTGCTAAAAATCTTTCTGCCTCTCGGGGCAGTAAGAGTTTCTGGTCATTCGTCAAAAGAGTGAAGGATAACGCTAGTTCTTCAATTCCGATTCTTTTGAAGGGTGACCAATTATTCACTGACCGGTTGATAAAGCTAACCTTTTTGCTGAAATATTTACAAGTAATTCACACTTGCTGAAAAGCAATCAACCACTGCCGGTTCTTGAAGGCGTATCCGTAACTATGCGAAAGATACTTTTTAGGGTTCGGGCGGTCAAAAAGGTCATATCGAATCTCAATGTAAATAATTCTCCTGAGCCGAGTGGAATTCCAGCACTAGCCTTAAAGCAGTGCTTTTCGACGTTAGCTCGTCCTCTGACAATCCTTTTCAGCACTATTTACCGTACAGGGGAATTTCCCTCGTGCTGGAAGGTTACGCATGTAACGCCAATCCCCAAAAACTACTGCCTAATCGCTGTTTGTCTGCGCTTTCCAAGGTGATGGAAAGCATGGTGAATTTCCACCCTGTGAAATATGTTGAGTCAAACAGCTTCCTTAATGACCGCCTATATGTCTTCTGTAGGGGCCTATCGGCCTTTCTTTCGGAAAAGTGGTGCCAATCTATACATCACTTCGGCGAGAGTAAGGTAGTTGCTCTAGATATTTCTTAAGCATTCGACAGAGTGTGACACGGAGCACCTGTGTCGAAACTTAATGGTTTTTGGTGTCGGTGAACGTCTTCTCTTGCTTCTCCGAAATCGTGCTATAAAAGTTGTTATAGACGGGATTTCATCAAACTTCTCATTTAATAATGGCAAGTTTGAAATAAATATCTCTAGTTATTCTAAGAAGTGTTGGGTAAAGGTCCCCTGATGATCTGCATTAGCCCCAGTGAAATGCGCATAGGAACTAGCTACAGCCCCTCAATTGATCCTTTGAATTTTAATATAACTTATGGGAAAAAAGAATCAGCACGAAAATAAAAATTAAAGAGTTAAAACGACAATTCCCAAAAACATTTACTAATTGAAGGTATCTATTTCGCCATTTAGCATGTACTTATTATTTGTAAATAACCCAACATTTTGAATTATTTGGATTTTCTTACTCTTATGAAGTTAAAAATACGTTCTCATTGCACATATATACTCGACCATTTTTTATTAATGGTTGGCTTAGGAGTACTGATAAAAAGTACTACAATTGAACGAAGTTAAAGACCGTACACACCGGCTTTTTTAATTAATTATTTGGCTAAAGACTATTGGAAAATTGCATTCTAAATGTACATACATAATATATGGGTTATAAATGACAGTATGATTCTGCTAATAAAAAAGTGTGTTATATCTTGGCCCTATTTCACTAAACTACAATTCTACGAGTTTGCAATCACAAGTCTAATTCTTACAAGTGCTGATGAATTGTGTTTCATTTACATTTTCACAACAATTGTAGCTTTTTTCACTTGTAAACAACAATTTCTACAATTACAATTATATAAAATATTTTGATAAAGTAAACATACACATATGTGAATATATGTATATTAGAGTACTCGTGAAATTACAAAGAGTGGCCGCACAATTAAAAACATCGGTGACCATTTCGGGTCTCACCCTCAAATAATTTAAAACTGGAAAATTTTGAGGAATCTTCTGTTATTTGATAATGAAGGAATTAGCCAATCTTTAAGCGGACCTGATGAATCACGCAAAATGATTCCGTTCTGAATTGGACGCCAGCCGTTTTCCATTCTACGGAACAAACAACTATTACTAAAGACGCGAGAGTCTTGGGTACCTCCAGGCCAATTTGCATAGGAGTAGTAGAACTGCAGATCGGTTCCACAAACCACCATAAATGAAATGGAGTGAATACCATGCCGATCGACATAAACTTCTTCATGCCTTTTGGGTGCATCTAATTTTAATAAAGTGCCGTCCAAACAGAGAAGAATTTAGACACAATGTCCAGCGTACATACGTTGCAAACAAAGCGGAATTAATTGCAGTTACTACGCTTTTTATACTCTGCATACAGTGACATTGCTTACACCATGCAAGTCACCTATTGCATAGTATGTGGTTCCTGTTCATAACCAACGTAACGTTATCAGCAGCTGCTGTTGCACCGTGAGAAAATGGCTTCTATTTGTCTCTCTCTCCAGTATTGAAAACAACAAATTTATCAGCAAAAGAAATTTGTCCCGTTTTAGCCTATTTATATTATTTTGATAAGCAATTCATAACAAATACACTGAGCTCACCCCTTTTTATTAACCGAATCAACTGTTAATTTTTTTTCTTTTCGCATTATATTATATAGCTTCAAGAAAACTGATAAACGAAATGAACGAGCAGGTTCTTTTTTTAAAGAATGAAGAAATTTAGCGGTCACTAGAACGAACTTTTTGGTATCCAAGGGATAGTGTCTAAGATTTGCGTCAGTACCAATATGGCCTACCGGACGGTGGTCTTAACACCGGGTGAAATTAATGCTCACCACCACCCCTGTCACTCTAGGGCTCACCTATATGGCCCTCGAGGACACACAGGTTGCAATCTTATACATTTAGTACCGCCATATATACCAAGATCATACACCTTGCTAAGGTGTTCGGGCCAATCTTAAACCCTTGTTGCTTCCGAGGAAATCATGTCATCAGCACCAAGAGGAATCAAAGGTCAAAGTCATAAGACTTATCCCTACTAACACTCTCAGCACCAACAACACACCACGACTTCCGTAACGTCTGCTGATTTGCAGCCGCCCATAGAGGCCACCATCAGCTAGGTCGAAGCCTCAGCATAGTATGAATATGCCAGAACATCAACCCTTCTCTGACACCTCTCCCATCGACTTTTGGTATCAAGCCACAACCAGCACGTGGACTCAATGAAGATACCTCAACCAATATCTGGCCACAGAATCAACCAAAGTCTCATCTGTGGGGCTCAACCAGATCCCGGGGTACCAGTGTAAGGAAAATAGTTACGCCTCGCAGGTCAAGCCAATGTAGGTTTGTAATCTACTATTGATTTTTGATCCTTTGTATTGGCGGGACCCACGTATCTTTCCTTCTGTATTTCTTATCTTTTCCTCAGAAAGCACTGCAACAAGGCGTTACGACTGACCAAGTTGCCTATTGTGCCCCCGGGGGAGGTATACAAGGGATGCATAAAATTGTGTAATTCTAAATCCGTTAAATGAATTGAAAAACGAAAAACATTTATTTATAATTTTACATATCCCTGCTGAAGCCACACAAAGAAGGTATACAATATCTATATTACTAATAAGTAAATACATTCCTCGTAATGCCTTTTGGGAGGGTAGTACTACACACACCGATTTTAAATAGGTATATATCGTTTTAAGGATTTTTCGGAATAGTTCTTTATTTTACTCAGATCGTTTCAGGTAAGGTAAATACTAGCAGTAGTAAACAAAACAATCCTTTTCAAATTCCTTAAAAAGAAAGTTTTAAAAACTGTAGCAAAGAAACATGTAATGTAGACTGTAAGTGTTCTTTAAAACATAATTTTTATAAAAAATGTTGTGTAGAGAGCTCTTCACGTGGACATTATATTCTATGAATACGGAAGATAAACTTTGTACATGCATACTATTATCCATTGAACATAATTTGAACACATATTTATGTATGCATGTTTAGTGTGCGTATATAACATATTAAAAAATTAACATTTATATATCGATGTACTATGTTATATATATTTTAAAATGTTAAGATCTCGTTTATTCGTAATTGTGTATAAACTATTAATAATTTTTTAAACTCTTTTGATATTTTGCCACTGATTTATGTTAATTTTTCCGTAAAAAGTCAATCGGACACATACGTTTTGTCTTATGTCTTAATGTTCTACATGATCAAATGCTAATGAACTGGTATATCTAAATTTTCATCACATCTATCTGCATTATTTTCAACTTTTTGTGAGTTAGTATACAATAAAAGCATTAATTAGGGCAATTTGAATTGATCGCACAGTGCTACGGTCCCATACCAGCAATGGACAAAAATCGAAGGAGTTGTCCTAGATATATGAAATTCGGCATATTACTTGATATGGACTCTACATGATCTCGTGCGAAATCTTAACAAAATAAGTCGAAGGGCACCTACCGCCTACATATTCTTTAATATTGAAAAATCGCCTACTACTCACATATACTTCAATATTTAAGAATCGACAAAAATCACAAAACTCGTAACAAGCGAAATTAACTATATATATATATATATATATATATATATATATATATATCGGGTGGCTGATGAAAACCGCTACCAAAAAAAAATGTAATAACTTTTTTTCTATTTAATGAATGTGGTCCATTTTTTATTTTATTTTGCAGATTGATTCTTAGATTTGACAAAAATGGATAACTGGGACACCGAAACAAGAATTTGGATTGTCCGCCGTTATCACGCACTGGAGGCCGTAGTTTCGGTTCAAGGAGAGTACAGGCGCACATTTGGCGGCAATCCTCCGAGCAGATGGACCATAATGAGACTTGTAAACAATTTTGCCGAGCATGGGACAGTCAACAGAAGACCTTATTCCCATATAAAATTCAAATGGCGAACAAACTGAACGCTGCAGACTTGCCGATACGCTTGGAATTTTGCCAGAAGATGCTTCAAATGGTGGAAGAGGATGGAAACATTTTGAACTGTCTTTTCATGTCTGACGAGGCCCATTTCGATTTGAACGGCAACATAAACAAACAAAATTGTCGAATATGGAGTGCTTCCAACCCACAGACACTCCATGAGACGGAATTGCATCCACTTCGTGTCACAGTGTGGTGTGCAGTTTCATCACGCTGCATTGTCTTCGAAGAAAACGGTCACCCCTTTACGGTTACTGGAGACCGTTACTTGAGCATGTTGAGAGAGTTTTTTTATCCAGAATTACGCCGAAAGAGAATTCCTTTTAACTCTGTGTGGTTTCAGCAAGATGGTGCTTGTCTGCAGTGTAGTTGTATGTGAAATCAGGGACCCGCCTACCACTCATATTTTCTTAAATATGCTAAATTTAACTAAAATCACGAAATATAAATATACCCTGGAAAAACATTGCTTAAATATGATTACTTTTTGGTGAGTTAACCAATGTTTTTCACAAGGCGTGTCGCAAAATTCATGGATCGCTTTTTGTATATAAAGCCATGCAAAAAATACCACAGTTTAACTTCTATAAAAGAATCTACGAACCTTCTTTCCGTCGCTAGTATTCCTAAAACTTGTCAATTAACAATCCACTTTGTTTTGTATTCTAGTTTTATTTTGCAAATATTCGTTTTTGCATTCTTGGCCAACATGTCAAGTTTTAAATAGAATTCTGTACGCAATGTGTAAAAGATATTCAAAAAATGTATCCAGCAGTGTAGGATTAATAACCCATACTTATAATTGTCTGGTTTTGGGACTCTCGGCATATGCATAAATGTATAAAATTCAGTTCTAATGGCATTGCAAATAAAACACCTACTTGCTGCATTTGTGCTACTCAAAACATTGGCAACTGAGCCATCTATTATAGTGCAATGCTTGTCATATGAAATATCTGCAATTATTGCATTTTCTTTTTCCAATTACATCGCATTCCAAATTTTTTGTATCGGTATCAATTTTATAGAAAGTATCTTTTTCAAACACAAACTTTATTGACCTACAAATTAATTTTGATGACGCTGTTTGCTTGGCCCACTATAACTCTTTTGTAGCCTTATTTTCAGGTCAAGAAATAAGTAAGAATCAGATACTTCATATTAAATCAGATATTGATATTATAATTACCTTAGGGGAACAAAAGCTACAAAAAAAAAACATGAAGTCATCCGTTTGGGCACCACCTTCTAATTTTTGCTTTTTATATCAAATAAATTACACGTTATAGGCCTGCATATTCATGCAAAATGTATAATTTTAGACACTTTTTGAATCCATATATCTTGTAAAGGTGGACGAAAGTTGTTGAGAGTTCTTAAATTTAATAAATAGTGACATAAAATCGAAGAAAAAATATTATATTTGATGTATTTTTTTAATTTTCCATTCAACTTTGGCCAAAAACGTCAAAGCTATATTCAAAAAAACATTACTAAGTTATATATGTTTTTATAAATACGCTTATCAAACAAAAAATCAAAAATTTTTAAAATCGTCTAAAAAGTTGATTTTTGTGAAGTCGCAATAAAAACCTGGCGGTAACAAAAATGGGTCAAATCAAAAAACTCCTTCAGATTTTTGTTAGCTGTATTGTTATATATTTAAATCAATTATTTTTAATAATATTTGCGGAGATCATTTTTTTGATTTTTGTCCGCTGATGGTAGCACTGTGCGTCGTTTACCTAATATTAACGCACGAAATAATAATTCAAATAGTTTTGTATCTATATCTTGAAGGTAAAAAGCACATATTTAAGACATACTGCTAAACACATTAACGAAATTCTATTCACATGAACAATCGTTAACCCACAATATAGGAATATTTGCACTGAATATATAAAAAACTTTTATATATGTATATCTTTTGCTATATTCATACATATATTTTATGTATGTAAGTAACTTATAAAATCAGCCTGCTTAAAACTGTACAAAATATTAAATCTTATTGGTCAAATCAGAGTTGAAGGATATATGTTTTAAAAACTAGTCGTAAAATTGCTGTTTCTTAGTCTTAATTAAAATTAACAATTGTTTTTATATTGCATTAAGTAAATTATGTAAAGTGTTAAAAGTGAACTCACCTCCCTGATCGTCGAGAGCTACAAGGGTTCGAATCCCTGCTTCCTTGCTCTGGTGTGCAGCAAAATGTAAAATATTTGTAAAGTTGTGTAAAGTTAGTGTTCAAAGAAATTATATTTGTAATTTAATATAAAAATGTAAAGTTTATTTTTAATATATGTATATAATAATGGATATGTATGCTAAGGTTTTATTTGGTACAAAATATACTTAGTGACAAAAATATGGTAAATAAAACTTAGTTTTCGAAACTAGTACTCTGTCAGTAAACTGAAAAATGTATTCAATCTTGAACCCATACAAGTTTTGTATTATAAAACAATATCTCTTTTAATCATATATATATAAATATATATATATATATATATATATATATATATATATATATGTACATAGAAATATAACTGTTAATAAATTAACTATTTGACATACTGTCGTTGTACTATTATAATATGAAATTTATTTCTTGGGTGATAAAGTCTATATGCATTTCATTTGCGCTTTATACCAAATCGTCAGTAGACTTTAACAACAGTTTTGAAAAGTTTCAAACTTCTCAACTTATTAAAAGACTTCTATAAACCATCTGATAATTGTGTTAATAAATTAACTATAAAAATTCACAAATTATTTTAAAAAATCACATTATAATAAGTGTAGTAGTCGATATGATTATTTTTATTTTTTGAATAAAAGTTGCTTGTTGGGTTTTGGTTTGTATAAGTTTCATAGTCTACTACACTTATTATAATGTGATTTTTTAAGATCATTTGAGAATTTGTATAGTTAGTTTATTAACAGAATTCTCAGATAGTTTATAGAAGCCTTTTAATAAGTTGAGAAGTTTGAAATTTTTCAAAACTGTGGTTAAAGTCTACTGACGATTTGGTATAAAGCGCCAATGAAATGCATGTAGACATTGCTTAACCACCCAACAAATAAACTTCATATTATAATAGTAATATGACAGTATGTCCAATACTTAATATATTAAAAGTTAAATTGAGGTTTTACTTTTTATTTTGCCTTATAAATACTTTCATTGTTATCCAAAGGATTTCTAATTGTATAAAGGTGTAGAAAAATAAAATAGAATCATATCGAATAAAAGTTGTTTGTTGGGTTTTGGTTTGTATAAGTTTCACAGCCTACTACACTTATTACAATGTGATCTTTTAAAATCACTGGTGAATTTTTATAGTTAATTTATTAACACAATTATCAGATGGTTTATAGAAGTCTTTTAATAAGTTGAGAAGTTTGAAACTTTTCAAAACTGTGGTTAAAGTCTACTGACAATTTGGTATAAAGCGCCAATGAAATGCATATAGACATTATTTAACCACCCAACAAATAAATTTCATATTATAATATGTATATAGAAATATATGTATGTATATTGTATATGTATCTGCACATCTGCACGGATATTCCTATATAAAATCTATTAAGATATTTGTACGAATAAAAAAAGGGCAACGACCCCGCGTTATGATAACAGGTAACTATAACGGATTGGAGGGCATGAAAAAGATTCCCCAAAAAAAAAGACCTATTATTCAAAGTGGCCCCTTATTCGGCACACTGCAAGATACGGCTTTGAAACCCTTAGCAAAAGATTTCTAAGCGTAGGCTATAGAATGGGGTGTCCCCTCGACAAATGCAAGGGGAAAGGTTCTATTGGACGCTCTTTCTGCACTGGGTGTTATACTTTTAAATTCTGGAAATGAAAAAACCTTCATTTCCCAGCAATACTACCATAAACCGAATAAGCTGAAGAGTATCTGATATTGTTACTCACAGCGAGCCCAGTGCCATTATTATAGATGTGCAGGATGATATACGCCATGTGACCCTCCAGGCCCGAAATTTAACAGGATGGAAAGTGAGTACCTTTGATAAAGATATTTTTGCCATCTGTATGGAGGATATGGACTTACATAGTTCAGCTGAAGATATGGCAGTACAATTCGTAAACTATATCACGCGGTCGTGTGATGTATCTATGGTGAAGCGGAAAAGATCCGCAAAGAGGCCACTGGTTTATTGGTGGAATAATGATATTGCTAGCTTGAGAGCCAGAAAGCAATATAAAAAAACTCGATGTAGGTTAAAAAATAGTGCACAGAAACAGAATTATAGTGATGAGAGGAGGGCCCAAAGTATTGAAATCTGTAGGAGCAAGCGGAAGTGTTTCTTTAATATAAGTGAAGAGGTAGATAGTAATCCCTGGGGTCTTGCATATAAGCTGGTCACCAAAAAACTTGAATGCTTAGGCCCATCGCAGCCGAGTGAAGGGCTAATTCTGTAGAAAATTGTTTACCACATCTTCCTCCATCCGGAGGCACCACCTTGGAAACACAACTCTCTTAGCGAAACCTTAGACTTTCCCTCGGCTACAATAGCTAAAATCGATGACGTTGTCCCTACGTTTAAAGACAAACAGGCACCGGGCCTGGACCGTTTTCCAAATATGCTATTTATAAAGGCCATCAATCTGTATCTCGAGAAGGTCTAAAGAGTGGTAAATGTGTGCTTAAGTATGGGAAATTTTCCAGCAAGATGAAAGAGACAGAAGCTGTTGTTAATACTCACGGAAAATAAACCCCTTGAGGACCCCTCATCTTATGAGCCACTGTGTACGAGAGATACATGTGAGAAATCGCAAGAGAATGTAACCTGCAAAAGACTTGCGAATCGCGTTGAAGACAGACATAACCAATTGACTTCAACCAATTTGACTTCAGGAAAGCAAGGTCTACGGTGGATACTATACATATGGTGGAATAAACTCCTGCTCGTGCTATTTATGAAAACAGTTGGAAGAATGGTATGAAAGAGTACTGTAAGGTTGTGACGTTAAATGTAAAGTACGCATTCAACACAGCAAACTGGGTTCGTATTGTTGATGCCTTAGCTCGCTTAGACGTTCCAGAATACCTGATAAGAATAGTACAGGATTCTTTCGGAAATAGAGAATCGGTCTATGATACAGATGTAGGTATAAGAAAAAGAACGATTAGTGGCGGAGCTTCCCAAAGATCGATACTGGGACCGTTAATGTGGAATGTAATGTAGGATTTGTAGACGACAGAATGTGTGAGGCCAAAGAATTATTAGAGGCTAAAACCATTGCCAATGCCAGTGTTCAAACCCCAGTGTACCTCAATGGGATTAACTGCAGCTAATCATAAGACCGAAGCGGTTTTGATTAGTAGCCGTAGGGCTAGGAAAACTGTTACCCTGAATGTTGTCACCTGTTGTATTTCTGATATATCTAGGCATGATTACTGACACACGTACATATATCTTTTCGTGAGCACTTAACGCTATCTCGGATTATACCAACTACAAGAGAACCAAAGTATCTTCAGATTAAACTGCTCGCTGGAGTTGTAAGGCATTTTTATCGCCTGTGTGCTTTCACACGGTGCATTTCGAACAATGTCGGAAGAAGCTGCTTTTATCACTGCAGGTATATTAATACCCGACATCAGGTTATGGCTGAATAGGAAACATGGTAATTTAAACTACTATTTTACATAAATCTTGTCTGGTTGTTTTAAGACATATCTATTTAGTTGCAATCATTACGGTTCTGCATTCTGCCAACATTGCAGTGGGCATGTTGTTGAGTACGCTGAGCATGTCGTGTTTGTCTGCTCACGATTCAACAACTGGAGGTCCTATTTAGAAGAAAGGTTGGGGTTTATTACCAGCCTAGGATATATAATTTCGGTCATGGTGGAATCCTTATTAATTGGGCCAGCGTGTTTAATGTTGTACAGCTAGTTGTAATAGAACTTCACAGATAAGAACAGAATCGTAGAAGAATTAATACGTCTTAGAATACGTTAGTAACTAACGATGATGCATGTGCATATGTTCCGAACCTCCTTCCTCAGGAGATATGATATACATATATATATATATATATATATATATATATATGTATATATATATATATATATATATATATATATATATATATATGTATATATATATATATATATATATATATATGTATATATATATATATATATATATATATATATATATAATATATATATATATATATATATATATATATATATATATTATATATATATATATATATATTTATATATATATATATATATATATATATATATAAATATATATATATATATATATATATATATGTGTGTGGGTCTGACAAGATTGATTTGTAATCCATATGTAGCTCTTTTCATTCTAATAATTGAACAGCACTACTTTAACACCGCCTCAACTACTTTCTCCAATGAAGCACACATGGGTGACGCAGTTTACAACCTTTTTTATTGACAGTTTAATAAGTAGCAAATCTACTATAACGCAGTATATAAGAGGCTTATGTAAAGCTTAAAAAAGTAAATAGTGTAAATAGAATTTCAGCTCAACGACCTATCTGATCCTATTTACTAAAATCTGTTTATTGAGCTTGTGCATTACTTTTATTAATAATAACTATCTCAGTAATTTCAATTATATAAGGCCATGCATGTTTTCAGTACGTTCAGTAGCTCAGAGTTTTCAATAATATTATTTTATTAAGTTTACATGTATGTACATATTTACATATATTTATGCACGTACATAATAGTCTAACAAAGCAAAATATAAGTTTTTCCATAAAAAATTTATTTTAGTTTTGTTTTAAGACTTGTTATAATATACAAATATAATATATAATATTCAAAATATGGTATCAACTAATCTTGCTCACTTAATATACATACGTATTTATGGATAGGAAAATATGAATAGGTATTGGTTAAACTTTGCATAATACTCAAGTTCATATCTAACATTAAAACTGCTCAGCTCCAAAACAAAAACGCTCAGTATTGATATATTTATATATACATATATATATATATATATATATATATATATATATTTATATATATATATATATATATATATATATGTATATATATATATATATATATATATATATATTTATTTATAAATATGCATATATATAAAATACCTTTTGGGTGAACTAGAATCAGCATATTTGCGGATATTGATACGTAATCAATAAATTCAACGACCTAAAAAAAGTTGGCTGGAAACAATTAATGTTGAATACGGCGTAGATAAGTTCAATCTTGTTGCAATCAGGAACTCATTGTTACATTAAATATTTAAACGATTGTGTTAATCTTTTAAGAGTATTTGGTTGGAAATTATATTAAAGGTGACAAAATGTACAACGTGGAAAAATTCTGTTTCATTTATCTACAGGTGTAGTTGATAGCGCTTCAGAATCAATTTTTTGAGTCAATCCATTTAAGATCTTATCTTTCAATGCACCCGAGCAGGGACCTGTAACACATAAAAACAGTTTTCGAAGCCTGTGGAACATATATGCTAAAGACGGATAACATATACATTAGTGTAGCCGTTATTTTTTTCGTATTTTCACATGGCAAACTTCTTAGATTGATTCCAAATTATAAAAAAAATATATAAGAAATTTTAGATCGTTTTCATAATTTTTGGGCGTGCCTTGAGCCCACAAGGTTTGCTAAAAATACTATTTTTCTCACTATGGCTCGTTTTAAATGTTCATAACGTCAGTAATATTTATTTTAGAAAAAAAAACCTTATTCACAAATATTATAGTGCTATATCTGATGAACAATGTTGCCCTTTATTAGTTTTCTTTGACATTAATATTTAATCCAGAAAAAACCAAATTAAAAAACAGAAGCAAACTTTTCACATATCTGCGCATTTTTTTCCTGGTGATTACATTGTTCTGCAAAAAACATTTTTTGTCTTTCCTTTAAATAAAACTATGTGCACTATATAGATTTTGTTGCGCTAAACTTAAATCCGTTTTCGGTTTTTTTCCATCAGACCGTGATTTTTTTTTATGAGCGTTGCAATTTTTTCCCCCCAAAATTAGTCAGGTACGTATACCCTAACTCGTGAACGGGAAAAATAGCATTTTTAACAAACTTTGTGGGCTCAGGGCACACCCAATATTATGCAAACGACCTTAGATTTCTTATATATTTTTATACCCTTCACAAAAATGTGAAAGGGTATATTTAGGTTTGTCATTCCGTGTGTCATTCGATATCAATATGCGACCCCATAAAGTATATATATTCTGGATCCTTATGAATAGCGATAACGATTGAGCGATGTCCGTCTGTCTGTACGTGAAATCGGTTTTCCCAAGCCCCCAAAGAAGAGCTAGAGACTTCGTTCTTGGACTGATCGAATGGAAGTGAGCTAACATAGATTAACCTATTTCATGCTTTGGGACTCCTCAATTGTCTGTTAAGACTAAAAAAAAAATTTTTTTTCAGGGATGGGAAATTAAAAATCTTTTTTTTTGCTCATACAGTATTTTGTGTTACATATAATAACTAAAACTTTTTTTAAATTTTAAGTTTTTCTCAAATAAAACCGTTTTGGGTGTCATGAAGATTTGCATCTATGAAAGAAAAAAATTTTAAATTGAAAGTTCCGATCCAGGAACTAACTAACGTCGATTTTTCCTGGTTAAAATTATTTTTTATTTCAGCAAAACAAAATTGGTATCAAAAATTAAACAAAAATCAAAATTTCGATTCCAGGGTTCGGTACTGCAATATATTGTAGTACATGAAAGTAACGAAAGTGGTAACAAATTTGTAGTTTTTCTTAAATAAAACCGCTTTATACATTATGAAGACTTCCATTGGTAAAAATAATTTAAAAAAAATTAAATTTTCGATTCCAGGGATCGGATATTGAATTTTTTTTTTGACACATTCGGTATTTCGTGATACATAATTAATTAAAATGTTTAAAAATTTTAAGTATTTCTTAAATAAAATAGTTTTATACATCAGGAAGATTTGCATAGATGGAAAAAAATTTTAAAAATTAAAAATTCCTATCCAGGGCTAGGAAATTTTAATATTCTTTTACATTAAAATAACTAAAAATCAACTAACCTCGTTTTTCCTGGTTAAAATAATTTTTTGTCCTGGCAAAACAGAATTGGTATCAAAAATTAAAAAAAAAAAATTTCGATTCCAGGGTTCGAAAACTGATATATATTGTAGTACATGAAAGTGACAGCAATGGTTACAATTTTTGCCTCCAGGGATGGGAAATTGAAATATTTTTTGGGAACATTCGATATTTTGTGGTACATATAGTAACTAAAATGTATAAATATGTTAAGTTTTTCTTAAATAGAACCGTTTTTGGTAACATGAAGATTTGCATGGATGAAAAATATTTTTAAGTTTAAAGTTCCCATCCAGGGTTAGGATATTTGAATATTTTAATACATTAACAAAAGCAAAAATCAACTAACGTCGTTTTTTCTTGGGTAAAATTATTTTTTATTCTGGCAGAACAAATTTGATATCAAAAATTAAAAAAAATCTACATTTTGTTTCCAGGGTTGGATACTGCAATATTTTGTAGTACATGAAAGTGACAAAAATTTTTACAAATTTTAGTTTTTCTTATATAAAACCGCTTTATACATCATGAAGACTTGCATTGGCAAAACATTATTTAAAGAAATTTATTTTTCGTCTGCAGGGTTGGGAAATTGATTTTTTTTGGTACATTTGGTATTTTGTGGTACATATAGTAACTAAATTGTTTAAAAATTTTAAGTTTTTCTTAAATAAAACCATTTTTGGTATCATGAAGATTTGCATCGATGAAAAATAAATTTAAAAATTTAAAGTTCCCATTCAGGGTTCCGAAATTTAAAATTGTTTATGCAATAATTAACCAAAAATCAATTAATGTCGTTTTTTCCAAGTTAAAATTATATTTCATTTAGGCAAATAAAATTGGTATGAAAAATTAAAAAATAAAATAAAAATGTTGATTCCAGGGTTGGATACTGCAGTATTTTGTATAACATGAACATTACCAAAATGGTTAAACATTTTTACTTTTGCCTAAATAAAGCTTTACACATTATGAGGACTTGTATTGGTAAAAACAAAATTTGAAAAATTAAAATTTCGTTTCCAAGGGTGGGAGATTTTGGAAATTTTTTTGATTAACCAAAAAACGCAACTGAAGTTGTTTTTATTTTTTGCTAACTGAAACTATTTTATAAGTTAGTAAGCAGACGTACGTTAGTGAAGGGTATATAAGATTCGGCACAGCCGAATATAGCACTTTTACTTGTTTATAATTTGGAATGAATAAAAATAGCAAGCGCCTTTAATCACATTGTTACTGTTTTCCAATTTGTGTGAAACTGATATATTTTCAATATATTATTGAAATAATTTTGGTATTATTGGATGTTGAACATAAGTACATGTTTAATAGCATCTAATTTGTGGAGACAGATGCAAATGTGCGAGTTCAAATACAAAATCATGCATTGACCGATGCATTTGCTAGGCAACTACTTGCGGTAGCAAAGGTGAAAATGTCTATTGATCATGCTACTGGGTTAATAAGTCCAGGTTCATACGAGAAAGTTTTTGCTGCTCTTTCGAATTTGAAGAGAGCGGATAGGAGAGTGGTATTTGGAACGGAGCCGCTTGCCGCTTATACTCGTGAAGTTAGTCTTATGGCACAATTGGCAATTATTTTTATTTGTCCTTGCTTTGCAATTTCTGCTTAGCTGCAAGGAACATTTTTAATCATTTGAACAGAAGGAGACTGCATTCTTGCAAATTCCCTTTAAATAAAAACAATATAAAATAATACAATTTTCACTTTGAACTGGTAATAAATTTCTTTAACACAAACTTAATGAAACAAACTGTTGAATAGTTAAAAATTTGGTAGTATAAGATATCGAAAGTTTGTTCAAACAGACTGCTCTATGAGAACATTTAGGTAGCTTTAAAAAGAATTTGAGTAGCAAAAACATCATTTTCGCACTACCGAAGCAAGCGGTATCAATCAGTTGATACGGTTACAAATCAAAATCTGTTAATTATTAATTAGAATTTTTGAATTCTTTGGGGAGTTATAAGGTGTTTAATCTTTCTGTTAAAATATGAAATTCAAATCAGCCTTGATTGTGAAATGCGACAAGAATAGCCGTCAAATGACTTAATTTGAACAAGCTATTTATGTGCCGTTTTCCAATGATTCTTCAAGAGATACTATTCGCATTCAAAATATACGTCTCTGGTTCGCTATGACAAAAAAGTGACAATCTTTAAAGTTTCACGAAAAATATCTGAAATATCTCTCGATATAAAGCCATCAAAAATTTTTAACAATTGCAGGTAATACGCAAGTAAATAAATCAACTTGCATAAACTTTGAAAATTTCTTATTTTATAATCCTTGGCAAGAGATCCGCTAGATAATTCATAAGTATGTATTTATATTTATATGTAGGCTTATTAGCACTCAGTATTTAAATGTACATAAATATGCGCATGCAGACAAACTTAACAAAATGCTTAATTTGAAACAACTTTTGGGCCGTGTTTTTAAGATGTTGATTAAGTCTAAATTTAGTTTAACTTAGTCTAAAACTCTGATTATTACAGCGAAATATGACAATCATTCAAGAAACTCTTGGTATATCATTTCATCTACCTCATTCGAAATTTCTGTTACCTTCGGCCATTATTTGTACGTCTGCCAGCGCAAATAAGGATTTTCTTCTTATTATTGATTATATTGCTTGTAAAATGTTATTGACAGTACTTAGATCGATTAAAATTTGCAGGAACATATATTATGATAACAGTATCAAGGCTTGAAAAAAAGATATATCGGACAAATAGAAGTCGTGGTTGAAGGGGATTTTTAGATCTGATATTTGCATAGCGTCCAAATTGGCTCTAAAATTTTTCTTGCTTCTGTGAATCTGATACGCTACCTCTTAAAGCAGGTTGTTTGTTGTTGACTTCTTAATAATGATTCAACAGAATAATCTTAAATTTGTTTAGCCCGTGCTAGTAAGAAGTTTTGAAATAAGTTGATTTAGTATAAAAAAGAAATTTTGACGAGCAACTATAAACGAATAATGACGCTTAACCTCAAAAAGTTTCAGAAAAATTTTAGTGTAAAAACATATTTTGGAAACTAGAGACAGAATTTATATTTTTTGTCATCTATTATGTAGTTCAAGGTTACAAACTTCAAATTTTGCTGACAAGTCGATAACGCAACTATGTAAACAAAAACAGAAACTTACACAGAAAAAAGAAAGTTGTTGTGTGTGAACCGGGAAACTCAGTGATAACATTCAAAAATAACAATAAAATCGACAAATGGATGATAAAATAAGAAACACTGAACAAACCCCAGATTTAAACCTGTCCTCAACCAGATAAAAAACTTATTGGACGCTAATAATGTTGCTTTCCATCGGTAAAAAAGTTACCAAAATTTACTTCTTTTATATATTGCACAGACATGGTTCGCAACGTGCTTTTAAATAATTTATATGAATATAAAAATTTTTAACCTAATATATATATATATATATATATATATATATATATACTTATGATATATATATATATATATATATATACTTATGATATATATATATATATATATATATATACTTATGATATATATATATATATATATATATATATATATGTATATATATATATATATATACATATATATATATATATATATATATATATATATATGTATATATATATATATATATATATATATATATACATATATATATATATATATATATACATATATATATATATATATATATATATATATATATATATATATAAAAGTATATGTATATATATATATATATATATATATATATATATATAAAGTATATATATATATATATATATATATATATATATATTTCTATATATATATATATATTTATATATATATATATATATATATATATATATATATATATATATAAAGTATATATGTATATATATATATATATATATATATATATATATATATAATTTTGAAAAGTTTCAAACTTCTCAACTTATTAAAAGACTTCTATAAGCCATCTGAGAATTCTGATAATAAATTAACTAAAAAAAATTTTTAGTTAATTTATTATCAGAATTCTCAGATGGTTTATAGAAGTCTTTAAATAAGTTGAGAAGTTTGAAACTTTTAAAAATTGTGGTTAAAGTCTACTGGCGATTTGGTATAAAGAGCCAATGAAATGCATATAGACATTTGCTTAACCACCCAACAATTAATTTCAATTCTATATATTCCACGAGCACCAACCCGGAACAGCTTCAACATTTCGTCAGTTCCTGAGCAAGGAGGTCCGGAACATATGCACATGCTTCATCGTTAGTTACTAACGAATTCTTAGACATATTGATTCTTCTACGAATTTTTTTCTAGTCAGTGAAGTTCTATTACAACTAGCTGTACAACATTACACATACTGATCCAATTTAATAAGGATTCCAACATGACCGAAATTATGTATCCTGGGCTAGTCATACGCTCCAATCTTTCTTCTAAATAGGACCTCCAGTTGTTGAATCGTGAGTAGACAAGCACGACATGCTCAGCATACTCCACAACTTTCCCACTGCAATGCGGACAGATCGGAGAACCATCATGATTGAAACTAAATAGATATGTCATAAAACAACCAAACAAGTTTTGAGTAAGGTATTAGTTTAAATCACGGTGTTCCATAGTCGGCCCTAACCTGATGTCGGGTATTAATATACCTGCAATGATAAAAGCGGCTTCTTCCGACATTGTTCGAATTGCACTACATACTCTGAAAGCACACAGGGGATACAACTCCAGCGAGCAGTTTAGTCTGAAGATATTTTAGTCCTCTTGTATTTGGTATAATCCGAGATAGCGTTAAGTGCTCACGAAAAGATATATGTATGTTCGTGTATCAGTAAGCATGCCTAGATATATCAGAAATACAACAGGTGCCAACATTTAGGGTAATAGTTTTCCTAGCCCTACGACTACTATTCAAAACTGCTTCGGTTTTATGATCAGCTGCAGTTAATCCCATTGAGGTACACTGGCATTCGCAATGGTTTTATCCTCTAATAATTCTTTGGCTTCAAACACTAACGCTCTGTCGTCTTATCGTACATTGCATTCCATATTGACGGTCCAAGTATCGATCCTTCGTTTTCTTATACCTACATCTGTATCTTAGACCAATTCTCTACTTCGGAAATAATCCTGTGCTATTCTTATCAGGTATTCTGGAACGTCTAATAGAGCTAAAGCATCAACAATACGAAGCCAGTTTGCTGTGTTGAACGCGTTCTTTACATTTAACGTCACAACCTTACAGTACTCTTTGATACTATTCTTCCAACTGTTTTCATAAATAGCACGAGCAGCAGTTTCTTCTACCATATGTATAGTATCCACTGTAGACCTTGCTTTCCTGAAGTGCAATTGGTTGTCTGATAGGTTATGACTGTCTTTATGGATGGTGATTCAGCTGAGAATATGGCAGTACAATTGGTAAACTATATCACGCGGTCGTGTGATGCATCTATGGTGAAGCGGAAAAGATCCGCAAAGAGGCCACCGGTTTATTGGTGGAATAATGATATTGCTAGCTTGAGGGCTGAGTGTATATGTGTCAGAAAGCAATATACAAGAATTCGAGATAGGTTAGAAAACAGTGCACAATAATAAAACTATAGGGATAAGGGAAGGGCCCTAAAATTAAAAATCTGTAGGAACAAGCGGCAGTGTTTTCTTAATATCTGTAACGAGGTAGATAGTAGTCCTTGGAGTCTGGCATATAAGCTGGTCAGCAAAAAACTGAATAAGTCCATCGCAACCAGGAGAAGGGCCAATCCTGGAGGGAATTGTTGACCACCTCTTCCTCCATCAGAAAGGACCACCTTGGGAGTATAACCCTCCCATTGTTACGCCAGGGGAGCCAGAAAAACTATTACCCTGAATGTTGGCACCTGTTGTGTACATTCAAACGCGTGATTATTGACACACGTCCATCTTTTCGTGAGCACTTGCGATATGTAGCATCTAAAATATCAAAAACCTGCTTAGTGCTACCTCGGATTATCCCAAATACAAGAGAGCTTCAGAGGAAACTGCTCGGTGGAGCAGTAAGGTGTGCATTATTCTATATGTGCACCCAGTATAGTCAGGTTCACTTAGATACTCCACATATGTGGGGTTGGTGTCCGCTTTAAAAATCATCAATAAAAAACTCACGTCTACAGAAGTGACAGAAACGCCACCGAAAAGGGAAGATGGACATATACAATTAATACCCGACATATAGTTATGGCTGACTACGAAATATGGTGGTTTAAACTATTATCTAACACGGTTCTTGGCTGGACATTTTCGTTCTATCCACATTGCAGTGGGAATGTTTTTGAAGATGCTGAGCATATAGTCTTTTTCTGCTCACGATGAAAAAATTGGAGGCCCTATTTAGAAGAAAGGTTGAGGTATATAATCAATCCGGGAGTATAATTTCGGTTATGCTAGAATCCTTATTATATTAGACCAATGCGTGTAATTTTGTACAGCTAGTTCTATTAGAACTTCACAGATTAGAACAGATTCGTACAAGTATTAAAATAAAATCTTAGAATTCGTTATATATATATATATATATATATATATATATATGTATATATATATATATGTATATATATATATATATATATATATATATATATATGTATATATATATATATATATATATATATATATATTATATATATATATATATATATATATATATATATACATATATATATATATATATATATATATATATATATATGTATATGTATATGTATATATATATATACATATACATATATATATATATATATCTATATATATACATATATATATATATATATATTTATATGCATATATATATATATATATATATATATATATACATATATATACATATATATAAATATTTATACAAAAAAGTTCGATTTTGTTTAACAGACCATTAAGAATGCCCCGAAAAATCTTATATCAATCAAATTTTTTTTTTGCTTAGACGTGTGAATTTTTTATAGTCGGTGGGTAGCTTATGTGCTTTTAAGTTTCTAAAATAGTCTAGAAAATAAGAGACGGCTCGTATCCGTATTTTTTGCTTACAATGTATATTGCTTTCACATAATAAGACTTTGTGGGTACTATATAAATTTCTTTTAAATACCTTAATACATAAAGTACCATGCAAAACCTTCCAAACTTATGATGTTTCAAAATTATTTTGGTTATTTATAGTTCCCTTCATTTAAAATGATAAGAAAATACAAAATTTCATACACAGCTCCAAAATTGTAGTATAATGGAAACTAAACTATATCGCTATATCTAGATATGAATATTTTACAAAATTCGACAAACGATAGTTCGCATGTTGTTAATTAAGCAATTTTAATATCATATACGAGGTCTGGTAAAAAATAACCGTTATTTTCAAATTTCGTGAGATACATATGTTCGATTATCGCGTTTTCTGTTATGTTGGTACACATGTCTGTTTTATATGTTGGTAATATCAGCCATTTTGAATTGTCAGTTTGTTTTTGACAGATAAAAAGGTTAGTCGTGTTTTGGTGTGCCCTTCGATTTTTTACTATTCGAAAAAATGGATCAAAGAAACTGTATTAAGTTTTGTGTAAGAAATGAAATTAAATGCGCAAGGACATTTGAAATGTTGACTGTGGCCTTTGGCGAGTCTACTATGAGCAGAACACAAGTTCAATTGAGGTATAAATGGTTTAAGGAAGGCCGAGAGGTTGTCAATGACGATGCTCGTCCTGGTCGCCCGAGCACGTCAACAACCGATGAAAACATTGAGGCAGTGGAGAAAATGATTTTGGATAATCGTCGAATCACTATCAGAGAGGTTGCTGATGATGTTGTCATATTGTTCGGCTCATGCCAAGCAATTTTTACGTATGTTTTAGGCATAAAACGTGCAGCAGCGAAGATTGTTCCGAAATTGAGCAAAAACAACGTAGCATGGACATCGCTCAGGAGCTATTGAACTTCTCCAACGACGATCCATATTTCCTCAAAAACGTCCATGATTCATATACCCATGGTGACGAATCATAGGTGTACGGCTATGACATTGAAACCAATGGAAGCGTCCAGAAGAGCAAAGACCGAAAAAAGCACGTCAAGTTCGGTCAAATGTGAAGGTGTTGCTCACTGTTTTCTTCGACTGCAATGGCGTGGTGCAGCACGAATTCTTGCTACAAGGTCGTACGGTCAATAAGGAATACTACCTTGAAATTATGTGTCGTTAGCGCGAAGCAATTCGTCAAAAACGCACAGAATTGAAGAGATAAAAGAAAAATCGAAACAGGAGCTGTTGGCGAGCGCGTTTCAGAAGTGTTTCGAGGGTTGGAAAAAACGCTGGCATAAGTGTATTAGATCTGAGGGGATTACTTTGAAGGCTACAAGATAGTTATTGATGAATAAGTAAATACTTTTTGAACAATTTGAAAATAACGGCTTTTGATCAGACCTCGTATAGCAGAAATTCAGGACAATGTATTAATACACCTGCGATAAAAATATTTTGCTAAATACTGTTTGATTATAGGAATAATGAATTCGAGAATACTATTGTAAGTATTATATTTTGTTAGTGTGGTTTACTGGCTTATACAAATAAAAAATAAATGCGTGGTCCAGTTTCATTCGCCATATAACATATTTGCAAATCTGACCATGCATTTATTAGCGGTGTAGTAATTGATTGTGCTTACCTCTTCACATAGTTCCAACATACGACGTGTACTATCCAGGGACTGCAAAGGAAAAAGGAAATTCAAAATAATGGTTATAAGAAAATGATAATGTTAATACATATTTAGGTAAGAAATACTCGAATTACAATTTTTAAGGGTAAGATAAATGGTTTCCCAAAAAAATCCGCAAGATAAGTTTCATGTTTTCTAATATATGTAAGTATATGAATAAATTTACGTTATCTGTATATATATGTATATATATATATATATATATATATATATATATATATGTATAAAAATATTTGCACGAATAGCAAGAGTAACGACCCCGCGGATCCTGAGTTATTATAAATGTCCAGTACCAACTTAATGATGGAATTCCTGGGTAAACGATTTTGCGAATGTGGTATTCTGGGACTTAGGTGTGTATGAGTGAATTTGTACAGCAATAGCGCCGAGGCTAATTCTACAACTGTCTCCATTCTATTAAAACTTGGCAAGTCGCAAAGTACGTTTGAAGTTCTTCATCATTTAGTTGGCGCTACGGGTTCGGATGTCGATTCCTCGCATGAACCTCACTGCTTACATAGGGACCTATGGTATATCATCATGACTTCACAACAAACGAGGACAGCGGCTATGAGTTTTGACCCAATTAAATGGAAAAGAAACAAATTAATTTGAAAGCCATTCTTGAAGAAGACAGTGATCATGAGGTCGTCTCCTACAGCGGTGAACATTCCGGATAGGGGATGTTATAGTACCATAGCCAGTGGTGGGAAAGAGCCAACTTCTCAAACTAGTAATGGCAAAGCGCACTGCAGCAAGCAGACGCTGGCAGGGGATATGATAAGACCATTTCCCCTTGTCCCTGCAGATGCGACCCTAAAGCGCAGAGTGGGTGAAAATACTCAAGGGCCAGAGGGGAATAGGACTAAGAATAAGAGGAAGGACTCATTAGATGATGTCAGAAGTAGTGAAAGTGGTTCTTTGAGACAGCGGTAGCGAATATTGCTGCTACTGCAAACCCTTGTTGAATATACGTGCGTCTCAGGGTAAGAAATAGAAATAGGGTAAGGAATTACTAGGTGTTACGTCCAGATGCTCTGTTTATCAAATCGTGTGGGAACGCTAAGCTTTTTAATCTGGGGGAGAATGTAAGAAGTATTCGGATAACCGAGAGAAGTGAGCTGCCACTGGAGCTGAATAAACCTGCTCACCACAACGCAGGTGAGTTCAGGTCTAGTGTAGAAGCGGTATTAGGTAAAGCTGCCGAAGTACGTGCACTATCGCAAGAGGTTAGGATGCAAATTAGCGACATAGATGAAGTGACTTCAAAGGAGGACATCTATGACGCCAAAGTTAGTAAATCTGATAATGTTAAAGTGCTGCAGGTGACTGTAGTTAAATCACTGAGAAGAGTGTATGGAGGTACATAAATTTCCGTGATTGGCCTTCTCTAGAAATACCGAAAATGCGCATCAGCTGGGTCGAATGTCGTATACCCGAAAAAAGTGCTACAACTGTCTCTACTATGGACATAGGACGACAAATTGTAAGGGCCATGATCTATACAAGAACTGCTTGCGATGTGG
>OY776277.1:79936286-79978786 GCA_963675445.1 Linnaemya vulpina | reverse complement strand
TTCTTGCCGAGCTATTTGGCGTGTTTTCGCATTAACAGCGTTGCACCATAACTTAAACAAATTATTTGATGTTGATTTGGTTTCAGGTTAAGGTACAGGATCATCTTCCAATTGGGGTGCCTGCTCTTTACAAGACTTTTCAGTTCAAAATGAATGCCAAGTTTTTTGTTGAATTTTTTACACTAATTTGATTAACAATAACTGTCGGGAGAAACCGCAAACTTGAACTTATCAGTGAATGTTTTTTTTAGAATCGCTTCACTTGATACTAAATTAAGCGACGTAACGATTGAGACTTGACTAATTTTAACTGATGATGTTAGCAATTATCCCTATTGAGATTGCCTTTCCTGTTCTTTCTCACTTTCAGGAAAGAGTAGTAATAATCTGTGGATCACCCGTTGGAAAGTTCTTCGTTGAGTTTTTATATCACATATTCTTCCCAAACAATTGTCATCCTTGTAAACTCTCAATATTCGACATATAGGTAATAGCAGCACTGGAAGGTTTTATACTTTATTTTATGCACTAAATAATGATGTGGTATACAAAGGAAACTATTCATAAATTTTTTTCCAGCTGGAGAATTATTTGGCAATCGCAGTTATACTTTACTTATTATTTCAATTGTAATTAAATTCTCCAAATTCATTTCAAAAAGTTAAGCGAATATCATTGATGAAATAAACTGATAAAAATTAAAGGAAACAAGCATTTTTTATGTACTTAAAAAGGAGAAATAAGCACAAATGTGCTAACAACTTCTATTTGTTTTAAAAAGCTTTGTATTTTGCTTTTTAATAAAAACTTTCTTCTTTTATATCCAAATTTTCTAATTACTTATTTTCAAACTTAAACCAAAAATAACTGATAGTTTGAATAAATTACTCCCCCATTTTATTTCGAAATTGTAAAAAAATTCTTACCTAGAATGTTTTCGGAATTAATAGAGCGACTGGTTTGTTATGCACCTTGAACACATCTTGTGTAGGAATATTTGTATGTGCTAGATGTGATGTTGTCTGACTCAGAGCTGCTTTGCAACTGGCAATATGTACATATTTATTTATATTATTGTTGGTTTTTATAGATATTTTTTGTTTCGTTATACCGGCAGTATGATTGGTGCTGCCCTAATGAAATTATTTTTGCATCCAAGTATATATGCATGTGAATGTATGCAGAATTGATGGATATCCTGGATGTGTGACAGATGAATGTGGTATGCCTTAATGGGACGTATATATGATCCGTGTGAATGTGTGTCTGCCGTGGGTGCACTTTTAATGAACTTGGAATGTGTGTGCCGTTTTTTTCCTGGTTATGGTTGATTGTTGTGGACAGATGAATGTGGTGTGCTTAATAATTATTGGATGTGCGGAGGCCTTTGAAGGGACGTATGGGTGTTTGTGCTGGATGGTAGAGTTGGTGTGATATATAATTGTTGAAGTGATTATAGTAGTGATGGATGGTCATTTTATAGATTGTGTTTTTTATTTAATTATTGAGTTTAAGTAGTATTTATGTATATATGTATATATATATATATATATATATATATATATATATATATATACATATATATATATATATATATATATATATATATATATACTTTTTTTTAAATTAGGGCGAGAATGTTGAATGTGAAGTGAGATGTGGTAGCAGCTGATGGTAGTACTAAATAATCAGTAGCTATTGTAAATGAACAGGGTGTGTGGGTTTGGGAGACCTTGAAAAATACTATGTGCAGGAGATTTGTATCCCAGGTAGGGTGGGCGAGTAGGGAACATCCATCTAGTTCTCTTTCCGAAGTTTTTCCGTTTGTGTTGTAATATTTTGAGTTAGTTTAATAGTTTTTCGCTTATTCCATTGTTAGTGTCTCTGCATGGTTGTGGGTTGGAATCCGCCCTGGTGGTGCCTACTCGTAAAGGCCGTGAATTCTAGCTTTATGCCAGAATTTAATAAGCATTTAAAATTTTGTTTAAGCGCCATGAAATACATTAACACGTTAGCTTATGAGTTTTAAAATTTGAAAACAACCTATTTATTTTAGTTTTTTTATTTATTTAAAAAAATAGTAGTTACAGCCTGATAGTAATGTGTGGGGGTCTGTAGTATGATAATTATAACATAGTATGCAGAGTTTATTTGGCCCAGAAGTTCAGGTACCCGCTTTGGTTATTAATTCAGATGCGTTAAAATAATACAGATAGTTAGGCTCTGAGATTAGTCTTACAGCGTCTGCTAAATTCATTTGTTGTAGTTATTGTCTGGGAAACAATTTTGGAAGACCTCAAAAGGGGTACTTAAAGAATTTTTTTTTCCAAAAAACACTAAACAGTCTTGCCAGGTTACTGATTTTTTAATTTTTTTTTATTTTATACATATATATATATATATATATATATATATATATATATATATATAAATATTTTTGTTCTGTTTGGTGGGGGAGTGTTGCTAAAGAAAACTTTTTATTGTGAAATTTACTTCATGTTTTAATCCAGATTTTAAGTATTGAAAAAAACCTAAGAAAGTTTTTTATAGTTCGCAAGGGCGTTTTAATAATTAATTTTCTTTTGGAATCAGAAAATTCAGGTAGCCGAAAAAAAAACACACGTGACAAAATTTTAAAATTTGAAGTAATAGTTCTATAGGCATGGCAGTGGACGGACGTTTGGAAGCTGGTCACAGGTCTGTGCCTTACCAACAGCCGCCTAAGTATAATTTTCCAGCGTTAGCAGTAGCAAATCCTGCTCATGACGGTTGGTAGATACAAATTGACAAGTTTGGACTAGAGTTTAAACGAATTCATTTTTAGCGCCGAGATATGTAAGCGAAGCATTAGTTAGCGTAGACGAATAGACAATACGTTGGAATTTTCAAAAAATGGACACATTTTTAAAGAATGCCCGTCAACTCAACGGACATTGTTTTGTTACAAGAGTTCCAGACACAACGCTACTACACCCAACTATCAACAGTGCTCACAGGACTGGGGAAACTCGCGGAGAGGTGCGGCAGTGATGGGAGAGCCGCGATCTAGCGAAAATGCCCTAAAATAAGTACATCGAAATCTTCAAAACCAATAAAATTTTCAAAACATACGTCATTTATTACCCGTCTCAGTTAAGAAAAAAAACTATGATGAGGTTAGGGAACACATTTTTAATAACTCAAACGATATACCAGGGAAAAACAAAAGACACAAATATGGAAGTCTTAGATGAAAATGGGAATAGATCGACATTACCGGAAAGTTCAGCAAAGTGACAACACATTTTAAGATTAAGGTGAGACTTTATCCAACGAGAGCAACAGCAAAAACTGTCAGCTAAGTCCGTTAAGTATTTTAGTTCAAAACTAGATCCTAGGCCGTATGCCGAAGCTCTAGTAAATAGAAAAGCTATGAAGGGATTTCTAGACTCAGGCGCGTCTATTAGCCTTTTCAACAAAAATTGTTGCGAAATAATTTGCGAATTAAATGAAAAATTCACACCAAATTATAGCAAAGTAAGCACAGCGACAGGCCAACAACATGAAGTGTTGGTAAGGTAAAAGTCAATTAAGGGTATTTTATAATAGTAGAACGTAGAATATAGTTTTTTATTTATGTCCAAAATTAGACCAGGAACTGTACCTATTGCTGTTTAACACTTAACAATTAGATAAGACTGTACAAACATTGCCCACGTTTGAAGAAAATTGGTTAGGCAACACGAAATTAAAAAAACTTGAAATAAAACTAGTAGAAGGCACGAGGCCAGTAAAGGATAAAGATTGTCCGATATCTCCGGTCATGCAGGCAATATTTTATGAGTTTGATAATATGCTTCGCCTAAAAGTTATCGAAAAAAGCAACAGCCCGTGGTCGAATAGGACTACTGTGGTCCGAAAACCGGAGAAAAACCGTTTCTGTCTGAACGCCAGAAAACTAAACGCGGTCAAAGACGCGTATCCCTTACAAAACATTGATGGGATTTTGATTGCCATAGAGGATGGAACCAAGCCGTATACGGCGCTTACAGTTTCATGTCGACTGATGTACCAATTTCGGGTAATACCGTTTGCTCTATGCAACGCGGCGCAACATCTGTGTAGGCTGATGGACGAGGTGATACCTGCGAGACTGAAGCCTCCTCCTGATAATATCAGACGAATTTTCAACTCATTTAAAGTTGCTAGAGCAAGTGGGAAAATGCCTAGAAAAGGCTAACTTGATTATAAGCCTTAAAAAGTCCATTTTGTGTTTTAAGGAATTGCGTTACTTAGGAAAACCCCATCGCGTTTTATAGTCAAAGACTGACAGCCTGCCAGAGAAACTATTCGGTCACCAAAAAGGAATGTCTAGCAGTTGCTTAAAGCTGAGACTATAAGCTTTAAGTTAAGGTATAAACCTTTAAAATCGGCGTTAAAAATATATATATAATGGATATCAGACGCATTTTAAGTTTTAGTTTTGGTATAATAGTGAAGTATTGAAAGCTTTTATAAAAGTTTGTTTACACACAACCTAATATTTTGAGTCAAGTTTACAACTTACACTTATTCAGACTTTAAACTTTGTCAGAAAGTGCTAAGCTTTGGCTCCTGTGAAATGTTTAATAAGAAATGTCAAAGGCTCGTTTTTGCACAAGTTTGAGTTAAAATTTGGTTTATTAAGTAGCATAAGCAACACAAAAATTTTTATATAAAGTAAATTTACTTTAGATAAATAAAGTTTTAATGAAGAAGACGTAGGTTTCTATTTAAGTTCAAAATGGACATTATCTGTAAACTTTTATTATAAATTTGTAAATTTAAGATTGTCAAATGTTTGTACTTGAAACCTTAAGCGATAAAAATTATTATTATTTAAACAATAAATACTTCTAAATAGTCTTTACTTTCATTTTCTAAAAGTAGTTTAGCTTCTACATCTAATTCAATTGAGTTGGTTATCCATTTTTGTCGAATATTGAACATATAGGAATCTGATGTGCGTAATAAAATACATTGTTGTGCTCGCGAAAGAGACTATAGTCTTTATTTCCTTTTTCGTGCGCTTCTTCACATAGATCTCCTATTGGCAGCATATCGTGTTTACATATTTGCTCCCCATGGTACAAAATTTGATGGACAGTTGATGCCATAGATCTCCATTACCATTTTTCGTTATAAACTATAGCTGGTTTTTGCGGATTCTTTAATTTTTTTTTTTTTTGCATTTATCTTTCTGCTGCATGCTAGAACTTGTAATATAATGTTAAATCGACTTATTAGTTCCGAATCTACACCTGTGATACACACTGCAGTTTCTGGATCTGAAAAACATCTCCTTGTAATATTTCCATCATTTGTGTTTCCTTCTCTTTTCTTTGGCTGATCAATCATTAGAACTAGTTGTAAATATTTTTCTGATGTACATATATTCGGCATTACATAGCTTGTATTGTCTTTGACCAGCGGACCCATCATATACCCATTTAGAAATTAAAGTAATGATGACACATCCAAGATTTTTCAGCATCGAACGATCAGCATCAAGCGTACTTAAGAACTGTTCGTTAATGTGTTCAAGGAGATGTTGCAATTTAATTTCTTCAGAAGTGAAAGTGACAATTATACCAGTTTGTGGAGGTAAACATTCCTTTTTTTGACAGAGACTACAAACTCCTATGCTCGGGGAAAATTTCAGAATTCTTTTTGTTGGCCCGCTTCCGTAATATTTTTAAAAGTCCTTTTTGTTCGCCTTGGGCTGCTTGAATTATCCCAATTCTCGTTTTCTTATTTCGTATTGGTTTTGCTGGTCGACCCTGTTTTCCATATTTGGTATTTATAGATATAATATCGAAAACAAGTTATTTTAAAACCATCCATGGTTACGTTCGTACTACCTTTTCTTGTTATAAGAGCATTCAATACAGCGTGCTTTCAATCTCTTTCCAAAATTTATAATTTTTTGGTGTAGTTCAATTTCTTCTGCATTACATATATTAAAAATTTGATTTCCTAGTATATGCAAATCAATATCGTGTAAATCATATTGTTGAAAGAAAATATGGGCAAGATTTCTGTAACTGTACTTAGCCATTGTTGAAATTGTAATGAATAACAATTATCAAGTCTTTAAATAATCTTATTCACAAATAAACAACGAAAAAATTCAGGTAGACAGGTAATAACAAAATCAAAAAACGAATACGTACACACGCGCTAATACGAAGGACGAGAAGACCACAGAACAAACAATAGACGCGTACCCTTGACGTATCGTTCTTCCAGGAATTTTCCTTTTAATTTGGGTTTTGACTTTACACTTCTACCATGTAACAGCACATATTATATGTCAATGGTTTTTACCATAATTTTTTGAGATATGTTCTTTATTAGATCCTGTTGTGAATATCAACATAACCATTATGAACAAGCAATTCCGAAAAAAAATGTTTTATACCTTTATAATAAGGGTAAACTAAATTAAAAACTTAAGTACTTTTCCATCTGAAATCCGTCTTTCATAAAAGCGATCTGATTAGAAATACTTAAAAAATGAGAACAACAGAAAACACATTTATTACATTCTCTATCTGAAAAATTGCTCTGGGTATAGGATTGTAGAGGAGAGTTTGGACTATAAGACAGTACTAGCCTATTTACGAGCTGTTACTAACTTTAGAAGTTATGCTCTATTAAGTGCGAGAATTAAGGATAATTTGGACCTTTAAAAAAAATTATATCAAAAAGTTATAAACAAGTAAGCTAATAAGTTGGGCAATTCTACAAAATTTATTTTGTTTACAAAGCTTTTAAAACAAAAAATTTAAAGATGTTTAAAAATTAAAAACTTGTTAAGAAATTTATCATTTAGCAAAATAATGAGAATGTCCATTTTGAATCACCCTGTTCACTGGGATATAGTTATAATAAAGTTTTAATTTTTTGGTTCCCGAGGTATACAAGTGTCTATTTGCGAATGAACTTTTAGATTTTACAATTGGTGATAGTAAAATATGAGTTTTGGCCGCCTTCTCGCAAAATGGTCCACAGTGCGATGATGCCTACTATAGGGGATTTTGTTTAGTTGGGGAACCATGAAAAATAATATTTGCAGGAGATTTGTGTCCAAGGTAGGATGGGCGAGTAGGGAATATCCATCTAGTTTTCTCTCCCAAGTGTTTCCGTTTGTGCTGTAATATTTTGAGTTAATGTAGTAGATTTTGTTTTATATCATTGTTAGTGTCTGTGTCTAGTTTTGGGTTGGAACCTGCCCTGGTGATGGTTTTCGTGAGCTAGTTGGTGCCAATAAACAACCAGATGGTACACATAAAAAATATTGCGGGACGGCTATAAGGTTCTTGCAAATTGCAACAATTAAAAGAAGAAGGCAGTACTTACCTCATCAGCCACACTGTTTGCTTTTATTTGCAATTCTTCAAGCTCTGTTTTGGGCACCTGAGGCGCATTATTATCTTCTGTGTTTTCCACTGCCGGCATTCTAAAAAAGAAACATTCTCAGTTAGTATAAAACATATGTAACAAATATTCATAATATAGGAAAAGAAGCTTAAAATCAAACGGCAAGAGATTTTTAATATATGTCACCATGGGTTTAGTATTTAAACTTTATCACTTACTATTGAATCTAGCAACCTAATAAATAATGATAAGCAAAAACAGATGAGTAATAATGATGAAAGATGGTGCTGTGTAAGATGTACACAGCGTTGCGGTTTTGGTAATTTTCGGATATTTTTTCGGTATTTTTTTCCTTTTCAAATATGCGGAATAATGGTTTTATTTATTTCTCCTACCATCACGAGAATATATACAAGTGTAAAAAATTTATACAATGAGCGAGACAGAACAATGTAAGTAAATTTCAATTTAATCAAAAATAATTTGTAATTAATCATTGTAATAGATGAAATAAATTTATTTATAGTAAAAAAGAAAAAATGCTTCGTTGTTTGCCCAAACCAAAACACGTGAAGTAATAATTGACAGATGAAAGATGTTGAAAATGTAATGGAAACAGATTTTTTCAATTTTCAACATCTTCCACACACATCTCTACGATGTGAGTAAGTGTAAATAGGCTACAAATGTAAACGAACACAGCTCAAAGCAACTAACATATATTATTATTTTCATAACATTTGTGTATGGCTGTCGATAAGAACACTCTTTAAAAGCGCCAATATTTTAAGTTCGTTTATGTATGCGACAAGAAAGTACATGTACGATAAACAGATTCGAGTCTACCCATACATTATGTTAATGGGTATGTACGATATGACGATTTTCGTGTGCCTGTGTTTTAAGTAAATATTTGTGAGTGTAATATTTGTGAGTAAATTTAATTTTTATATTATATATATAAAAATAAATATACTTTATATTATATATAAAGTATATTTAAAGCGCCTAAAAATGAAAGTAATAGCAACTGGAAAAATCTGATATAAGTAAATAAAAGCAACAGCAATTACGAAAATCAAAACGCAAGTAATCAAAATATTTCTTTTGCTGAAACAGTTCCTGAATTTGACCAAAATCGCAAATTTTCACTGTCAGTTAAGCAGTCGGGAGCGCGTTACTAGCTTATAGATGAAATAAAAAGTAAGGCAAAATAAGTTCCGTAAATAGCGATCATGTAACCATCGATAAAAAAAAAGTATTAAAACAACAGCTGTCAGCGAAGAAGTTTTTAAAAATTTATATAAAGTTAGTAATATGTGAATTGGATGAAGTATATGTAAAGCAAAAATTATATCATCTAAATTTTTATTTTTAAGTGATTTGCGAAATGAAAGTGACTAGTTTAAAAGTCATATCGAGTTTCAGAGCCAAAAATAAAGACATTATATCAAACAGTCAAAGAATTTTTGGATCATGATATAATTGTAAGTTCATATTTCGATATGCAAGTCTACTACAAGAAGATTGAGATGGGCTCTTTGAACTGAAAAATGTATCCAAGCTATTTTTAAAATTTTGATGTCGAAAAACTAAGAACGTGAGGTAAAGTAAATATGAATAATATTTTGATTGATATGGTAGAGAAACTTCAAATTGTTTTAAATTCTACGAAAGAAGCGAATTTAACATTAACTATGAAAACTGTAAGTTTCAGAAAACAACAATTATTGTCCTGATAATTACTTAATTCTGAATGTTTCGATTCAGAAAGAAATATAGTTAAACGCAATTAAAAATTTTTGAATGACTTAATAACACTCTGAAGTACGTAAGTTTCCTGGTCTAAGCAGATATCTTTGAATGCTAGCATAAACTGTGGATGGGCATTAATCACAAATGTCCGCGATTTTACGCATTGATTTACCCTCGCAATGCAATTTTATAATTAAATGTCGAGTTTCTAAAGTCCTCTGTTTTCCTTTGATCCATTGCGACTTTGACCTGTACTATTTATACCACACTTGAATAATAATTTATCAATTGCATTTGAATAAACATAAAATCACTCAGCAGAACAAATAACGGTTCATAAACTGTTTTACAACAATAACTCTTCATTGACGTTGAGTGTTCAATTATGCGTTTGACTTGAAATATGTTACTTTTGTTTCCTTTTCCTATTTTGAAAATTGTTTTGAATAAAACATGCTAAGTATTATATATTGTTTTAAAGCTTTTTTAGTAATCTACCCCATAGCATAAATTTTATTTGAATTATTTTTATTAAAGTGACGAAATCGGCATGTGAATATTATTATGCCAAGTGTCCAATTATACGTTTATGCTGCTGTACGTCGAAATAGTTTTAGATGGATGCCTTCTACAAAGAATTAATTGCATGTTACGGTCTTCAGGATAGAGTAAAACTTGACGATAAATTTTTTCGATGTCTTTGCAAAACACAAGTTTTGGCATCCGAAAACGTAGTAACATAACGAATAAATTACCTTGGGTGGTGGGACCGATGTGTAAAATGTCTTTGCATGATTTTGCAGAGGCATCGAATACCACACGAAACTTGGATGCTACTTTTTTTATCTTAGACCGCAATGATGACGAATATAACAGTGAGGTGTTTGCACCTTGTCGCCATTGAAGCGAGTCATGTAACCCAGTGCTTTGTGTTGATCCATGAACTCAATGTATTGTGATTGTAAAATTTTATCTCTAAAAAGTCGTCGCTGTAAGGCATGAAATCTTGAGATTGACATACCTTTTGTTTCACCGAGGGCACTTGGATTGTTTGAAAACGGTAGTCGGGCAACAAAACGTCCGTCTTGCCCTCTACTTGTATTTTGTACGAAATGATTTTCACAAGGTTGTTCCTTTCTTGATGCACCTTCCTGAATTGTTGTATCAATTCGCTTGTGTCACTAGTGTCATTTTCACACACTGCACATATTACAGTTTCGCTTGCCTTGTTGTTGAGTTTTGCATGGACAACCCAACCTAAACTTGTGGTTTGTAAAATTGGTAGATCACCAGCTAAATGAATTCTGCCGGAGGTCAGCAGTTCAAAAAAAAAATGTTCTAGAAGTACATCGATATTACCATACTTGCTAAACTCCGGGTCCGCGAGTTGAACATTCTCTGGAATCGGCCACAAAGAATGATTAAAGTCCCTTGACGGTTGGATGGGGATGATACTGGAAAGAACAAAAGCCTCGAGTCGAGTTTTAAACCAGCTTATGGTTGGCTGGAGACTCACTTAAGGAGCATCAGACTTCTTGAGGCTCTGCTGTGAATTGTACGAAATGAAATGAATCGATGTGTACTTATGTATTGTATTTTAGGTCGATTTGGTGCAATGTTGTGACAGGTACGCTCTAGCCGTGTGGGCTATTTTGAGACAATTTATACATAATTTGTTAAATTTTATATGCTTCAGTCTCTTAGGCTGGCATAGAAACCTTTGACATCTGTACAAGGGATGTACTGCTTCGTTTGTAACAGTTGCATTTTTTTCCCTTTGTAATTGAGCTTGATACTGCGGAAGAGCACGTCTTTGTGAAAAGTTGTTTGGGTTTCTGTCCCACCACTAAGATCTGGTTTCAAAAAGTTTTAAAATATCTTCTTAATGCTGAAATTTCCTTTGGGCATGATAACGATTGCTCCAAAAGCATGTCCTTTTCCTTGACCAATTTACTCAGAACTATGTGGAGGACTATTGGGCCCCATGAAATTGTACCTACGTCTAAATTGTTGAGTGTTGCAAGAGCTTCTTGTATGTTGTCGTACAAAGTTTTTATTATGAAAGCAGATGGATTCTCACATAGTTTGCCTTGCCATCTCAGTTAAAACTCACTTTGTTATACCTGTCCTGAAGTAGATTCCATGCAGTCGTGTAATATTCTTCAGTTAAAGATATATTTTTACTGCCGGCATCAGGTTCTTATGATTGATTTCATTGAATATCTCATAGAATCCAAGCCATTGCATCTAGTCTCCATAAAATTGTGATATTTATACATTCGGTAAATGGACTGATGATTCTTGTTGAGTTAGTGACATGGTCACCCCTTGTCTTTCTTGAACCGTAATGTATCTGCCCTCTATTGCTGTTTCTTCTAATATATTGTTGTCGAAATCATGTTCTATATTCACGGCTTAAATATTCCCATGTAACTGTTGCACGGTGCTGAAGTGGCTATCTACACGCCTCAGTTTTGACTTGATATGTAAGTGGGAATTTCCGGACCCAGTTTCCAGCAATTCTTCCAGATTGAGGGTAATAAGCGTTTGTATCCTCATTACTAATCCGTGTCTTGTCGATGGCTCCTTTTCTTGCTTGTATCTTAATGTGTGACTTGAAGTCCTTGCTAATGCCACTTTGTAAATATGATCATCCTTCGCAACAGATGATGTCCGTCGAATCGTGTTGTCATTGCCTTCAAATGCTTTCCACAATTTCACCAACTTCTTTGACTTTCGTTCGTAGTACTCTAGAGTTCTTCTCTTTTGGCATTTTATTATGTTAGCAAATTTTACCACTTTACTAGTTCGTCTATGGTAGCCATGGTCACGATGCCTGTATGATCGGTGTTTCTACTTTTCTAGAATTTATCCTTGACAGGAGCACTTCCTGAAGATTTTGTATATATCTATTGATTTCTAGGATCCTTAATTGTGTTGAGGAATGTCTAAATGCAAACATATCACGTCGGGGTCACCAATGTTTCTGGTCTTTATTTATAATTATATTTATTATTATTATTATTATTAATATTATTATTATTGCATATTGTTTATTATTATTATTATTGTTATTATTATTATTATTATTATTATTATTATTATTATTATTTATTAAAATCAGTCCAAACACATAAGTTTGGGGTGGCACTAATTTGTATATTAACTTTATCTTCTTCTAGCACTTGAATCACAAAAAGTGTATAAGAACGTTTAATTATGCTCTGTTTACTGTGATTCTCTACTTCTTAATTGAAATGTCGGTACATAACTGCTGTATAGTAATTTATAAAAAAAGATAATGATAAACAAAAATGCACAATATGCGGAACTAAATATTTCCATTAACTGGAGCAGTCATCACATGGAAGAAAATAAGGTAACTTGCAACGTTGTAAATTATGCTTAACTAAATAAATGCAAATTGTGGGTCATGAGTTAATCCACATTAACTAAACAAATAATTTATTTGTTATTGAAATATTCTGAGCCACAACAATGGTAAATATTTTAACCGACTATGATTTTCCGAAGTCTTGGCTATTATTAGAATTGATTTTAATATACACATATATATGTATATATATATATATATATATATATATATATATATATATATATATATATATATACATATACATATATACATATATATACATATATATACATATATATATATATATATATATATATATAATATTTTTTATTAATGTATTAAAAACATAGCAATTGAATAATAAACTTTTTTTAACGTTTTTGTCTTTAATGTGTTTTTACGTTTTTGGTTTTTAAATTACACACAGATCAAGATAAACATATCCTGTAATTACTTCTGTTCGGAAAATTTTGTTGTTGAATAGTGTAAAATCTAAGTTCTATGTTCCATCAAACTTTTTTTGTAAACTCTGTTTTTCTCTAACTACACTCTTCTAGTTAAAGTTCAGTCGTTTTCTTACATTCGGCTCATTAGTTTGTCACCCGATAGTTCTTGTAAATCATATAATTTTGTCAATAAATTCAATTATACAGTAAGCCTTCTTTTTAATAATAGTGGATCTATTATATCCCGTGGAAAATACAGACATTGTTGGTCCTTCGAGCCGGATAGGTCCTAATATCGGATCAGTCCAACTGATATGTTTATTAAAAAAGTTTATTTTTATTTTTTCAATATAAAACAGAGTGAAACGTTTGAACTGTCGAGCATCTTAAAATTGCATTTTGAACTTCAGCAGTCGAAAATATAAAACAGCAGTTAAAACAAACAATAATTAAACCTCTTACCACATCTATGTACATAATCATAGAGAGTTACTTCTCACATCGGGATTACATTATCGTTTATATGGTAGTCCGACGCTTAATTTCGTCATCTCATGAAGCTTGGGAGCTTTGTCATAGCTTATCTAATTTTCACGTACATAGCTACATCATCGAATCAAAAACGTTCTGTAGTGGCTCCAAATAAGATATCTTTTCAATCAAAAACTAATTCTTGTTCTATTTGCAGCTCAGATCATACCATTTCGAGATGTGATATCTACAAAGCTAAAACACCCCAGCAGAAACATGATGTGCTGACCTCGAAGAATCTCTGCTACAATTATCTCAAAACGCTGTAGACATTGTCATGGTCGTCATCATTTCTCTATTCACGGTTAGCGTTACCAATCTAGAGATTCTAACATGGAAAATCAATCACCGGATCCGACCAACTCGCAATCAACAGCTGTTAGCAATCATACCGCTTTAAGAGAAATTAATTGGAATTCGAAAGTCTTACTAGCTACGGCACTAGTGCGCATTAGATCGCCTCCTGGTGGTATTACTGTTCGCACTTTACTTGATCAAGGATCAGAAGTTACAATAATCAGCGAAGATTTGGTTCAAAGACTCCATCTGAAAAAATGTAAAGGGAACTTAAACTTGTCATAGGTGCGCTACAATCGGGCCCAACGAGGGGTTTGATACACTTTGTCCACATTTCGAATCCAGTTTTCAATGTTAAGTATCTGCATAGTAATGTTAAGTATCTGCAATTAAGTTTGATAATACTGCAAGTTTTAAGGCATTCAGCTGGCAGACCCCAACTATATGGTTACAAGCAAAATGAACTTAATAATAGGTGTTGATTTGTATGGTTACCTCTTGGAATGACAAGTTCGTAAAGGTGGTTTGAATTTACCTGTAGCTCAGCTTACGTCAATTGGGTGGATATTATCTGGCAGCGTAGCTGAATCACAGCTTAAATCAACTTCTATCTGCACAGCTCAAACATTTCAGTGTCGTGTCGACTGTTTGTTACAACGTTTCTGGAAGCAAGAAGAAGGGGTTAACTACACATCAATTTTGACACCAGAAGAGCAGGAATGTGAAGCACATTTCGAGGCCAATCATCAACGAGATACATCGTAAGACTGCCTTTCAGTACGTCACCTAGTGAGCTTGGGGATTCCCGTAAATCTGTAGAATGAATGGTATCAAAAGCGCTTCAAAAATTCGAATCAAACCCTCAGTTTTTCAAGCTTTATAAAAGATTACGAATCATTGGGGCATATGGTGCCAGTATGTGAACCGAATAATCTTTTAAAAGGGTATTTTCTTCCAAATCATGGCGTTTTTAAAGCATCTAATACCACCACCAAGTTGCGTGTAGTGTTTAATGGTTGATGCAAGACCACCAGCGGACTGTCCCTAAACGACATCTTGCATACCGGGCCAAGCTTCAGCTGAAGATATCCAATGTTTTAACAAGATGGCGTCAACGTTGGTATGTTTTTTCTGCCGATATTGATAGAATGTTTCGGCAGGTGAAACTCGATTCACGTGACTGAGCATATCAGCAAATTCTGTGGAAATTATCTCCATCATCAAGCATAGTTTCATATAATCTCAGCAGCTTGCATCGGATGAAGGCTCTAGGTACCCTTTGGCAGTGGAAACTCTTCAAAACACTACTTATGTAAATGACACCTTTGGGGGTGCAGATTTAGTAGAGGAAGCTAGGGATGCTGTAAATCAATTGAACAATCTCTGCATGGCGGGCGGTTTTTATATACATAAATTTCATCAGATCGTTGTGCAGGGAAAAATATGATTAAATTACAAGAAAACGCATCCATGTCTACATTGGGTGTTTGTTGCAAAACAGAAGAGGATTTCTTCTAGTTTACATCATCATTTGAATTAAAATCTACAACCACACCAACAAAACGCTCTACCTTATCCAACATAGCGGGTGGATTTTTCTTATAACCATTCAAGCTAAAATTTTAATTCAGGACATTGGATTTCCAAAGCTGAGTGAGATGAAGTTCTCAACGATGATTTGGCTAATAGGTGGTCAAGATTCATCTCTGATTTAGAAAGCATCAGTAATATTTCACTACCTCGATGGGTGGGCATACCATCAACAATCTTGGGCATTGAAATCCAGGGCTTCTCTGATTCTTCTGAGTATGCAATGGCAGCTGTTGCTTACTTGCATATCATCGCTGATTTCGACGCCATTTCCGTACACCTCATAGAGGCAAAAAAAAAAGCGGCCCCAACTAAGAGACTGACGATCGCATGCCTGGAGATTAATGCAGCAGTTATTCTTACTAAAAGAGTGGCTCAGTTAAAAGCTATTTTAAATCTTCAACATGTTCAATATGAACTAAAGGACATTAATCTCCTTGGAAGGATTATGTTTCCAACCGTCTTTAGAAGATTCAGGAAATGTTACCTCAGGCTAATTGGCATCACATTTCAGGCAAATTTAATCCTTCAAATGGTGCATCTAGGGATATCTCAGTTCAGCAACTTATTGATCATTCGCTGTGGTGGCACGCGCCAGAATGGCTGTTGCAACCACATTATCATGGCCGTCTTCAGATATTAATTTACTCAATAATAATCTGAAAGAGAGAGCATCTCATCAAGTTGTCAATATAGTCCGTCGTGAACAAGAACGCCTAATCTGGAACTTGGTCAACAAATATTCAAAACTAAATAGTTTGTCAAGGGTAAGTGGCATTTTTCGCAGACTTACATAGAAAACCTCCAAATCTATTGCTCGAAATCCTTTGAGTCCAGAAGAGCTAGATTGTGAACACAAGTTTTGAATAAAGCTTACTCAAGATTCCTATTTTCACGCGGAAATTAAAGCTCTCAATGGTCGCCAGTAATTGTTAAGCTCTCATCCTCTCAGCAAGTTTATGCCATTTATTGATGCCTTTGGGCTACTGCGTGTTGGCGGGCGGCTACAAAATGCTTTAATTGATACAGATGCAAAGCATCCGATTTTGTTGCCATCTAAGTCAGCAATCACCAACTTATTGATAGCAGAAGCGCAGGAGAAGACTCTACATGGTGGTACCCAAGTCATGAGCGTATATTTATTGCAATCTTATTGGATACTAAGTGGTCGTTCTGCTATCAAATCATTTAATCGTCGATGTATTCGTTGTGCGAAAATCCGGGGAGCATCGGCTCGAGAACTGATGGGCCAACTTTCAACATATCGAATCACTCCTTCAGGATCATTCCTACACTCTGGTGTTGATTATGCAGGCCTGTTGTTTGTTAAGACATGGCGAAGGCGCGGTGCAATGCAATATGAAGGTTACATTGCTCTTTTGCATGTCTTTCAACATCCGCAGTCCATCTTAAGGTAGCTTTATATTATTGAGCTGATGGGTTTCTGGCAGCCTTAAAAAGGTTCCTGTCGAGGCACGATATTTGCTCCACATCAACCAGTGATTGTGACACTAATTCTATAGGTGCTGATGCAGAAATGAAAAGTAATTTTAACCAACATTCTAAAGAGTTTTCCGAAATATCAAATATATTGGCCAATGATTGTACTCAATGGGAATTTAACACACCTTCTGCACCCCCTTTGAGGGAACGTGGGAAGCCTGTGTTAAATTGATTAAATTAGAATTATTGATGACACTGTCTTAACGTATGAAGAGCTATCAACTCTCTTAGCGCAGATCGAAGCGCTCCTTAATTCACGTCCTTTGTGCTCTCTTTCTGATGACCCCACAGATTTCAGCGCAATTACACCCGCCCATTTTTTAATTCAAGGTTATCACTTCTTCATTTCATTTAACAAATGACTTAAAGTTTATGAAAGCCTTGGTCAAAAGAATATTTGCCGCGATTTAAATCAATATCTAAATGGAAGCAACAAGAAAAATCTATTCAAAAGGGGGCGTCAGTTCTTACTGCTGATGAAACATATCCTCTAACTAAATGGCCTTTGCGGAAGAACATTCAGGTCCTGATGAAATCATACGACGAGGAACTGTGCAAAATACATCATTAGTTTTGAAACTGCCCTTGGTTAAACTTTGCCCCGTTCCTGTGTAATGCAAAAGGGATCTTAAGGAAACTTCAGTTTGAGCAATTTCATATATAGAATTTATTATATCTGTACTTCAAATTCTGAGCTTTTTAATTTATTATTCTATATCATGAATGAAATATTTAGTGTTTCGCTCCCTGTGTAAAATCTAAGTTCTATGTTCCATCAAACTTTTTTTGTAATCTCTGTCTTTCTCTAAATACCTCTACACTCTTCTAGTTAAAGTTCAGTCGTTTTCTTGTATTCGCCTCATTAGTTTGTCACCCGATAGTTCTTGTATATCATATTATTTGTTCAATAAATTCAATTATGCAATAATCCTCCTTATTACTAATAATGAATTCAGTAGAAAATAGAGACAACTCCAATTATTATTTTTTTGTTGGAGGATTAATATATCCACCAGGATATTTTCGAAAATTTTATGTATCCATATGGATACAAACTTGAGTTGTGAATATAAAGAGTGAAGATATAACAAACTAAATCATTTTACTGTTGATGCTATTGTAATACAGACGTATTCTTTAGTTCTGGTAAGATATAAGTCAATAGCGTATTATGAATCTGAAAAACTTCTTACGAATTTTATAGATTCATATATTTCCGATATATAAAAACAGGAAGACGAAAAATCTGAAGCTGTTAATGATCTTTTTGAAGCTTCTTACTACAAGAGTTATACCAAAAAGTGCATACAAAATCCAAATAAATGATAAAAATTAAAAAATTTTTTTTGGTAGTATTTCAATGCAAAGAAACAAAATTATAAAAAAAAATTGATGAGTTTGGTTGGAAAAAAGATTTTTTGACACCTCCAATTTTACTGGAGAGTACCCTAAAAAAAGTTACCAGTTCAGTACTTTACTGAAAAGATCCTTGATGAAATTGTATCATCAACGAACCATAATTCAATGATAAAGAATGACATATCTGTCAATCTGAGCAAATAAGAACTCTTGAAATAAATAGCGTTGGAAATTTGTATTGGCACAATTGATTATTCACGCTTAGATATGTATTGGGCAATTAACCATCGTTTTCCAAAATATCTCAAGAAATAGATTCCACTTAATACATACCCATATAAAATTTACAACTGAATCGACAGAAAATATCCAGCTGTATAAAATTCGGTTTGTTATAAATATTTATATTAAAAAATCCATATTCTCTTCGAAAAGATGAAAATCTTTGCGAAGATGTGATGATGGTTCTAATTAAAGAAGAACTCCTATGAAGCAATATATGCCAAAAATAAAGCCCATCAAATGGGAAATAAAAATTTTTCATCTATGTAGCTCAAAAGGATTTATTTATGATTTTGAAATTATCAGGAAAAAAGTACAATATCAGAAAGCTCAAAGTTAGGGTGTTGTGATACCGCTAGGCAGAGGACTGCTTATGAGTTATCCTCTGCCATACTGAGCCATCCTATGGTCCTAAGGAAGGCCGAAATTCTAAATAGCTCCACACTCGCCAAGCTATCCAGCTCTGGCAAAAAGCTGGAGCGTAGTGACATCGCTCTTGAGCTGTTCAAGGCAGAGCACTGACATAGAAGATGGAGCAGAGTTTCCTCCTTTTCCTCATCATCACAGCTTCTACAGAAGCCGTTATATTCCAGACCCACCCTCCTTGCATGGGTCCCAAAGTTGCATGAAAGCAATAACTGCAAAAACAAATATATGGACTTGCTGAGCTTTCATAATGATATTGCAAATTGACTTTTTGCTCATTCTGATGAACAGTCTTGTTCTCAAAAACAAGGACGACCAGCGTTGTCATTTAATGAGGATACTTATGTAGGTATGTGTATTATTCAAGTTTACGTAAAGATTCATTAAAAAAATTAAAATGAAAAATATTATAATAAAAATTAAGAAAAAATTCATTAAATTCATCTTCATTTTTATCGTATTTACGTAAATCTATCTCTGTATTCTTTAAGTTTATGTAAATTTTTAGTTCAAGAAATTGATTCTTATATACAAAACATGTAAAAATTTTAAAATAAATCAAATATAGTGGATTTTATATCCATACAGATACATTCGGAAAAACACATTTAGGGTAAAAATGTTTAAAAACCAAATGTTTGATGTTGTTCCCTGGAACAATAATAGTAGAAATTCAAAAAATTTAAATGTTTATCCATCCAGTAAAAACTTGTAGCGAAAGCGAAACATATATAAGTGTGATAGTATCCAACATCATGGCCTTTTCTTGACATTTATATTAGAGCTGTACAAAACAGCTCTTTTGAGTGAGCGCTCTTTTTAGCTCCGCTCACTTTACTGAATTAATTGATTCAGTTCATTCAGTTGTTTCAGTTCATTCAGTAGCTCAGTTGTTTCAGTACTTCAGTTTATTCAGTGACTCAGTTGTTTCACTAGCTCAGTTCATTATTGAGTTATTTCTGTAACTGGCAACTCTATAAATAAAGAGCAATACATCCCTGTACGCATTAGCAAATGTCTGTGAATTAATTCATTTTTTTCGTATGGATTTTGACATACAAACTGAAACATCGCTCAAAAGAGCTACTGAAAGACACAGATCTAATGAATCAACTGAAACAACTGACCTAAAAACGCTCAATTGAATGAACGAATGAAAGCTTCACCTCGCTCAATTGACTGAATGATTCAATTGAATTAATTCATTCAGGAGCCGTACAGCTCTAATATATATATATATATATATATATATATATATATATATATGTATATACATATATATATATATATATATATATATATACTATATATATATGTATATATATATATATATATATATATATATAAATATATATATATATATATATATATTATATATCAATATATATATATATATATATATATATATATATATTATATATATATATATATATATATATATATATATATTTATTTACTTATTTATGATGTATAAAAAGAAACATCAAATTTAGAATTTGTCCCATAGAACACATATTCATAGATTTTTATATACATATGTTATACCATATTCTTCTAACATACTGATTTTGTCCCTTACATATATTCGTTATTTTGCAATAAATCTTTTTTGATATAAATTTTCCTTCGTCAGTTAGCAGTTTTCCATTTTCTTGTGATTGTTCAGATTCATTCTAATATCATGAAATGTATAGTTCTAAGCGTTGATCGACATTTTGGTGTCCTTCTAATACTTCCTATTTAAATAATCGGCTTCAAATACGTATTTCTGTGTGAACACTTGAAGTCCAAGTCATACTGTGGGAAGTTATATTACAAAATTCTTAAACCTCTTGCTTATGCATACATTGTTTTAAATTTTACAAATACAGTGCGGCTATATTTATACATATATCTTCTATGTTCGGACATATCGTACATATATTCGTACTGCTAAACTCGATATAGTCACGAACTTTTCGTGGAGCCACGGCATCATATACAACTTTGAATTTGTTTCTATTAATTAAATGAGTAAAAATTTAAAATCTAGATCATTTACTTTTTACTATAAAATATGTTAGCACTTGTTTTTTGCGATTTAGCACTTGTTCGTGTATTTAGGGCAGAAGTCGGCATTGTGGGTGAGCGCGCTTCAAATGCATATAAATTCGCTTCTGAGAGTCACACGAACTTGTACTTAAAGGCCATACGTTATCCATCACTTTTTTTCAACTGACAGCTAAGTTAAAATACACGTTCTCTTATGAGCTTGATCACATATAATACTTCTCCGTCAGCACAAAGTTCAAAGTTTTGACATACGTTGCGTACTTTGACAACCTCTCTCAATTTTTTCAATACACGTAAAGCAAAATAACAAATAAAATAAGCTCAGAAATATCGTCAAACTCCATTGAAAATTTGTACTTGAACTAAATTTTAATTAAAAATATATGTGTATAAAACCAACTGATTTTCAAGCCGTTAATAACGTAGTCATTGTGTCTTAAGGCCGAGACACATGGAATCCGTCATAGGTTATGAGTCGACTTACATTAACGCATTGACGGATAAGGTTGGAACAATGAGTACTTTATTAACTGTTGCTTTTTATTAAAGTTTTCGCGATTTGAGAAAACATTTTTGGTTCGCGTTTGCTTAAATATATTGTGATTTAAGGCTTTATTTATGTGCAATTTCAAAAATAGTAATATATATATATATATATATATATATATATATATATATATATAATATATATATATATATATATATATATATATATATATAATTTTGATTCAAAATCGTATCTCTGTTGCGTGAAATTTTGTAATGGGTGCGAATAATAAAAAACGTTCTTCATCATTGTTTTTTTATAGCCTACTTGACTATACTATTCCAATTTTGATATTGTTAAAAAGTTATATCTCTAATGTACATACATATATAAAAAAATATCAAAACTTTTAACTATTTGGAATGGAAAGGGCAAACATTTGGATTAAAAAAATCAAAAATAGCTAAACACCTCAAATTGTTGTAAAGTTTGGCCATTATCCACTTTGTTTGTCCATATAATATATGGTATTTGTACCAAACAATTTTCTTATTAATTCACAACACTTATTGTATACTTCAAGCATCACAATCCAGTTTTTAAGGTTTTTGCTGAAACAGATCTCTTTAAGGAGGGGGAGGATGCTAATCTGTTTCTAAAATTTATTTTCACGCACGCAAACTCAAAATGTTGATTTTTTGTTGTGGATTGGTGAGTAAGAGAGAAATAACAAATTGAGAGAATTTATTTGTTTACAGCCAAATAATAATGTTAGTAAGAGATTGAAAAAAAGAAGAAACTATATTCATATTAAGAAACAAACTTATTAATACATGTACATGTGTCCATATTTTTAAATTAATTAATTCAATTTAATTTCTTAAATTTTAAATTCAAGTACTCAATTATATATAAGCTCTATAATAGTAAAAGATGTTCATATAATATATGTTGCGCTCGAATTTTGTTTAACAACAACAAAACAAAAAACAACTTAATAACTTAATTTAATTTTCGAGAAAGAAACGATTGCAATTAAGAATCTTATGTAAACGATTCTAATCATATAATAATAACAAATAAAGAACACTTGCTACACATTCGCATTCATCATTGAATGGCCACGCAACATTTTTTGCGTGTGAACCTGAAAAAAAGCAACAAAGCATTCGCTAAACATGTACACTTGTCGACTTATCATTAATGACTAAAGAAAGGGCGTAAGAATATGTGTGAGTTCTCTCCAAACAATTGCTTCATGAGCTGGGCATCTCTGGATTAATGGCAATTTTTTCTCAATTGGGGTATTCACACTATATGCTATTGGCTCATATTCGAGGGACTCACAATGAAACCATGTCATAAAATAATAGCACGAAAAACATGACTAGCGTGAACAACCGTCTGCTTAACAAATTTGTACACATATACTTGTACATATTAGTTTATATATACATACAAAATCATTTTAATATTCTTGTGAAATAGCACACTAAGCTAAGACGGGTTGTTTACAATAGTCTATTATTTTATGACTTTATGACTACAGTATGGGTCCCCCAATTGTTTGTGAATTGTCGGCACATTGCAAGCTCACTCAATATATATATATATATATATATATATATATATATATACATATATATATATATATATATATATATATATATATATATATATGTATATATATATATATATATATATATATATATATATATATACATATATATATATATATATATATATATATATATATATATGTATATATAAATATATATATATATAAACCTCATAGCTGTGTATGTTCTCTATACTTATTATAAGAATTATAATTATTGTTTCTTTGCCAAGGTGCGTGGAAGCGATACCCGTATAAAGATTTTCCTTGAAATAAGATCTTTTCCTCAATATTTATTATTTTGATATTAAGTTGCCAAACACCTAATACTGTCACATACCTTGTTTTCTACAAAATGTATTCTCATGTATTTCAGCTACATGGTCATTAAAAGAATAATCTATTGTAGATAATTGCATAATGCTTAAGGCCCAACTTTAATATGCGTACGCTAGCGCAGGCGAATTCGCGAATACATACAATCAAATGTGTGCGGCCATAATTTGCTTTGCTAACTTTTCGGCAAGTTTCGTTAAATTTTATTTTTCTACGCATAGAGCGAAACTGATCGCATTTTCTTTAAGGAAAAAAGGTTGCATTGAAAATAATTATTAGATACACACAAACCGTAGGCCGTGATACATTCACAAAAGAAGCCTCAATGGACGCCGAAAATAATTTTATAGAAAATTTAATAAATAATGTGAAAAATTATAAGTGCCTTTATGATAAAAGGGATGCCTTTTATTATAATCGAAAAATAAAGGAAAAGGCGTGGAAAGATATTGCAGAAAAGTGCATAAAAAGTATTATGTTTTATCTTTCTTTTTTCTGGTACATACATATGTATATATGGCAAAATGTATTTGTGTATTTTCCTTCAATTAATGACCCACTTGGACACACCGTTGGATTGTTTAGTACTTTTCCAATTTAATCTATAATTGCTTTCTTAGTTGAAATTAATTAACTTGCTTATGATAATATATACATTTAAAAACAGTAAAAATTTTAATATCAAAGAAGATTTTAAAGAAATTTTCTAGGTACTTTGAAAGAAGCAGCTTTGTTGGTATGCAATAACAAAACAATTTCACCTTAATGATGTGGTGTTCAACCAGCTTATCTTATCTTGACCCGATAACAATGTTAATAAGAAAGTTTCTTCACTAGCATTTTTATTGCAACCTTTTTCCAAAGTGATGATAGAACAGTTCAAAATTTAAATGACGAATTCAGAAAGGTCCGGCACATTGACATTCATAAATATTTTTGAAGCTTAGAATATATCACTGTAGAAGACTTTACGTGATCTCAAATATTACAAGAGCAGATAGTGGGTATTTCCAAATCTTTAGCAATTCGCAATAAAAATAATTGGGGAATTCAAACTGTAGTCATGAAGTCATAAAATAATAGCACGAAAAATATCACTAGTGTGAATTACCCGTCCCAACTTAGTCTGCTAAATGAATTTCTATGTACAAGCTTAATACACCTTTTTGCCCGCGGCAATTGGAATAACTTTCAGTGGCTGCCAGTTGCATAAGTTAAACGAAAGAAATTTTTTCTCTTTTACATATTTTTATTCTATAAAAATATGATTTTATGTACAGATATACATATGAATAATTTTGTAACCGTGTTTTATTCGTGAATCATATAAGTAACGGCAGCAAACATATACTATCGCCGCACAGTGGTTCAGAATCGTTTTTCATTGGCCAAAACTCTGTAACTTTTTAAGTAATAAAGATTTTTTATTAGTTTTTTAGTCAATAATAATGTTTTAAGCTTTTACATAAAATTCCCTTTTCGATCTGTTTTTCTTAATTTTTGTTTGTAATTTCATTTCAAATCTACCAACTAATTTCCACTTCCTCTTAACCGATTTGGCTCAAATTAGGGCCACAAATCAATCTTGGATGATAATATAATATTATGTTATCCTTAGGGTGGCAGCCATTTTCATTGAGGTACATTCCGTATTTTCATTAGGATGGGTCAAATTTTAACTTTATGCTTAACAATACGTAAATATTTCCTAGTTTTTGGTAAATTTTAAGATAAAACAGTGTAACTTCATTTTCTATTTTTATATATTTATATTTTATATAGTCATAAATAGATTCAAGATAAATGAAATAACATCTAATATTAATATTCTTATACTTTATTTGATTCAAATATTATATGCAAATTATAACTATTATTCATTTGGCTGGAATATTTCCTGTATATATTCTTTATTTCGTTTTTCCTGGGATTATTCTGATTAATCCTCAATTAGTAATAAATAATGCTTAATGATATCTTCTTCATAATGAAGAACTTTGTGCACTATTGCTGGCATATTTCTATAATCGTATTTGGATGTAGCATTAATTTGTTCATTGCATGCAAGTACTTCAGTAATTCTTTTAATTTTGAAAAAACATATATATTTCAACATCTTTTTTATTAGATGTAGTTTCGAGATCCAAAAAATCTTTTTGCGGTATTACCATCGTTTGTATTGCCTAAACTTGTTTTGGTTATGTGGTCCGTGTAGCGGCGATAATCCAAATTCAAATGCATCAATACTATCTACTGACTTTTTCGATTCTTAGTTTAACTGAATTGATGTTGTTTTACATATAATATAGCTGGATGAAGCTTTTGTATGTCATAACCTGGGCATGAGTTTCCTTTTTAAATTCAAATTTTATTGGTCTGCAGTATTTCGTAGACGATGGAATATGGTTTTCCAAAATACAATTTGTTTGCATTGTGCTGGAGGAAGGCTCCGGAGTCTTCTAAGTTATTTATTAATCGCAATGGCACAAATGACACCATGAACATATTTGTGTCAGAAATATCTTCACATAAAAATTGTTTATATTGTTTTTGTCCAGAAAATCCATCGCATCCCCATTTACAAAAAAGAGATAAATTGCAGTTTCCATGTTTATTTCAACTTATTTCCTTTAAGTGATCGTAGCAACCTTTTGGCTGTATGATCAAGTATTGCTTGCAGTTGTATCTGTGCTGAAAATGGTATGATTTCGATAAATTTCTTTGGAGGATAAGACTCCTTTTTAACTGGAATTAGATGATGATATGATGGGTATAAATTTCCTTTTTCGATCGCACGCAATCTGACCGCAGTATACTTAATACTGCGGTTTTGTTAACATTTGTGAACTGCTTTTCATCGTTTGGTGTTGGAGTGTTTTAATGACCCGTTTTGTTCTCTACGGAATGGCAGAACAGACTTTTTGATATCATTATCCACTTTCGTTAATTGTTTTTGTGAATTTTTTTAATTGTAATTGTGCTGTTTGTAAAGAAAACTATCTTTAATGCTTTCACATCTGATTTCTTCATTTATATTCTTCAGTTTTCGTCTCTTAGATCTATCGCTGAGGTTATCTAGCGATTTTTGTGGTCTCCCACCACTCTCCTCATCTGTGGTGTCTGAAATCATCTGTATACGAAGTCCACCTTGTAACCAATTCGCAAAGCAATTGTAAAATTTACTTTTACTAAAGTCAACTTCCTAGCAGCTTTTTTTCAATATGTTGACGAAATCAGATACATTGTTTTTTATTTCCAATTGTGTTTCAATATTGATAGCATCTATGTTCAATTTTCTTTTCTATGTAAATATTCTTTGGTCTATAAAATAAAACTTTCAAAAACTTATCAACCTTTTTAAATCGAATACTTATACGAAACTAAAATATTTTTTTCGAATTATTGGCCTTATATCAAGCTTCAAAAATAAACAGTACATTATTACACCATACCTAGCTAGCATTCCATAAAATCAAATGGAAAATTTTAATTGTTCAAATTCATTCAGTATTTTTTTCAAAGAAATTTTAAACATTCTTTCCTATAATTTTTAGCAGGTAATTGAAACATATGTGCAAAAATGCAATATTTTTCAAATTCCATGAAAAATTCTAAGAATTTTTTTAAAAAGATTTCAACCATTTAAAGAAAAATTAATACCACTAATAACTTTCCTCTCTTTCTCCCTACGTTTTGCTATCTGCAATTCCTATTTATGGTATCTGTTCCTTTTTGATGGCATAAAAAATATGTCAATAAAAAATTTAGATTTTGGCCAATGAAAATTGATTCTGAACCACTGTGCCTCGTCTCGCCTAAAGATTTTCAACCGTTCGACTCAGATCTCTAGAGCTATTTTATAACAAAACATAAACTTATCTGAGAGAGTGCTATTATTTTATGACTTTTTTGTATGCAGAAAAATAATAACTATTTTAAACTGATTTAAATATTATGACTTTATGACAATATGACTAAATAGCACACAGTGTGAATACCCCAAATATGTATATCGAACTAGCTGATCTGCAAGAGTCGCATGTATATTTTCAAATAGATTACACATGAAGGTATTTTATATATTAATTTGTAATATGAAATTTTTAGGTCTTTCGTAGTATATACATACTTATATATCAATCTAATTTTTAAGTTTGTAGCAATATCAGTCTTTCAGCACTTCTTCTGTCCTGAACCGTATATGCAAATATAATACCAATATTTAATAAGCTCTGTTACATTTCTGCCACCCTGGTTTAATTTTTTCGTTAACTTCGTTTAAAAATATTGGTAAGTTTTTACTAAAAATTGCCATAATAGCTGTTCAGCACATTAAGTTTTTATAGTCTATACACAATTGTTGGATACTTCTGACTAACCACAGGGATTTATATATATGCATACATATATATGTATGTATTTATGAACTTCAAAGTTCATATGCGGTTCATATCTTCTTTGTTGTAAAGATTTAATTTTCACAAAGTATCTAGTATACATTTTAAATATATAAAATCTTAAATAATAATATCTACATAAATGAAATTCGCAGGCTTAGTATATCTATATGACTAAGTTTCATTGGTTCTTACACCAAGTTTCCACTAAATGATTTTGTCCGATGATAACAATTTAAAGTTCAATACATTAAGAGCAACAAAATTCTTCAAATATATGTTTGAATATTTTGGTTGCCTTAATAACGCAAGTCAAAATGGTGATTTTGAAAATAAACGTAAGAGAAAAACTTTTTCAAATTTAGAACTTACGAAGATGTAAAATTTTTTATATATAGAGCAATGTTATTCAAAATTTTGGAAATATATTCGTAGGACATATAACGAAATGTCATGTTCGTCTGATTTTTTTTAATTAGCTAAGAAAATATCTAATTTTTAAGCAATTTGTAGAAAGATGAGAATTTAGAAACAATTGTATATTGCATATTTGAATGTAAACTATACAACAAATAGGGAGTTTTCTCAATGAAACAAGTGACAATTGATAGGTTCCTTATGCTGTGAGTAGATACTGAAGAGTTAAAGAATTGATAAAAATTTGTGAATTATTTAGAATAAGAATTCGGTTGTAAGAAATGATTGTAAATGGAACAATGTATTTATAATTACTTATAAAATTATCATATTTAATTTTATTTAATTATAAAGTACATAATCAGGGGTGTCATAGAAACCGATATTATCGGAATCGAATTTGAAACCGAATCGGATTGGAAACAATCCGATCAGTTTACAGCTGTCGTGTTCTTATTGGAAGTAAACTAAAGTAAGCTAATCGCACCATTTTTCTTTTTATTTATTCAACAGTTAGATTTTTGCGAACATGTAAGTAAACTAAAGTTGATAAATTAGTAAAAAATTTAATTCTAATTTTCTTAATAGGGGAAAACATAAAAACAGCACACAAAACTCGATATTCATCGAATTTATGGAAAAATATCCTGACATCGCAAGGAGTTTCACAAAACGCGACAAGACAACGGTGGATTACCTCTGGCAACAGTTGCCTAATTCCTTAAACAGCGCAGGTCCACCGTAAAAGGATATCAACGGGTGGAAAAAGGTAAGTAAAATCTTAAAAGCGTAATTCTATTGCTGAATTGTGTTATTTTATTTCATACAGGTTTGGACTGACTGGAAAAGCGACGTGAAGAGAAAGCTGACGCAGAATAAAGCTGAGTCCAGAGCAACAGGTGGAGGACCGTTTTCGAAGCTTCAGCTATCGAATAATGAAGAAACAATAATACGGATATGTGCAATCGCTCAGTCGGTGGAAGGTGTTGTAGGTGTTGCTGTTGGTTTGCCAGAAAATGTAGGTAGTCATTGCGAGGAAGAAATGCCATCAACTTCTACAAAACGTCCACTGTCCCCACTTGTGATGAGCAGCACACCTAAAAGGCTCAAAACTGAGAACGTTGGGGACAAATTAAAAAGGTTTTTGGACGAAGATAACGAAAGAAAAGTTGAGATGAACGAAATCGGATGAACTGTTGAAAATTTAAAAGGAAAATGCAAGCAGCTTACGCCGTGTGTATAGGGCAATCGAGAAGGGGCAAGAGTCAATTGCAAATGCAACAAACGAGTTAAAAGAGGAATTTGTTCGGATCAACAGGGGAATTTTGCAAACAATGCATGAAAAAAAAATTATTAAAAAAGACAGTTAGACCTGGAGTTGATGAAATTTGAATACCAAAAGAAAATGTGATATTTTAGCAATTTTTAAATAATGTTCCTTTAGCAATTAAGTTTTATAGTTTCAAACATACTTACTTATTTACTGAATTTTTTGTTAATTTTTTTTTTTTGCTAAAGTTATGAAACACAAATTTTATTAGTTAGTTTTTTTTTCATTAATTAGTTTTATTTCACTTGAGAAGATATTTTGTTACAAGGTATTAGCTATTTCATCTATAATCCTTTTAACTTCACTTCGTAGAGAGGAATTTGTTGGCAATATTATCTTCAAAATCATGTGATATCAAATTTGTGGCTTCATCATAGTTTTGTATGTTGTAGCTTCTGCATATGTCATGAAGACTTTTCAACACTCCTATTGTTCGTTCCACAACATTAAGGGCCGATCAGTGAGCCATATTAAATTTATACTCTTTTGAGTTGGAGCATGGTGACTCATACCTGGCAAGGAAATAATCTCTGGCGCTACTTATGTTCCACACATATGCATCATGGCTTGAGCCAGGATAGCGTGCATACACCGCTCAAATTGTCATTTCATAGTCGCAAATCTGAATATAAATGCATGGTATATAGAAATTGGTTTTATAGTGTAAATTAATGAGTTATGATATAAAATTGTATGTATACTTACAATCATGGTATTCATATACGATTAAAGTATAGATGTTCCTTAATTGTAGGCTTTATAATCTTTATGTGTGTCCCGTCGATGCAACCAATTATTGAAGGAATTTTATATTTGTTATAAAAAAGATCTCTTGATCTTTGCTTTTCGTTAGAGTTCATTTCAAGTTGTCCCCACTGTGGACAAATAAAGTGCTTTACAACTGTGAGTACATCATCCAGAATAGTTGATACTGTACTTCTACCCAGACATATGCTAGAATCGTTTCCGACAGCTCTTTGATACGACCCTTCGGCTAAAAATCGCAACGAAACCGCAAGTTGCAGCAATGGCGAGATCTTTGAACGTGAAAGATGTTCTTTAATTTTGTCCAGTACCATACAGAAAGCGTCTTTGCTTAAAAGGTAATAACCTATGAATCTGCAAAGCAGCTTTAAAACAGAACGCTGATTATAACAAGTGTACTTACGCTGTCTCCGGAAGATCAAACAGGTTGCTGAAATCTCGCAAAAGTCTTCTTCGCACCTTCTCTGCGCGCTCCTTCTCTAACAGCAAATATGCAACAATCGCTGTGCTTATTTTATAGAAATTTATTTTTTTTAAAGTTAAACAATAATTTTGTTTATATTTTCAACAAATTCGTTTTATATTTTCACAACACAATAAAATTACACAAACGTTAAAACAAAAATGTTGCTTTAAAAGTAGTAAACAAAATCAGTAGACATAAAACAGCTGATTCGAATATCGGTTTTGCTTGCATTCGAAAATGGCAAAACCGGCTTGTTTTCTGACACCAGAGTCTGTAGACGCAGCTCCTTCTATCTCTAAGACATTTTCGCAAAATAGGCGGAAGACAACGACTGATAGCTTAAAGGATTATTTGAAAACCTACATTGAAAATGACATTAAAAATGGAAAAGAATTATCCGAAGCTTTAAAAAAAGTTTTTAAAATCGGCCAGAAAACCAAGAAAGTCTTAACACAATATGCTCCAATATTAGACGTACAGTGACTCCATCGCGTAATCGGACAAGCTTTTTTTTCATATTTATGTGCTCTAAACTAAATAAAAATACCACATATTAATATTTTTTTTTGCTTTTACATGTACACTACACTCTAATATTAGAAAATAATAAAAAACAACAACATTTTTCACAACAACGGAAAATTTTCAAAGAAATACTAAATTTAATACATTTTTTGTGCTCAACGCATAATCGGACACACAAAAACAATGAATCTTGAAATTGCCGTTAGTTTACAAAATTACTCTTCAAAAGTTATTCTTTATCACATTTAGTCATAATTTGCATTTATTGACAGACAGTTGTAGTTTTTTTAAAAATTTTCTTAAAATGGCTAAGAAAGGAAAACAATATTCTGTGGAAATAAGGCAGTTATTAGTCAAATTGAATTTTGAAGGAAAAACAGTGCGAGAAGTTGCTGAATTGGTAGGAAGAAGCAAGTCAACTGTCCAAGACATTATCAAGAGTTTCCGTAATGAGGGTAGGCTAGCAAATAAAAGTCGAGAAGGTCAAGGGAAAATTTTAACTGACAGAGAAGAGCGTTTTTTAGTAAAGGAAATTAAGCAAGATCCTTTTAAAACCTCAAAAGATTTAAATATATTGTTAAAAAGCAATAGTGCAAAAGATGTTTGCCTTAATACTGTACGTAATACACTGCATAAATACAATTACCATGGAAGAATTGCTAGAAAAAAGCCGTTCATAAGCTCGAAAAATAAAAAACTTAGGGTAAAGTTTGCTAAAGAGTATTTGTTAAGGGGAGAAGATTTTTGGAATAAGGTAATCTGGTACAAATATGCCTTAAATACATTTTTATTCGCAGTTCTTATTCATTTTAAGGTTCTGTTCACCGACGAGAGCAAGTTTAATTTGCACGGTTCAGATGGCAAGATGTTTGTCTGGCGTAAACCAAACACAGAATTTAATTGCCAAAACACAAAAGCAACTGTTAAGCATGGAGGAGGTTCTGTCATGGTTTCGGGGTGTATGTCAAGTGCTGGGGTAGGCAATTTGCATTTTATTGATGGTAAAATGAACAAATTTGGCTACCTCAACATTTTGAAGGAAAATGTTAAGCAAAGTGCGGAGAGATTGGGCATTGCAGAAGATTTTGCTTTTTAACAAGACAATGACCCAAAGCACACCTCAGGTGTGGCAAAGCTTTGGTTGATCCATAATTGCCCAAAACTTATACCAACACCGGCACAGAGCCCAGACCTCAATGTAATTGAACATCTTTGGGAGGAACTTGCTAAAAGAGTGTATAAGCAAAAATTTTATTCTTTAAATCAGTTAAAGTTGGCTTTACTGGAAGCGTGGAACTCCATAGAACCTGAAGTATGCCTAAACTTGGTGAAATCAATTCCAAAACGCTTACAGGCCGTTATGGAAAAGAAAGGATATGCCACGAAATATTAATTATTTTTTCGAGATCTAAAGCATTGATGTCCGATTGTACGTTGAGCACAAAAAATGAAGTAAATTTTGTTTTTCATTGAAAATTTACCGTTGTTGTTTTTTTTATTATTTTCTCAGATTCGAGTGTAGTGTATATATAAAAGCAAAAAAAAAATATTAATACTTGGTATTTTTATTTAGTTTAGAGCACATAAATATGAAAAAGGTGCTTGTCCGATTATGCGATGGAGTCACTGTACATACAAAGCTGTTGAAACCTTAAGCACAAATATAAAAACAGAACTTAGACGTCATCACAAAGAAACAAAAAAAAAAACCGAAACTGAAAAAAATTATTTAAAGAAACTAGACTTGGAAATAAAGCGAAAACAGTTTGAGCTGGATAAATTAAAAAGTTTGCAATAACAAGAGTTTAATATATAAATATTTTAATTTTTATTTAAATAAAATGAATTCTTATATTTTGTTAACTTGAATGTATGTTTAATTGTTTTCCGCAGTCATATTTTTTATGGTAATTGCATTATTAACTGACTGGTCTTCATTCTCTTCAATTGATTCGGAGTTTTTACCGCTGAATACTTCTACCAAACCTTCAATATTAGGTTCAATTTTCAATGAGTTACAGAGGTTATGTAAAGCACAATATATATTAATAATTTGAACAACTTTTGATGGTGTACTCCGGTTGTTCTCTCCACAATATTTCTACCTGAGGCATGCTTATTATTAAGGTTTTGTTGTATAATTATGCTGGGAGTTCTGTAAGGGGTAATAACAAATGGTTCCAAGGCATATCCAGAATCTGCCAACAACCAGGATCCGCGGTCACGGTTTTCGTATTGCGATACAAACGTGTTTCGAGCTTTGCTCATACCCCATATAAAGGCATCGTGGCTTGATCCAGGCCTAGTTGCGTCAACAGCTTTGATGTTTGTTTTGTAATCTGTAATAAAAATTATTAGTATGTACAAAATATTGAATCTAGGTCTTATACAAAAAGTAAATTCAAAAAAACTTACAATCATAGCACGTATGCTGTAATAGCCTTTTCTATTAAAGAAAAGGTATTCCTCATCAGTAGGTCTCTTTTGTGGAACATGTGTTCCATCTATGCAGCCAATCACACCGGTTATACCATATTTTTCGAAAAAAAAACTTCTTAGACTTTTTCATATCTTTTTCAATGGATTATAATTGAATGAAGTTTCGAGTGAGTTTTTTTCCAAGACAAGGCAAAAGATTGGATAAATATTTTGATATTGTTGAACGATGCATTGATATACATATATGCATCGTTTTCAATATATCTTTTAAAACCACCCTCTGCAAAGAATCTTAACGCTGCTGCCAACTGTAATGTTAAGGGAATCGAGGAATGTAGCAGATCTTGACCAATCAAATATTCAATACCATTACAAATTCTACTTTGTTGAACCGATAACACTGAATAAATCTGCATATACAAACGAAAAGTAAGAAACTGCATTTCCAAATGAAATGATTGCACATACATGTCCTCTGGCAAATCCAGTGGATTGGAATTATTCCGGAATTCTTTCCTATGCTCTTCTTCCAATAAAAGTACTGCTGCCGCCAGAAATGATGCCATTTAATTCAGAACACAAATATTTTTTTATTTATTTATTACCAAATTTTAAGTTTTAACAAAATGTTCACATTAGGGGACACATATGCAGAGTTGCTTATTTTGTTGTTTTGGGCTATAAAATTGTACGGAATGAAACAAAAATGGAATATGAAATCAATCCAAATACATCATACCTAAATCGTTTTTGAGATTGATGTCAGTTTTTAAAAAGATCGTTTTTCATCACATACCTGAATATTGTAAATTATCATTAAGCAAATTTCATTCATTCTTTTATTATTCTCTTGTTGGTTTTCGCAGATCCCCTTTGAACAACTTTTCATTGATCAAAAGTTTTGTTTTAAAGTTTTTGAAGAGTGAATGAAATCTGACTGTATGTATTAGTTTAAAACCAACTATATACTTAATTAGTATGAATCGTAATCTTTATATATCTTATCTACTTAATATAAACTCGTTTGACAATAAATACCAGGTCTGGAGTATCGATACACCCAAAGAAAATTATAAGTCAGGCAAATTATAAACAAAAATATTTAATTACCCTATATGTACAATGTACATACGTATGTAAGCAGTATATAAACATTGTGAAACTTAATTTCTTAGTGTTAGATGTTTTCGTATCACTCCAGTAAAAACGCAATTAACTTTATGTTGAAAATTTATAGTTATGTATATATTGAAACCAAATCATTTCCATCAAGGAAAGGGGTTATGAAATATAGTTAGGAATCAGGGTAACATGGCTGGGTTATGGGCTTCGGGGAAAGTAAAAATTTTTTTTCCAATGTAATCTAAGGTAAGAGTAATTTTCTTTGAACATCTATAGTTTTATAAGGCACATGATTTTTTGTTTTTTTGTAAGTGCGGCTTCAAAGTGACCTAACAAGATCCCCTCCCTCCCACGAGCTAGACCGTCTAAGCAAGCACGTGTTAAAAGTTATGGTCACTGAGGACAAATAACAACATATGCTGTACGCAACACCTGTAAACCTAACGCATCATTACAATAATTTCATAAATTCTTCAACAAATTGATTCTGAAAGCTTATGATTAAATCTGCTGACAAGCAACCGTTAATATTTTTTTACAAAATGTTATTCAAGTCTGAAGAAGATTATTTTGAGATCTAGAAACTACATCTAAGATAGCAAGTATTGAGATAGACCTTGATTAAATACGAGTATTTAAAAAACTATAAGCGGAGGTAATTTCGTGCAACGAGCAAATTAATGCCAAAAAATTTAGGGATTATACCAAGGAAACCGCTATTATACACCAAATACTCATACAGATATATGTCTGCAACAGTGCAAATGTTATTTATTATGGATATCATTAAACTTCGTTTATTACCAACTGAATATTTATCAGAGAAAGCCCGGGAGAAAAGATATAAGGATTACAGACTTTACAAAGAACATAAAACCACAAAAAATGCAACGTTGCTTTACAAATAAAGATTTATTTAATATATTATTGCCAACGTCTTATCTGGCATTCGAAACGAGATGAAAATGGATTATTTGGACTTGCTTAAGCTAAGGAACTGTTACACAATAAAAATAACACAGAATTGAATAAGCAATATATCAGAGAGATAAACAATAATTTGTGTAAAATATATTATAAAATATTAATATATAATGCAATTTTATGTTATTTCATGAAAATGACGGCGAATAAATTGATAATTAAAACATATATTGTATTAATATCATGTATTTTTAAGCAATGTATGGTACGTAGGGGTCATAATCAGAAGTATACTTAATTTAAATTAAGCGGTTAGGTCACTATATATATGTATATATATATATATATATATATATATATATATTTATATATATATATATATATATATATATATATATATATATATATGTATATATGTATATGTTTATATATTAATAAATTAACTATTTGACATACTGTCATTGTACTATTATAATATGAAATTGAGATTTTAGTTTTCATTTTGCCTTATAAATAGTTTCATTGTTATCCAAAGGATTTCTAATTGTATAAAGGTGTAGAAAAATAAAATAGAGTCATATCGAATAGAAGTTGTTTGTTGGGGTTTGGTTTGTATAAATTTCATAGCCTACAACACTTATTATAATGTGATTTTTTGAAATATTTTTTGAATATTACGTACAAAGTTAATGAATTAAGTAGTAAAACACCTAGTAAATCAGGGACACAGGATGCCGCAGCCGATGGAGGTGATGTAGATGCTCGACACTTCACATAATAAGATATGTTTGTGAGAATTCTCCACATTAAGAAGAAATTGTCATTACGATTGGCATTCTATATGTACATTGTTATAGGATGATCCATAGAATAATATGTGGGTTATTATCCAAAACACAAAGTCATAGTGAAATCAATAACAAGATAAGATAATCGGTTAAGACCGAGAAATATTCTTATATGAATATATGTTTCATAGCAATAGTTAAAAATTCCAGATAATAAACTTGTGCCTGTTCTTTAGATATGTTTTTTTTATACGTTTTGATAGTGTTATACTAATTATGTGTTGATAAATGTTTATTATTTGCTGTGTTCTTGTAGGACTGATACATGTAAAAAGCAATTATTTTTTTATTTCATTGAAAAGAAACAAATACATATTAAAATCACACATTTTTTAAACCAAGTTATACAATTTTTTAAGTTGAGAATTTTGGATGGAAAAAGTGTTCATTTAACATGATACGATAAGCAGGAAACATCACTAGTTCGGCTGCTTCATGTTTTTTAACGAAAGTTCATAAATGTACACTGCCGACCACTTGAATAGGTTAACTATATTCAATGCATTGATATTAATATTTTGCTAAAATTAAGTTTATAAATATATATATTATTTTGAAATGGTAAAATATTGTGTTATATTCGTATATATTTTTATTCGACAAATTATTATTTGAAATATATACGAATTGAATTCTTTCCATAATTAATAACTGAATTTTAATAATCTTTTTGCAGAATTAATATCTTTATGGACATAATTTTTTGTGCCACTTGCATCTTCAATTTAAAAACTCAACAAAAAATGTTTTTGTGTTAAACTTTTTTTATTTTTCAATATTTTTACAATGTTGTGGTAATGATTTAATAATGAGTACATCCACCTTTATTCGATATAACTTCAAAAATAAGATTTGGAAGCGAGTTATAAATATATTTTTTTTAATTGCTCCCCACACCATTACACTTCCTTCACGACTTAGGTAACGTTCTTCCTTACGTAGGCTAAGAAAATAATAGCTATATCCATCAAGACCTTCCAAATTAAACCTTTTGTATGAAACTGCGGTCGTTTCGCTTTACGAACACCATTTAGCGATGACATTTTTTAAATTTTTAATCCTTTTCAATGTCTAGCACTTCGAATTATTCGGCATACAGAGTTTACGCTAGCTGCTATACCCAATTTTTGCCTAATTCTTGCAGCATAATTGCTCGAATTTGAGGCAGCTCTTATAAAAGCCCTCCTGTCCGCTTGTGTTGTAACTGTTTTTGTATGTCCTTTCATGTTATTTCCATAATATATATTAAAAACTGCTTAGAACATTCTAGCTGCGACCAAGTTTTTTTTTTTTTTTTTTGGATATTTCTATCACCTAAGCCTGTTTCTTTAAATGCTTTAATTTTCTCTTTTCTTCTTCAAAAAATTGCTTGCTGCGCCCCATTTTCAATAAAATTTGTGAAAAAGTATTGCAGTAACTCACAAACGTTTAAATTTAGAATTATACGGTCCAAGGTCAAGCGCAAACTAATTTTATTCTAAGTGAGCCTATTCAAGTGGCATAAAATTTCACGTGTTTTTACTGCATTTTCAAGTAAAAGCAAGAAATGACAATTTATTTATTTTGTACTTTTATAGTATCTCTTAATTCGAGTTCAAAAATATGTTTTCTTAAAGCTTATATTAAGAGAAAATTAATATGTAAGTGTAAAATTAGTGACCCTATTCAAATGGCCGGCAGTGTATTTGTGGTTGTGTATAGATTTTCTTAGTGAAAAATATTTTATCGAAAATACATAATACATTTCAATTAATTTAATTTCAGCACAAAACACAAATGTTTTTGACATTTCGTACTATTCTACCAGCAAAATGCGTGTGTTTTTTGGTGTTGTTATTTGTTGTAGTAGTGGTGTTAGCTGATTATTGTACCATGTTCATTTACTTTCTGTTGTTATTGAGAAAAATTTCACAAAATTTCTTCTTACTCTATAGTTTGTGGAAAGTGATAGAAAAGTAAATAAACAGAACTTATATCTTATGATTAAATTGAAAAAAAATTTTGGTTTTTATGAAGGATATGTAATTTTCCTTTCTATATTAATAAACGATCATTGTACTGAAGTTATCAACAATAAAAATGCATGTTATCTCTCCCTTAAACAAAAGAATTATAAAAATCTCTATTGATTTAAAAGTTACACACTTTCGAAAAACGATCGATGAAAATCGATTCTAAACAACTATGTGTCTCGGCGAGAAGAACGAAAAAAGTTAAGACAATGTAAAAAACTCATTGCAAGAATAGGACCGAAGAAAAAGATTTCTCACGAATAAAGTGCACTAAAGTTAGAAACACAAGCTATAAAAGCGACATTGCTACATGAAAATCAAACTAAATATTTCAACTTTGTTCTGATAATCCTAATTTATGCACCCATATCATATTCATGATGCTACCCAAGTAGTGCAATTTTAATGTAAAGCTGCAGCTTCTCCACCGTAATATGTGGAAAATATAAATATTTTCGTTAGAATCATTTTATTAACAAGAGATAAGTAGAGTAGTTACTAGAATTTTTAATAAAGCAATACATACATACATTTATCTATATATATATATATATATATATATATATATATATATGTATGTATGATCATATGTGCATACAGATATATGTATATAGATATATATATATATATATATATATATATATATATATGTCTATTTATATATTTATATATATATATATATATATATATATATATATATGTATATTTATATATTCATATATATATATATATATATATATATATATATTATATACTTCAGAAGTATTTAAAGTTATTACGATATTCTATATATAGCGCTGTGTGTCTTATAAATATACTTACATAAGTATAATTATTGTTTTTTGTGGCATCAGGGAACTCTCAGGACAAAATTGTATGAACCTTTTTCTCACATGATTTAAATATGTTTTATTAATGTATATATATATATATATATATATATATATATATATATATAAATATATATCTGTATATATATAAGTAAATAAATAAATAAATAAATATATATATTTATATATATATATATATATATATATATATATATATATATATGTATATTTATATAAATAAATATATATATATATATATATATATATATATATAAATATACATACATATATATATATATATATATATATATATATAATTAATAAACTAATTTTTTGACATATTGTCATTGTATTATTATAATATGAAAGTTATTTGTTGGGTGGTTAAGCAATGTCTATATGCATTTCATTGGCGCTCTTTACCAAATCGTCAGTAGACTTCAACCACAGTTTTGCAAAGTTTCAAACTTCTCAACTTATTAAAAGACTTCCAAAAACCATCTGAGAATTATGTTAAATAAATTAACTATAAAATTCACAAACAATTTCAAACAATCACATTATAATAAGTGTAGCAGGCTATGAAACTTATACAAACCAAACCCAACAAACAACTTTTATTCGATACGACTCTATTTCATTTTTCTACACCTTTATACAATTAGAAATTTAAATTTTTTTAGAAAAAAAAAGAAAATATAGAAAAATGAAATAGAATATAGAATAGAGTATATATATATATATATATATATATATATATATATATGTAGTGCACTCGTGATAATATTTACACCCTAATATATAAACACCCCACAATATGAACTATTTTCTCTGCCATTGACTACTCCAAAATACGAACTTTGTACAAAGGCGTTAACATATGAACTTATTTATATTTCGATACTAATTTTATGAGGAAGCTGCCTTAGAATTTCAGTTATTCATATACATATTTGAGGTATTCACACTTCGTGCTATTTAGTTATATTGTCATAAGGTAGTACAATTTTAAACCAGTTTAAAACAGTTGTTGTTGTCCGGCATATAAAAAAGTCATAGAATAATAGTAGGCTTTGTGTTGTTTTTGTGTTATGTTTTTGTGTTGTCATAAAATGCTCTAGAGATCTGTGTCGAAAGGCTGAAAAACTTTAGGCGGGACGGCGATAGTATGTGTTTACCGCCTTAACTTATATATGATTCACGACTAAAAAACGGTTAAAAAATTGTTCATACCTATATGTCTGTATGTTAGATCACATTTTCATAACATAAAAAATATTAAAAGAGCACTTAATCGAAAAGCAAGTGAAAAAATTTTTTCGTTTAACTTACATAGCTGGCAGCCACTAAACGTTTTTCCATATACCGCCGCAAAAAAAATTTATTCAGCTCATAACAAGGCAGCAGCTGGGGTTGTTCACACTTGTCATATATTTCGTGATATTATTGTATGACTTATGACTCTATAACTACAGTGTGAATCCCCTAAGTATATATAAAAATTAGGGAAACCCCTATATATAATAATAATGAATCCAAATGTCAATGGTTAAACAAACGAATGTTCTCTTTAGTTGGTTTTTACATATACGCAGACGCAAACGCATGTTTGGTTCTTAAGTGTTAATTAAAAGTGAATAAATTGTAAAATATGCATACAAAAAACATAAATTTCTAAATTTAAGGAAAAAATATGAAATGTTGGTGAATTTTTAAAAAGGTGTTACTAATTCAGCGAAGATATATGAAGTGACAAAGTCCACAGTATCTGTTACAAAAAAAAACTGGAAATGCAATTTCAAAATGCATCAACAATACAACGGAGCTGGAAAAAAAACTATGCGACCTTTGGAATAAAGAAAAATTTAAAAAATCAAATATGATTTATACTTAATATATATACTTAAGTATGTAGTATATTTTGTTTGCTGTAAACAAACTTAATGAAAAAGTTCCATTTATGTTTTAAAATAAAACAAAAACTTAAGCTATTTATATTAAACTTACATATATACAGAAAAAAACTTAAGGTAGTAAGTAAATGACTTGGTTATATGTATTAAAACTTTATGCCATTTTTATATATAAACATTCTCAAAAATGTGAACGCCCCATTTTTTAATTAGCTCATATTATTGCGAGTGCATGTATATATATATAAATTATATATATATATATATATATATATATATATATATATATATATAAATATATATATATATATATATATATATATATATATATATAGTATATATATATATATATATATATATATATATATATATGTATATACATATATATATATATATATATATATATATATATATGTATATACATATATATATATATATATATATAGATATATATATATATATATATATATATATATATACATATATATATATATATATATATATATATATATATATATCTATATATATATATATATATATATATAGATATATATATATATATATATATATATATATATATACATAAATATATATACATATATATATATATATATATATATATATATATATATATATATATATGTATATATACATATATATATATATATATATATATATATATATATATATATCCTACTAATATTATAATGCCGAATGTTTGTAAGTGTGGATCTTTGTTCCTCTTTCGGGAAAAAACTACTGAATTGATTTTACTGAAATTTTACACATATGCCATAATGTATAAAGATGTTGTGCAAATTGTCCAAAATATAACGGTAAGTGTCAAGTAAGTAGAAAAAATATTTAATGTTTTTTAATTTGAAAATATAATATATCTCGTTTTTATTTTGGTTGTTAGCAGGTATCAATTTTTATTTTCATTACTCTGGTTGTATATCTTTGTTTAAAGTTTGTCATAATAATATTTATCGTTATTAGAAAAAATATTAAGAACTATGACAGCATATTGTGAAAGACACAATCTTAACTGGA
>OY776277.1:79868786-79931286 GCA_963675445.1 Linnaemya vulpina | reverse complement strand
AAAAGCGGATAAAAAATTATTCATACCTATATGTGTGTATATAAAATCACATTCTTATAATATAAAATATATTAAAGGACCACTAAACTAAATATATACAATTGAAAAATTTTTCTCGTTTAAACTACGTAGCTGACAGCTACTAAACGTTTTTCTATGTGCCGCCGCAAAAAAAATATATTCAGCTCATAACAAGGCAGCAGCTGCCAGACTTTATATATGCTACTTTATTTAGCAGACCAAGTTATGACGGGTTGTTCACACTTGTCATATTTTTGTGCTATTATTTTATGACTCTATGACTACATATGTATATTTCATCTTAAACCTGTGATAAATATATATGTATATTTCATTTTAAACCTGTAATAAATCCTTTTAGCACTAACTACATACATACATACATATATAATAAGAACAATAAGAAAACTGCTAAACTATAATAAATCATGGGAAGTGCAACCATTGTTCAAGGATTTGATTAGAGCTGTACCAAACTGAATCAAACGCTCTCAAACACCCTCAAACGCTCGTTTTTGACAAGAACCTCTTATCAAACCCATGTAATTTAAATGGGTTTGATTAGAGGTTCTTGTCAAAAACGAGCGTTTGAGAGCGTTTGATTCAGTTCGGTACAGCTCTAGATTTGATTAGTTGAAGTAATAATGGTGATGCTTTTTGTAAGCTTTGTAACTCTGAAATAAATGCAATGGATGGTATATCAGATTTAAAGATGGATATTTTAAGATCAAAACACCAAGCAGGTGCAAAATGTTGCGGATTCCCCAGCGCCACAATTGGTGGTGTAAGTTAATTCACTATATTGCGCATTTCTCAGTGCCACAATGGGTGCTAGTTTTTGTTTGTCACTTCACTAATCTAGTTTTTTTGGTTGTTGTTTATTTTGTTTGTTCAAAGAATTCCGTTTTGTTATATAAATAATTCTTTGGTTAGTTTTTTTTTTGTTTTTCTAAAATATGTGAGCTTTAGATATGCGGTATGCGCCAATGTTTGTTTTTGTTTTTCCTTTCGACATTCCTGTGGGAAATTCGCCGTACAGATCATTGCTAGCACTGTAGTGTTGGTAGGCATACCATATGTAGTGGTGGTAAATGTTTCAATATATGTGCGAAAAGGCCCGTTGACCATGAATATTTTTGAGTTCCAATTATGATTCAAAAAAAAATATTTTAGGACGCAGATTATCCAAGTTGGAATGATCGATACCGTTTTTTTTTTTTGGTTATTATTAGTATTAAATATTTGGAAGAAAGAAATTTGAAAATTAGCCGTCGGAGTGAACGGTGGGAAAACTGATAACAAATCTAAACGAAAATTGTGTGTGAAGAATTAGCCATCAAAGAAGACGGTCAAGGCTGGAGAAAGTAGTAAGGATTGGTGAAAATTAGACAGTTGAGGACGGAAAATTAGTTAATCTACCAGTGAGAAGAAAAAAAGAAGAAGCTGATTGTGAGAAGACAAAGAAAGCGACGGTGGCCATAGTTCCGGCAAGAGAAGTATTCCCCGTAAAATTTTACCCAGGCGAGGTGCAGAGTAAGTGGTAAAGTGCCACAAGCCAGGTACGAGAGTTATTGTATTGAGTATATATATTGAGAACCTAGTGCGGGAAAATAAAGGGCAAGAAAAAAAAACCAAAATTTAATAAAACAATAAGGAAAACTAAACAAGATTCAAAATATGAAGAGTACCTATATAAAAACAAAAAGCAAAAAGATTTAAGAATTAAAGCAGTGAAAAACAAAAATAAAAAAAAGAGATATAAAAAAATATTAAAAGTTATAAAATAAAAAAATAGAATATTACAATCTTTCTGTAGTACGCAAAACCTTAGTCCATTCGTTTGTATAACTATGGTCTTCGCTATATATATTTTTTTTTGGGTAGTGTAATAATCATTTAGCATAAAAAATAAGTATAATCTGTTTGTTAGAGTAAGGCCTGAAAGTAGGCAATCAAATTATATTTGTAAGCCAGGAACAAAATTTGTTTTTCCCTACAATTAAATCGTTCAAAATCGAGTAGTAGTAGTCCTTTAAGAAATACCTGGAAGTGCAGGAAAAGCATACCAACCTTAGGGAGCTCCTTCAGGATAAGTAGTAGTTAAATTTAGTCAGCGTGTGAAAATTAATAATTCAAATAAAATAATTTTTTTGCTAAACGTATTTAATTGGTTTAGGGATAAATAATATTGTGAGGCTTAGTATAGTATAGAGTTTATTGTGTAATTTAAGATTGTTATTACTGTTTAAGGAATGTTTTTTTTATTTGTGTATATATATGAACAAAACTTAATATTTATTATATTTTAGTTTAAGTGAAAAATTTTTAAGTTTGTTTTTATAATTCGTTTATGTATATAGTTTTTTTTTATTCTTATTATTACTTCAAAGGGAGATATATATATATATATATATATATATATATATATATAGATTATTTTTGTTTGTATATTTCTTACTTACCTTTTTGGAATAAATGTACATTTGAAGATGAATACCTCTAAGGGCGAGTAAAATTTCTCGGGGCAGGGCATGACTTGAGGTGAGGTAAGACAAAGTGAATTAGCATATGTAGGTTACAAAAGGATAAGGATAGTGGAAACCAATTGTGATAAGGTTGGGCTGGCGATGAGCTGAAACATTTTTACCTTTGTTTCAGCAGGATTGTCATTGGTGGGATACATGTTTGTTTGTAGTTTTTTTTTGTCTTTTTTGTACCTTTAATTTTTATGTGCAGCGTACCCAACGAGGAGGGTTGGATGAGCTAGACGGAAGCTTTGTTGATCACTGCGGCTGCAACATAAATGGCGCCCAAATTGGAAAATTAGTTTGGCGCCCATATATGGCGCCCAATCTAAAGCAGCGCCGAAAATGGCGCGTAAATAGAATTATTAGCATAAAATAGTTTAACGAGGCAATGACCGAACACAAGTCCCTTGGGAAACTATTCTGTAGCACTGGGCAAAATAAATTTGACTCAGTTGGTATAGATGGCTACACAGGGAGTTGTTTAAGGCCACGGTCTCGAAAACTTCATCAGAGGGGGTTACTAATAGCTTAGGAAATTTATACGATTTATTGCCTAAATGTATTAGTATACTGTTCTTTTTTTTTTTTGTTTGTTTAGAGTTAGTAGTTTCCGTTTGTACATAATTGTATGACATTCGAATAGCCGGTTGTGGTTGACAACAATACACAAGGTCTGTTGTATTCGTGTTGTACCGCTTACCATATCTCATGAATGTAGAAGTATGCTTCATGACTGTGTGGTCACGTTCATTTTGTGTATTAATTACTGTTTGATGTACCACCAATGACAACCCAATAGTATTAACATTAGAAGTTTAATTCACTTCGACGACCGCTACTCAAGATCATGCCAAACCCAATTATAGCATATTAATTCGTGTGTTTTAAGATATATATATATATATATATATATATATATATATATACATATATATATATATATATATATATATATATATATATACAGAAACGGATATTCGTAATATCGTGTTTCCGGTTTATGTTGGTAGAGAATTGTTGAATTTAAGAGTGCTGAAATAAAAAATCAGAACAAAAGGTTAGATAGAATATTAGAAATAAATTAATAATTAAATATACAACTGTACTTACCTGAGTAGAAAGAAAATAGTTAAAAAGCTTTAATTCAGAGCGGAACAGGTGATGCAAAAGGGGTCGGTTGAAAAAGAGCCTAGGAAGAGAGACAGACAGGTTTCCTTTGATTTAAATATGTCGACACCAAACTCTTTCGGGAAAGCATATAAATCAAATACCCCAAGTAGAGCACCGAGCGTAATTAGAGACATCATTAATGAAGATATTAGAAGTAATATTCCGCAAATAATAGACAAATCACATACCATAAATGCTAACCAACCTAGCACTAGCGAAGCCGCCCGTAGAGCCAATGAACGTTTTAGGGCCGAAGTAGATCCAGACTTCCCCACGCAAGTATGAGAAATGAGAAGGCAAATGGCAGAACTAGCTTCAGCTGTAGGGAAGATGAGTCTCGTTCTACAGCAAACTCAACAGGAGAATATTAAATTGAGAGAAAAGATAGTGCTAGGAGTGTTGTCCAGTAATAATAGTGATGCAAGTTCTGAGGAGGCTACATCCGAGCAAAATCGTGCGCTACCAGCGAAGAAATGCGAGTTTGATCATTTTAAATATAATCGACATTTTCGTATGGACAAATGGGGAATCGAATTCGATGGCAATGCGGATAAACTAGCTGTCGAGGATTTCGTTTTTCGGGTGGAACGTCTTCAAAAACAATATAGGGTCCCATGGGAAGAAGTTTTAGACAATTTCCATCTGTTAGTGAAAGGGGTAGCCGAAAAATGGTATTGGTTATACGTCCAGATCGAAATTTGAACTGTTGAGCGAAATGGTCGAACGGAAACAGCACTTCGAGGAAAGCATTGATGAATTTTTTTTGCGATGACGCAGATGAGATCCAGGCTTGAGATATCCATCCCTGAAAGCGAAATAATAAAGATGCTAAAAAAGAATTTAAGGGATGATGTCAAGGCAGAGTTTACCCGATAGCAGTGAGTTCTGTGGACGAATTGCGGCACGAATGTGTCGAGGCGGAAAAGGTATTCAGCAAGAAAGAGCTGAAAAATATGCCCTCGTCTACGACCATGAACCGGTATCCTAGGTGGCTAAACAAAATGGTCGATAGGCATGACGACGACCAATATGAGGCTGTGGCGGCGGTACAATATAGAGGTGAGCAGAAGGCAGTTTCCACAAAGACATTGGCTTGCTGGAATTGTCGGGAACAAAGGCATGTATTTCATAATTGTACTGGCGAAACGCGTTCCTTGTTTTGCTTTAGATGCGGTAAGCTGGATGTTAAGTCTCCTAATTGCAGCAACTGTAGGGACAGAAATTTTGTGAAGAGCGAGGTGTCAGCGGGGAGCCTGCGTTCCAAGGAGAACCCGCAAACAACAGCACAACCTTAAAAGAAAGCAAGATAAAATTAATAAGGATAATAAAATATTTTAACAGAATAATTCCTCAAAGGCGTCATGTCTTTACATTAGAAGAACGAAAGGAAAATTTTAATCAAATAAGGAATAGAATTTTTAATAATGGAATAGGCTTAAGTTATGTAGTGTGAGATAGGATTAGAAAATTAAGAGAAAAGTTTGCACAAAAACCGAAATCTAGAAAAGTAATAATAGAGGGGATAAATAATATAATAAATAAATCAGATCCTTGTGTTTTTGCCGACATTCGCGTGAATAATACCACCATTACAGGTCTATTGGATACTGGAGCCTCTGTGCATACATTCATATGTATATGTTTTATAATTTTTCGGATATATGTTTTCGGGGTAACAGTTCTTTATTCTAATAATAATTTGTTTCTCCAATTGTAAGTTTCTTCTCAAAAAGGATATGGTAACACTGAACATAACAAATATTTGTTGTGTAAACATTTAGTCAGCCTTAAAAGAAAATTGAAAAGAATTTCCGCTTTAAAAGCTTCTTCCGTGTGATCCGGTATTATCGCTGACCGTTTTCGCTTTCCATACACGTAGTATTTTATAAATTTGTTTTGTCAATTTTTCCACAGTAAACATTCTCAAAATCATTCGAGGAATGTTAGAGCTTATTCTATTTGCTTTTGTCAAACAACATGGCATCAACTATTTCTATTGTCTTTTATTTTCGGCAAGTAGCAGTCAGTAGAGTTGTACGGCTCAAGTCACCCGTTCATTAAATTGAGCGTTTTTAGCTCAGTTATATCAGTTAATTAATTTTATCTGTATCTTTCATTAGCTCTTTTCAATGTTTGTAAGTCAAAATCCATATAAGAAAAGGAATTCATTCACACAAATGTGCTGATGCAAACATGGTTGCAATGCCAAATAAAAAATATAAAATAAAAATTTGAAACATCAGCGAAATGAATGATAATTCTTTATGGATGTGCTCTGGAGAGAAAATCTATGTCTTGAGGAGGCCTAGATTTATTAGGTGATGGGATTCGAATGAAAGTTTTCATTAGACAAACTGAAAAATAAAATCTCAACTGTTATGAAATTTTATATATTACAATTAATTTTTGTATTTTATTCGACCTTGTTTTTTATCTTAAATTCTTATTGTAATTATTCTTCGGTGTTCTTTTTCAGGAAAAACTGAAAAAATCATTTCGTTGTCACAACATTTAGTATTACAAAAATATAAATTAATTTAAATTAAGTAAAGAGTTTTTATAAATAAGTGCTTAAAACTATAAACATGACAACACGTACATATATTTTGTCTTACTTTTAACTAAAGTCGACTATTTTTGAAAAGGATTAAATGTTTACTAAATTTGTTTTGGTTTTTTGTGTTTTGTTATTATATGTCTATACGTATGCGAGCAATTTTCTGTGTATGTTTTGTAGTTCATCCTAATTTCGGCGGGAGTGTTAATTATATGTAGCATTTGTGCTATGAATCTTTTTTTATAATTATCTTCTTGTTGTAATATCTCTGTATTATATATTTTTGGTGAGTGACCATGCAGTGCACAGTGGGCTGCGGTTTTTTTTCTAAATTTTCGTTTCTATGTATTTTATAATTAGATTTGTGTGCAGCCAATCTTGTCCTAATTTTTGATTTTCGCCATCCCTATAGTACGGTATTTTGTAGATAACATAATATTTATCTAATTTGTCTGGTTTTGTTTTAGTATTCGAAAACGGGAAATTTAAAATGTTTGTGGTTTTTAGAGCAATGCTAACGTCATCAGTGTTGTAGATATTGGATTGCGTGATGCTTTCTGAGAAACCTGGTAAGTGTGTTAAAGATTTGTATGTCTTTTCCGACTTTGGCATTTGTGGTTGGTTTATAATCTTTATAATGTTTCGTGTAATGTTGATTATTAACGGGTATGAAAAGCTGTTTCTTAAGCTAGATTTACACGATTGAAGTTTTCGCTCTTCAAACTCGTGTAAACAGCAAAATCTCTTCAAATTTTGTTGATCAAAATCTATTGAACAAAACTTTTGAAGATTTTATTGATGTCGTGTAAATAAGCATCAAAATCGCATCTGGCAATATTGATAACCGTAAATAATTTGAAGGCATGTTCACTATTTTGTTTCAATACATATCAGCTGTTTTTATTTCCATATGTGTGTTGCGACAAATCTTGTGTCATTTTAAAAAGAAAATTAGTAGAAAAATTCAAAAAAAAATTTTTTTAAACTAAAATTAGTAAATTAAAATGAGTTGGTAAGTATTACATATTTAATAACTATATATTTTTAAAAGTGATACCATAAATGATAATTTGCGCAACAATCGCAAGCAACAAGAAAAGTAGGCAGGAGATGAACTGAGACTGTTCACCGAAATGGTTGAAGTACGTGAACCGATTTGGAATTTCAAAATTGATGGGTACAGAAACCGAAATGACAAGGAGAAGTGCTGGCTGTCGACTGCAAAGCACAATTTAACGCTGTACGATCACGCTTTAATGTAAATAGTTTCTTCTTTTGTTGTATATTTTGATCACATTTAAAAGTATTATATATTGCAAGCGGAGCACTAAAAAATAAATACCTCAAAAAGTGGAAGAGACGGTGCTACTTACGTGTCAAAGTATGAATATTTTGCAGCTCTACACTTTTTACATGCTATGAGAAATGGTGGATCAGGAGGTACAGAATCCAACTTCGAGACCCTAACTTGTTGTGCTATTGAGGATTTTGATGATGTTGAAGAGCAGTTTCAGATTTCGGAAGCCCAATCTTCACTTACACTCTCGAAAATTGTACTCCTGCAAAGCGTAGGAAAGTGCAAGAAGTGAACGAAATTGAAAGTAAGCGTTCAGAATTTTACGAAAAACTTGGCCAATTCTTATCCCAGAAAGTATCTCAAGCAAAAGAAGACATAAGTTGGCAGAAGGCCTATGGAGAGTATGTTGGTCAGCAGCTTTCTGCATATTCAGAGTCAAATGCTCGCAGGTGAGTTTGAAATGCATAGTACTCAAATAATATTTGATGCGAACTTATATTTTCAGACTCAGATCTCAAATTAATAACGTCATCGACTCATTTGAAGCACAAGATAATTAACTATGTTTTAAATATTTTTATTTTAATATTTGATATGTAAACTGAATGTGATTTGAACGTGACTGAAATTTAATTTTATTTTTTATGAATATGTTTTTTTGTACCTTTTTAAATGTATTTGTTTGTTCGTTATTTGTTTTTCGTCTTTTATTTTTTATATAGAAACATAATGTGATTTTAAGTTTAATTAATAAATAAATGAATAAATAATAATGAACTTTTATTTCGATTTATTGAGTTTTAATTAATTTTTAATAAATATGCTTTAAGAAATATTCCGTGAATTCTTGTCGAATGAGCATGGACGTTTCGCTTTGACGACCTTGATTGCACAATGGTTCTATCGGAGACAAAATATTCTCTGTCCGCACTTCTTCACGCAATCGGGCTGATATTAATCCAAACACGTTTTTCGAAACACACCTAAATCTGGACAACCTGTAATTGAAAATTCTTTCTTTCGTATTTTTATTCCGAAAACTATATGGTTTCATAATTTTGGAATTTAAGGGAAACGCATCACCTGCAACAATCACATATGGAATAGGTTTTTTCTACAGGGCAGTGGTTTCGGTTGCGGCAAATTTAACGTGTTATTATGTTGTCCATTTGACAGCGAACATCTACTGAATACTCCGCCATCGGACTCTCTACCCTTTCCACCAACATCGATGTAAACAAAATTGTAGTTCGCGTCTACAAGCGCCATCAAAACACGGCTGTTTTTCTTTTTATAATTGATATGTATATGCGCTTCCACAGTGTGCTGGTGCTATAATATCGATGTGTTTTCCATCTAATGCCCCGATTGAACTAGGAAAATTCGTTTTATTTATACTTTGGGAAATATTCTCCCATTTCTCCTCTGTTGCTGGCATCTGTATCATTTTTTATATTTTTTTTTGTTTAATAAATTAGGATTTACCTTTAAAAATTCATCTTTTAATACTTTATATAATGCAGCGCAGACTTCAGGCACAATATTGCATATCGATGATCTTGATCTTTTAAACAAGAATATCAGACTTGCGTAACTGTCCCCAGTCGCTAAATATCTCAAAGTAATTGCCAAGCGTTCTCCGGCGCATATAGATTCCCGCATATTAGTATTAGCTTTTTCTATTAATGGGGCGACGAGATCAAGCAAATAATCAAAATCGTCTGGTGACATTCGCACAAAGTTTTTGTATAGGTTGGGATCATTCTTTTCAATCGCTCCCTAAAAGAGACATACATGCCATTACCTTCCAAAAGAAAAGGTCGAACCCAATGTTCCTTTTGTTTTCTTCTTTTTTTGCATTATTATCAGCTACTTCTTCCTCCAATATTAAAAATGTTGATGCTATGATGATTGTGTCGTCGTTCATTCTTATTAATTGTTTTTTTTATAATAATAAATTATTTCACAAAAGAATTAAAACAGCTGATCAAAGTAAATATTTTGAATATAAAAAGTTTGCCAATGGTGTAAATTAGCTTCAACAAATTTTGATAAAATTCTTATCAAAATATTTTAATATATATTGAAAAATATTTTGATCAAATTTTTGAATCGTGTAAATAGAACACCAAAATTTATTTTCAAAATTTTGATAAGATTTCAAAATACTTTCGATCGTGTAAATCTAGCTTAAGTAATATTTTTCTTATCTTTCTATAAGTTTCGTTGTGAAATTTTTTATCACTTATTTTTAAAAATCTTCTGACAAAGTTGTCTGTAGTATTTTTGTTGATGTGCTTTGGGTGATTCGAATGGGAATGTATAATTATCCCCGACGCAGTTGGTTTTTGATGCCAATTAGTTATTAAAAAATTGTTTTCTCTTATAATTAAGCCATCTAAAAACGGTAGCTTTCCATCATTCTCTACTTCTATAGTAAATTGAATTCTTCGGTGGAAACTATTTACATTTGAGTGTTTCATCTACACTATTGCGGTTAATGATGCAAAACAAATCGTCAACATACTTGCTTAGAGCTCTTGAATTTATATCTAATTTTTCCATGCTTTCGTCTAGTAACTCTAGTAAAGGAATGCCCATAGGTATTTCTTTTAATAGCTTATATATTTTTTCATTATATTTGAAATATCTATTAATTTTTATACAAAAAGTCAGAATATCCGAAAATAGATCTTTTGGTATATTTGTGTGTGTGTGGAAACATTGTCCCATTTTTCCTTTATTAAATCGATTGCTAAATTGACTGGTATAAGATACTAATATCTCCTAGTGAGAAACTGTTTCCAGAGAAATTTTTCTTTTAAATTCTACTGTCCTTTACATTGTACATTGATGCATTTGCAATATTCTTCAAAATCTTAGTTAGATATATGCAAAGACCGTATGACGAAGAGTTTATTGAAGAACAAATCAGTCTTAACGTCATATCTTTTTTGTGGACATCTGGGAGTCCATATATTCTTGGAGCAGTGGCTTCTGATGTAAGTAGTTTGTATTTTTCCCTAGCATCTATTATATTTTGACTAAACAGATTCTCTACTAATGCGTTTGTAATTTGCTTGTTGGATCTGTTTTTAATCGTCTGTATTTACCCATATCTTGTACAATATTTCTCATTTTTGTTTTATAATCTATCTTCTCCATTGCTACCGTCGTATTACGTTTAAAATCAAAATGTTATTTCTTTTAAAAAATTTTTGTATTTGTTCCAGTGTGCGGATGATAGCTCTTTAATCTGTTATTAATGATCGTTTATTTAGGTAATTATCCATCGTCTTTACAAGTTTCGTTCTGGTAATCTCTTGTTCTTATGTAATTGGAAGAGTGAATTTTGGACCTAAGGACAATAATTTTTTAGAGTTTTCAGGAATTTCTGTGTTTGTTTTATTTATGAACCAGCTTTTGTATTCTCATAGATACTTTTCAATATGTTAAATTTCTTAATTTTTGTTTTGGTTACGTTACATTTGATATTTTGAGATATAATGTTTTCACTTTTACATAGTAATCTAAAATGATCTTCAGACATATTTTCTTTCAGATATACGATACGTTCTTCTAAATCATTGTTAATGGCTGTTATTTCCTCGTGTTTTAATTTTATTATTATATTTAAAATCTTTACATGAAAATTCCATGTATGTTTTCCAATAAGGGTTTTAATTTTAGTTTGTGTGTCAAGAAGTACATATATATTGTAATTAAACCAAATTTTTTGTTACATTATCATGAAATTCGGCACTAATCCCACTTTTCTGGGGTTATCAGAAGACGTCGTTTTAACTACATATAAAGATGATGCTACAAATCAGATGATATATTGTGTTTTTAAACTTATAGGTGTCATCGTCGTCATGAGTTTAGTAATAATAACTAGACTATATGAAGTATTGCCGCGTTTATTATTTTTAAATTCCAAAAGTCATTGTTTTATTGTTATTGCGAGTCCTGAATAGGAAATGAAACCGCTTTTCTACGAAAAGATCTAGAAAAACGTAACAATATCTTTGAGTGCCACATCTTAATATGTCAAATATGTTAAGAAATCGGTTTTTTTATTAATACCAAACCGTGTAATCCTATTGTATTTTCAAAAACAAATTTCAAACATAAAATAAAAACATACATATAAAATGTATATATATATATAAAATGTAGAAAAATTATAAAAGTGTTTTGTTTGTAAATTAAAGGGAAAAATATGAAAAGGCAGACTTTTGGAATCATTTCACCGAAATGGACCGCAATAAATCTATGTGCAAATATTACAAGGCAACATTAAGCTATTCAGAAGGTTCTCGTGGCAATTTAAGCCTGATATAAGCAAAATTAGTACATGAGCAAAATTAATTAGTGCGAAGAAATTTGTTTTTAATTGAAAATTATAAGGACGATCGCTGTTATATCAGCTGTCCAAACTAGGAAAACTTTTAATCTAGATACAGATTCAATAAATCCACCATTAAAAAAATTATTGCAATGGTTAGGCCGAAAAATGAACTGGACTCAAGAGGTTGTGATTAGAGCTGTACGGCTCCTGAATGAATTAATTCAATTGAATCATTCAGTCAATTGAGCGAGGTGAATCTTTCATTCAATTGAGCGTTTTTAGCTCAGTTGTTTCAGTTGATTCATTAGATCTGTCTCTTTCAGTAGCTCTTTTCAGTGATGTTTCAGTTTGTATGTAAAAATCCATACGAAAAAAATTAATTAATTCACACACATGTACTAATGCATACAGTGATGTAGTGCTCTTTATTTATAGAGTTGCCAGCAAAAAAAAAAAATAACTGAGCTATTGAATGAACTGAGCTAGTGAAACAACTGAGTTACTGAATAAACTGAAGTACTGAAACAACTGAGCTACTGAATGAACTGAAACAACTGAATGAACTGAATGAATTAATTCAGTAAAGTGAGCGGAGCTAAAAAGAGCGCTCACTCAAAAGAGCTGTTTTGTACAGCTCTAGTTGTGATACCTCTGTCGATATGCAGGTTTTGGTGTCATTACGATGCTGGGATCGAAGAGAGATATGTATAATGTGTCTAAATTATCGTTATGCACTATTACAAAAATAAGGTTAAAGTTGATACTGCCGATATTCATGATTTATCCCAGGCAACAGTATGTAGAATTTCAGCCAGAGTCGCGCGCGCGACTTAAGCTGCAATTATTGGATTTTTCATTCTTGGTTCACCTTCGAAAGCACTGCTCTTGGGATATAGAAAAAGGTAGTTCTAAGCAAAGAAAAGTGCAAATTTTATCAAATAAATGAAAATACAGAAGCAAATCTATAAAAAATTAATAAAAAAGAAATGTAACAACAAAAAATTAATAACTTAATAAAAAATAATAAAATAAACAAAATATTACTAATATATAATCAAATTTTTTTTTCTATATAAACATTTTTAAAAACGTTTAAATTTTTTATTAAAATCTCGACCTCTTTTGATTTTACCATAATAAATCTATCCTTTATCATATTACATATTACAGAAAACCTAAATGTTTTAGCTTTAGTGTATAATAACGTAATAGAATTTATAGAAAGGCTTTTGCATATGACCAATTTATATGAATAAAAAAGAACTAACTGCAATGATTTTCTTCGAATTCCTTAGAAACTTCTTTCTAATACAATTTTTCTGTTTTAACAAAGCGAATGCATTCAAAATTTTTGATTTATCATAAATTAATTTGTATTTCAATTCAATTCATATTTAATAGAGAATGAGATCATTTAAAATACAACTACTCAATTCCTGAACAATTCACAGGTTCATTAAGAGGAATCATTCTATAACAGCTCCGCCGTCTATACAGAATTTCGGCGCTAATTTTATAAATTACTAATGCCGAACGAATCATCTGCGCCAATAACTACTTAATATTTCAATAAAAAAATATATAAAAAAAAAAATATATATATATATATATTATATATATATATATGTATATATATATATATATATATATATATGTATATATATATATATATATATATATATATATATATGTATATATATATATATATATATATATATATATATATGTATATATATGTATATATATATATATATATATATATATATATATATGTATATGTATATGTAGATGTATATATATATATATATATATATATATATATATATATATATGTATATATATATATATATATATATATATATATACATATATATATATATATATATATATATATATATATATATATATGTATATATATATATATATATATATATATATATACAGTCAACTCGCGAAAACGTGAATACTCGAATACATGAACGACTCGATAACGTGAACATTTTTATTTTTTCATTGACTACTCTAAAACGTGAACAAAGTCTGAAAGCTCTAAAACATGAACAAAGTTTTCTTCGTGTTTTTCGTTTTATTTTTGAATTTACGTTTAATTTTGGGAATCCCAGAACATTTTTATTTTCAACAAATATATGCATATAGGTATGTATGTTGTATATGCATACGTATGTAGGCTTGGCTATACAGATTTAGTTGTGCCATGACATTTGATCTCTAAACACACAACCTGTTAAAGTACACACCCAAATTTTGAGTGTTAATAATTAATAAAAATGCCATCTAAAACGCTAAAATGTTTAAGTCTGAAAGACAAGGCTGATATTGTTGACCTATTACAAAAAGGTGATAGTGTAACTGGGTTAGCCAAAAAATATCAAGTGGCAAAATCCACGATTTGTTCGATTAAAAATAAGGATAAAGCAATCAAAAAGTGTGTTAATAACACAATTTGTGGAACAGGTGTTCGCAAAACATTACGCGCATCAGAGCTTCCGATAATGGAGAAGAATCTTTATAAATGGTTTGTGATCATGAGAAATAAGAAACTGCCAGTAAGCGGACTAATGCTTAAAGCGAAAGCCAAACAACTTCATAAGCAAATCAATGAAAACAATCGAGGATTTAATGCAAGCGACGGATGGCTACAAAATTTAAAAAAAAGATATGGTGTTCGACTACTTAAAATTAGCGGAGAAAAGCTTTCCGCTCAGCCGCATCTGGTAGATCCGTTCAAAATAAAATTAAGAGCAAAAATGAATGAACTCGGCTTATGTCAAGATCAGTTGTATAACGCTGATGAATCCGGTTTATATTGGAAGCAATTGCCGGAAAAAACGTTTGTTTCATCATTGGAGAAAACTGCACCTGGCGCTAAAATGGAGAAACAGCGACTAACTTTTATGTGTTGCTCAAATGCGGCAGGATTACATAAGCTCAAGCTCTTTGTTATTGGAAAGGCAAAAAACCCCAGATGCTTTAAAAATTATGTATGCCCTGTTAACTATAAAAGCTCCAAGTCTGCTTGGATGACGTCTTCATTATTCAAAGATTGGTTTCACCATTCATTCGTACCTGAGGCAAGTCAATTATAAATGTTTGAAAAATAATAAATTTTCAATATTTTATTTAGGTTACGGATTTTCTAAAACAAAATGGTCTGCCAGTAAAGGCACTTTTATTATTAGACAATGCGCCGTCGCATCCTCCTGAAAGAGAGTTGATATCTCAGGATGGTTCCATTTCTATAATGTTTTTGCCTCCAAATGTAACCTCATTAATCCAGCCAATGGATCAAAATGTTTTTAAAATTACAAAACTGCATTACAGAAACAGTCTTTTGGCTTTAATTGCAGAAAATGAATTAAATTTGTTGGAGTCAATCAAAAGGGTTTCACTAAAAGATGCAATAACTCTCCTAGACTCTGCATGGAATCGAATTACACAAGAAATATTGTTAAAATGTTGGAAAAATATTTTAGATTTGACTTCGGATCAGAAGGACCCTGATGAAAACGTAGCTTTAGGTGAATTGAGGGAAATTTGGCAAGCAGAAATAAGACAGTTGGAAGAAAGAGCAGTTGGTCTTCTGCATACTTTAAGTCCTCAGGTTTGTTTTATAACAAGCTTTTAATTTTTCTTGCAAATTTTAACATGGTTTTTACAGGCAAACGTTACGATTTCTCTGGTAAAAGAATGGAACAACAATTTGGACGAAAATCATACAGAGTGTGAAATTTTTGAAATTGATAATGAATCTGAAGATGACGAAGATTGTGGCTCTATTATAGAACAGCCAGAAATAATAATAAAACACAAGGAAGCAGTAGACGCTTTAAATATAGCCTTAAAATGGGCTGAAAATGAAACGGTTGACCAAAATGAAATAAGAGTTTTAAGAAATCTTAAAGAAAAGGCTGTACTAAAAATGGTAAAACAAAATACATACCAAACGAAGATAAGTGATTTCTTGTTACAAAATTAGTTTAGTTATTTTTTGATTATTTAAGCAATTTTTAGTCAGTTTTCTAGAAGTGAAAAGTGTAAACATTTTATTTTATCTCTCTTAAGTGAATAAATTTTAAATTTTCCATCCAATTTTAATATCTGATATTAAATTTTTGGTTGAAGTTATTATTTGAAGGTAAACTGTGCTATTTTTGTTATTAAATGTTTACAATCGAAAACGTGAACAAGTTTGAAAACGTGAACAACTTTGGTAAAAATTAGTTCACGTTTTCGCGAGTTCACTGTATATATAAATATATATATATATATATATGTATATAATTAATAGATTTGTTTAAGTTTTGAGGTTATTTTATATTAGTATATATCGATATTTCGCTAGCCTTCGGTTAGCTTCTTCAGGAAATTATATTATATTGTCAAACATTTTCTTTTCAATTATATATATAAAAATTTTTTTAACAACATAAATCAAATATTTTTTATACTAAAAAATACTAACTCTAAAATATAAATTAGTTAATTTTAAATATTAAAACATATTAACTACAAAATTCATAAATATTATAAATTTTAGTTAAATATAATAATGTAATAAAAACGATGTGTATGTGTTAACAAACAATTCTTTTAATGTTTTGTAATTGATATTATTAATATAAAAAAATTTTAACATAATACAAGAATAACCATGATCAATATGATCTTAATATGTATAATATATATGATCTTAACATATGCATACAGCGCAAATAATTTAACATAATAATCATTATTATCGATTTTTAGTCGTAAACATGCATGCATATGTAAAAATATTATATATATTGTGTGAATAATTTAACATAAAGAATTAATTCTAATAACTTAATTTCTATGAATTAAATATCTATAGTTCTGAGCTAAATTTTCAGTATCTATTTTAAAGTTCATTCTTTCTCTAACAGGTATATTAATAATTTCTTACATTTCTAACAGAAGTCTTCGTTTATAATTGTTTTCTGTTCTTAAAACTGATGCAGTTTTTTCAGAATTAATGTGTCTATATTGTTGATTACTCTTATGTCCTGCTATTCTGGTTTTAAATTTATTCTTTGTTGTGCCTATGTATACCTTTACATGGTATTTTATAAACTATATTTGACCTATCCCATTTTTCTACTCTATCTTTCATTTTACTGAACAGTTTATTGTTTGTGCAATATGTTCTAAAAGCCATTTTATTTCATAACTTAAACAAACCTATTAATTACTAAAAGAAAAATGTTTAAAAAATTAGATACAACAATATATATATATATATATATATATATATATATTTATATATATATACATATATATATATATATATATATATATATATATATGTATATATATATATATATATATATATATATTTATATATATATATATATATATATATATATATATATTTATATATATATATATATATATATATATATATATATAATTTGTTAATGCTGAAAAAGTTTGCTTTACTATAAATTGTTAATGTTGAAAAAATATTTTATATGTTATTGAATTTTAAAAACCAATATTGTGAATAGTTTATGTCATGTTTCAAAACCATTTGTCTATAAAATTTTAATAATTTTTATTTCCTGAAGATGTTAACAAGCTGTTAAGGAAATATCGAATACAAATTAGACTAAACATAATTTAATAAAAAAAGACCATAAGCTTGATTAATATTATAATATATTAGCGAACCCCCTGAACACTTCGTAGTGCAAAAAAGAAAATAAAAAATTAATTCGAATTCATTTAAAAACATTTGTTGTTTTTCCATTTTCGGTGTAAATATACAAAACCGATAGCTTGCCAACGCTCGAACAGGCTACATAGAACTGTCCATGTTCAGTCCACAACTTTCTAAAGACTGACCTTACGCCTTATTAATGGTAATCTCAAACGAAAGGCGAACAGGAAACTGAAGTCGTTCAAATTCAAATAGTATATGAGAAGGAATCATTGGGATGCGTGGAATGAATACATCTTCGCCTCTGAATTTTCCAGTTAAAATAGTAGCTTCAATTACATAAGCCATCAACCTTTTAATAGCAAGTCTTGTACCATTACACAAAGCATATTACGAAGCATAATAATAGTGGCTTCAACCTTCTATTGGAGATTATGCGGAGGCAATCCTGGTAAGTCCAACGAATTCTAAAATTCTGTTGGATAATTCAAAACATCTTCTTCATTGGTAACAGTATCGACAGACTTGTACAACACCACTTCGCCAGGAATCTTTGATTGTATAGCCATGTAATTCAGTAACATCTTTGTTCTTTGCCGCTAAAATAACTCTGGCACTCAACCATGCATAGCATGTATATTATTGTGCTATGTTAGTGAAACACATTCAATCAATTCCTTTTTTGACTGTACGAAACGACAAAAATCATTTGGGAATGTTATCAATCCAGTGTCATCAATAGGTATTGCACCGTTCCCAATTTTCGGCAATTGCTTACAGAACTTATCAGCAAATGGATCATTCTGCAAATAAATATGAAGACTTTAAGCAAGCGTTAATTTCATCGGCAGCTGCCGATCTATGAACGACGGGCAATGTTTGCCTAAAATCTCGTGGCAATAAAATCAACGCACCACCAGACAACTCAGAGTTATGTCGGAGATCTTTCATTGTTCTTTCCAAAGCTTCAGATTTATTATTCGCGTACTCAAGCATAAGACGTGGGTTGTGCATGGACTGTGTATCATATTTTACACAACAACATCATATAATTCAGGATCACTTATTTGATCTGGAATTTCGGAACATATAACATTGTCAACTTCATGCGATGTAAGTTTATTCACCAACCACATTGAAATGTGAGCGTGTGGCAAACCACGCTTTTGCCACTCCACAGAATACATCCAGAACTTCACTTCACCAAACACTTTAGATTTCACGCTAAAACCCATAAGCGCTTTCAATTTCTGCTTAAAAACACGGAAAGTGATATCATGGCGGTCGGTAGGACTTTGGCCAGCGAATAAATTATCTTTAATGTCACTCCATTGCGGATTACACGTCAATGTTATAAATAAATCTGGTCGGCCTTAATGACGCACATAAGTCATTGCATCCTGCGCGTACTCATGCATATGACGTGGGCTGTGCATAATGTATTTAAATATTTATTATTATAGTGTTTTATTTGTATGTGATTTATTTCATAGATCCCCGAAGTTGTGATTTAGAAAAGTTAAGTATATAAATTACATTAATGGTTTGACCAACATTTAATTGTAATGTATTTAAAAACGAATTGTATTTCAGTTTTTCAAAATATTAACTCAAATATTTCGAAATGATTGCAGTGTTCTTTAAATGGCTATAACTCATAAACCAATACACATACAGAAACTGTATTTACATAAAAACCTTGGTATTGACGTCACCTTTCATATGAACTTTGCATAAACAAAATCGGCATGCCGGAGAACATCAATTACAAACACAATGCAACTTATTTATATATATATAGATATTATAATATATATATATATATATATATATATATATATGTATATATAAGTATATATGTTGACTTCGAGAAACAAGTAAAATAAACGCAAGTTTCAAGAGCGACAAAAAAGAACAAAACAGTTAAAGTAATTTATTATTATTTAAATTTTATTATGTATAATTTTTGTTCCGTATTTGTAAGTTTTAAAACAATTTGTTTTTTACTCGCTCGTTTCTCTTATTAAAAATCCCTAAATAATCTAAAGAAATTCCTTTATAAAGTAAATAAAAACAATTTCAAAAACCGCTATTAAGCAATTGGGCAATGAGAAAGAAGAGAAAAGCAAACATATATACATGTAAATACGTGCATATTTATATCATACTTATTTATGTATAAGTTAACATGAAGTTAATAGAAACAGTACAGATTTTTAAACAATATTAAGGTGGAGGCAGTATCATTCACCCCTTCGCAAGCGAATTATCGATCATGTGCTTACCATCCTGTCTATTACTGACGTCTAGACCAGCTACCTTAGTTACGGGCCTATCCAATGTGGTTGTACTCGTTTTGACTTTAACGCGACGAACTTGACCATCAAGTTAATCTTATTATTTTTGATACACCAAATTTCTTCGGCAAATTCGCTGGCTTGGGCATATTCAAGCAAAATGTTCTTAGCTTTTTGCATGTGCTCGAAACACATAAGCTGAGGCTTTTCACTTCGGATTTTGGACTTCAATTTCTCCAATTAGAGCACGAATTGAAAAAGAGTCATGTACAGCCACCTCCAGGAAGAAAAATATTCTATATTGATTGTGAAACCACTTGTCTTATCGATAATGAGTAGATGATTTCGTACCTCTTCTTTATTGACGACGTTGAGTTCTGGACATTTGGGCCACGTATGCCTTTTATCTTTTAGAAATGCAGGACCGTTGAGCCACATATTATCGTCAAAATTATAAATTTTTGTTGCTCGGTCTGCAGGGTTTAATTTGGACGCTAACCAATTCCATTGCGTCATATGAGTAGTTTCTACGATTTCACCACCTCTATACATAACGAATGCTTCAAAACTATTAGGATCTACTGAGAGCCATTTTAGGACAGTTTTCGAATCCGAACAAACGAAAAATTTTTCGCACCTGAGACGTGTAGCGCTTCGAATTTTTGACGCTAGTTTTGAGCCAAAACTAGCAGCTTGAAGCTCTAACCTAGGGATCGATATTGGCCTTAAAAGAGTAACCTTCGATTTAGTAGCTCCAATTCACACTTTCACTTCATCATTATACTGGGTTCTTAAATAGGTTACTGCAGAATATGCGTTTTCACCAGCATCGACAAACGTATGCAGCTGCACCTTGTTCGTTATATTTAAAAAGCCTCGAGTAGCACCGAGAGATGATTACGGATGATATCCTAGCGAGATTGGATAACCACGAGGACCACTTCAATAAAAGGCCTTCGGATAATTCGTCATCTCATTTTATTCCTGAGCGGCAAATGGAAAATCTTGAGTCCAATCGTATAATTAGACACGAATCCCAAAGGATCGAAAATTGACATGAGGACTTGTAGAACATCTCTCTTGGTAGGAATCATATGTGGTTAGAATACATCCCTTCGGAGCATCGAGAATCTAGAATTATATTGAAAAACATCACTATTGGATTCCCAATACATACCAAGTATTTTTCTATAGTCTTGAATGAGGTTTGCGTTGTTGAGCCATCATCGCATAAATGTTTTCATATGCTTTTAGAGTTGGTCACCCAATTCCGCACAAGGAATCCACCAGATCCATGTATTGTGCGTACTTGGACCGCTAGTTCTAACGCCTCTTGTTCGGTATCTACACCGTCAATAAAATCGTCCATGTAGTGGTAGTGTTGAATTGCTTTAACAGCTCGCGGATACTGATCACGAAATTCATGCGCATTATTATTTCGAATATAATGAGCTGTACAGGGTTTTGTCGTCATTTTTGAACCACAAAAACCATTGAGCATGTATATCGTCGTTTCTAACGTTAATTTGATGAAACATTTCTTCTATATCGCCGCATATGGCGATCTGACCCAATGTTGAAAAGTGACTTAAGTAAGTCAGGGCTAAAAATAATAAAGTAATTTAAACACTTGTTATGTGACTTTGCTGCTGCATCCTAGACCAGACAAACTTTTCTACGTTTATTCGGATTAAGGGCGATAAATATTGGCAGATACCATGCGACCCTCACACGATGACCTTTCTGTTTTTTGCACCTTTCTAGCGTATCCTTTAGAAAGTAGTTTGTCTATTTCCACTTGCATATTCTGCCGTAGTTGCGGATCTTTAACAAACTTCTTTTGGAGACGCTTTAGGCGATGGCTTGCAACCTGATAGCTCTCGGGCAACATAGGGGCATCATTTTTCCACAGTAGACCAACTTCGTATTGCTTATTCTTTTTAATGGCTGTAGTTTCAAGTATATTCAATGCTCTGTTGTTTTCGAGCGACAAAATCACTTTCTCTTTCGGGGAATCTAGGTTGAAATAGTTCTTTACCTTATCGTGCAAGACCCTATATCGATTTTCGCACTCACAAGTATGGATGTTCAAGGATGAAGGCATTACCCTGAAGGGTCCATCCTAATCGAGTTTTTGTTGCATTGAGCTGATCTCAACCTCCTTCCCTTATCTTCAACGGAACTACAAATCTCTAGTTATTAAGTCCAATTAGAACCATGGGCTTAGCGTTACTGTACGATTGGACTGGCAAACCCTTGAGATACGGGTAGACTTTCACAATGTCATCAAAATTAATTGACTGTATGGGTAGACCAAGATTGCTCACAGTGCGAACATTATGAAGTGTATTTCTACTATCGTAGTTGGTACCGGATATTTCAATATTAATTTTGACGGAATTGTTTTCGGATCGTTTAGTATTACCGGTCCATTGTAGCTCTAGGGTTCTTTTTCCCCAGAGAATCCCAATTTATTAGATAGACTTTGCTCCATTAGAGTCACGGATGAGCCTTCACCTAAAAAGCAAACGCTTCCAAAGAACCAGCATTGTAATGTATACGAATCACGAGTGTTCTAAAACACGGTTTATTATTGCGCTTGTTGTGTGCATTCACGCTTTCACTGGGAGCAGATGTTTCCACTTGAACTGGGTTTGGATGAGCCGACGTAATATATTTGTGTAACAAAGGATGGTGTTCTGCGTTACAATTTGCAATATCCCAAAATTTTTTCGAAAAACACTTGCGTCGATGAGCATTCAAACACTGGCGGCACAATTTATTTTCTCTCACCACATCCCACTTTGAATCTAAACTTATCGATTGGAACTCACCGCAATTTTGAACCTTGCGTCCCTCACTATCACAACAAACGCAAAATAATTTCCTGGTAGGGGCTACTTCTGAATGAGTGTTGACCGAGGCAACTTTTTTTGAACCGATAGGAGAAATGACCTGGCTGGCAGCAGATGCTGTATTGTATCCCATCGCTGAAGGATTTCACCACTGGAACCCTTTCGTCTTTTGCATGCATCGCCCAATTCAATTTGTGATTGTTAGGCAATTTATCAACCAAAGTCTTTACTAGTTACGCGTTGTTTAAGTGGGCCATCAAATTACATGCTTCAATTTTTAAGCATATAATGCGAATAGTAAGTGCATATTCACGGCCCTTGAGCCGCGACTGCAAGCGCATTAAATTCTCACCATCAGTATATCCAGCGATTTCAGTACTATTTTTGTAGTTGCTGATAACTAGGGGCCATTCCACAGGATTACCATCGAAATTCGGTAACTCCTTAGGTATTACCTGTCTGGCTGCGATTTGTGAGGCAGTTGGCTGGGAAGAACTTTGGTTAATAAAATAATTAAAATTTTGAGACATATCACCTTTAGTTATGTAATATCTTTCTTAATCTTATTTAATATTGTTACATATGTATTAAATGTATTTTACCTGTTATGATTATACTTTAAAAATGTTCTTTGTTAAAACATCAAACCTTCCTTTTTATTTTTGTAAAAAGAATTTAAAAAATAATTTGTTTTAAAAAAATACTAATTAGAAATTGAATTGATTTTCATTCGAAAACATATTAATATTTTTATTATTCATTTAAAAAAACTACATATATTAATAAAAAAATAATTGATAAAAATAGAATAAAAAATATTCCCTTAAATTAAAATAAGAGTTATCTTATTTAACTCTTTGGATAGGATACTATATTTTTTCTCCAAATACTTCTTCTGCAATTCTTTGTCCTCTTCCAGCATCAGCAACCGTAGTTGTGTGTGAGCCGATAGAAAATCACTTGAAGTATTTGAGCCACATTGATAATTAGCCTTTTGCATAATTTTTTCATTGGCAGTTAATAATACCTGGGGCCATTACTTGCCACACCAAAGCACAATACAGTTAAAGTAATTTATTATTATTTAAATTTTATTATGTATGTATAATTTTTATTCCACATTTGTACGCTTTAAAACAATTTGTTTTTCACTCGCTCGTTTCTCTTATTAAAAGACCGCTATTAAGCAATTAGACAATGAGAAAGAAGAGCAAAGCAAACATAATACATGTGAATACGTGCATATTTATATCATACATATATATGTGTAAGTTAACATGAAGTAAATAGAAACCTTACAGGTTTTTAAGCAATATTAAGTTATCGGCGGTAACAATATATATATACTTATATATATATACATATATATATATATATATATATATATATATATATATGTATATATACGAGAAGTGTTTATGTATTATATATCATAATAATATATGGCATCATCGCATCGGTGCTGATAGATACATTTTAATTTATCCAACAACAACATAAGTATTATTTCCCCTACATTAATTTACGCAGCAATATTTCTTTGCTTCTTACAAACGATCTATTTTATACAACATAAAAGTACATGAACAATAACAATAAACAATAGCAAACATGAACAATAACAAAAAATAACACATTCCACCACACAAGTTTCATTGTTGAATGCTCTAGGCAAACTAATCAATTTTTTATTTTATTCGAACAAATAACTACACAAAGCAAGATGAATTATGTTGACAATATATGCTTGACGAATATGTTCGATGCGGGCTGTAATATTACGACTCGCATATAAATGTTTTCGTGGTTGTCATACACTATCTTATATACATACATACATAATCTGCTTAAATAAACGGTATTGTTATAGAGTGATACAAGTTTAAATCAAAATAAAACATAGTAATATACATATATTTGATATCAATGAAACGGTCTTTATTGGATAGCAAATTTTATGACATTAATGTTTAAATATGATTTCGACCATGTGGCCGCCACTGCTGGCGCGTACAAGGCGCAAACTGGAACACCAATTTTCATTCTGATCATCATCGTTTTTGAAGACTTATGGACCAATGCCTCCCCCAGCCCATAAAGCGCACCAAACAGTAATTTTCTGTGGATAGAATGGTGTTTCGACAAAAGCTTGTGGATTCTCCTCACTGCAAATGTGACAATTCTGTTTATTTACGTACCCATTCAACCAGAAATGGGCTTCATCGAAAAATAAAATTTTGAATGGACGAAGAGCACGATAAGTTTGAAGAACAGAACCATTATTTTGATAAAATAATTTCCAACTCAAAGTTGTATCACTCCATAAAAAACACCCTATATAATGATGAACTGAGTGGGGCCCTTTAATTCGAATGCTGATTATGTGTGGACAAAAACAAAGCCTTTTATCTTTAACTTTTATCGTCACATATGGCATCGGATTTAACTTAAATCTTCATCTTTAAGATGGTAAAAAAATTTATATGTGCCGGAGAAATCATCGGGTTTAGAATTCTTAATCAAAACCATGCACGAATTTTCCATTGCCTCAATAGTTCACATACATATGTTTTTTGATAAATTTTTTCCCTACAGCTTAAACAATGCTTGATTAAGTGTCTTCCTCTAAATGGAAAGCATCCTTAGTGGATTACATTAGTATTACGATTATTGTTAATTCAATTTTAAGGACATACTTACATATTCTTCAAATTTGTGTACATTAAAAATATTTTCCGCCAAAAAACTTGTAAAGTTATTGTGCCAACTTTGCGAATCTTTTCATCTAGATGATCTTAAACAACTTTGTGTAGAACCATATGGTAGGCGTTGCGATAAAAATTCTCGAAAAGGAGACCCGAATTTCTTTTCTTTACAATTTCTTGTATGACGATATTTAAAATACCTTATAATATTTCCACTTACAAACCATCTTTTATTTATTTCTTTTTACCGTGTTAAGAAGAGTGCTTTCCAATTAATACTGGGTAATATACAATTATCAGCTGTATTAAGATATTTAGCAGTTGGATAGTACCAAAGTGCTATATCTAATGATATGAACATAAGTATGGGACAGTCAATATTTTGCAAAATTTTATGGAACATAATGAATCTATTGGAGGAAAACTTGTGTTTCAACTTGATTAAAATCGAGTTGAACCAGCAAGTACAGCGACAATCAAATCTCATTTTTATCAAAACTATGGTGTTCCCGGAGTAATTGGATGTGTTGACGGGATACATATAAGAATAACGAAACCACCATCCGATAATAGTGCATATTTTAACAGGAAGGATTTTTATAGCTCAAATGCTATGATGGTCAGCTACAAATCAATACATATGTATATAAGTACTTTTCAGTTGCTTAATACCCCTTCTGCTTTAGATTTGTAGTTATGAAATGTTTATTTTAGCAGTAGATGCTTGCAGGCCTGGTTCATGTCATGATTCCCTTGTATGGAAAATGAGTAAGGCCAGGCGCTACTACTCTGATATCTATAATGCAGGCGCTCGCAACTTTTCGTTATTGGGAGATTCCGGGTGCCCTTTAAAGCCATATCTTATGTCATCCTGCAAAAGCCCTAATTATGGTAGTGCACGGCACATTTTTAACCAAAGGCTTGCAAGGTCTCTACAGCAAGGAATGCTATAGAAAGAACAATAGACGTTTTGAAAAGTCGGTTCAGATGTTTTCAAACTATTTTATCTTATGTTCCTTCTAAAGTCGTTACTGTTGTCAATGTGTGTTGTGCACTCCATAACATATGTAAACATTATAAAATAGCATTTGATGAAGAAGTGACTGTAGCCATGGATGATGATAACTTCGAAACAGAACAAGAAGATGATATAACATCAGTAGCTGTAAGGAATAATATTGCGAGTTCATTGAATTAAAATACAAAAAATTTATAAAAGTTAAAAGAAAAACGTTTTATTAAATAAAATTTCAGTTCTGAAGAGAACGTGAACAAAAAAATAATAATTCAGGTACAATAGTAACATATAAAAATAATGAAGATTATTAAGTTTTTAAGATCAACATTCATTGATTTGTGCTTTTATACCCAATTTCGTTTCCTCCAGCTCCAAAAATCACAGTTTTATTCATTCTTTTAGTTGTGGCTGAAAGTTTCCTTTATTTCTTTTTCTTTCAATTTCTAATTTCTCTAATGTTTTTAGATACATAGATCTTTTAAATATCTGCAGCTTTCTTTCAGTTTTCCAAACTACCAGAAATTTTTGTGAAATGTTCGTCTTTCATTTCTAAAACGTCCTAAATATCAGGAACCTGCTTCTTGCGTTTTTGGGTATTTACTGTTGTTGAGGTTGTTGGCGTTAGAGAAATAATAGGCGGTATTTCAACAGGCCAGGCAATTTAGAAAATTGCAAAGCGGTTGATGTGGTATGTAAGACCTTTTTCGCCACACCACAAGTTTCGCCACTTTCAATACCATCAACTGATACATACAACCTAAATATCACTGCAATCTGTTCATCGATAGCAGATATAACGTATTTATTAAGGCGTCCGCCGCCAGTTTTACCTACTTCTATCTTGTTGTGCGCTAAACGTTGTTTTACACCTAGCTTCGGTCCATACCTAAAACACCTGCTGCAAAACGGTACTACGTGTTCAAGACATAAATATTTTTGGCATTTTTGACAAGAGTATTTGTTTTTTTCAGCCACACTCATAGCACCGACCAATTCTTGAAGGACAAGATGTCCCAGGTACATTATCTTATTGACCGTGGCAAGATCGACTAGGTTTGCCGATATCTTATGTGAGGTTCAATTAAGTTCATTGCCAAATTATTAGTAATTTGTATGTATCACCTTGCTGTTTATGGTACTGACATTGAGCATATCGTAGAAGATAACCATAGGCCACCGCCTTGTTGATCGAGCACAATTATAATTCGCATATAGACGGCCTACGACATCGACGCCGCCCTTGGTGTCATTGTAGCTCAAATTTATGTCGGACTTTTGAGTTTCGATGTCGCCTTTAGCATCATTGTGCATTGTACTTATCAGAAGAACATTTTGTCCTTTCCTTGGAACATGTGATATCAAAACCATGTTGTCACGAAAACCAAACATATTGGATTTTACATTTCGACCGCGCAATATGTTGAAGTCTGTAGGAATTTCCTTCTTGTTCTTCCTGATTGTTCCGACGGTTGTTAAACCTTTTTGAAGCAATACTTCAGCTAAGTATAATGGTGTACCAATTATCAGTTTTGACGTTGCGACCTGTGTTGAAAATTTCTTCACATAATCCTTGAACCAACAGCGAAGCCAGAATTGTCTAAATTATATGGGCCTTCTTGTGGTTGTTTTCCAGGATAAATTTCCATATTGTATGTGTAGAACATTTTGGCGTCACAAAGGACTTGAATTTTGATGCCATAAGGATTTGGTTTGTTTGGAATATATTGCCTAAATGAGCACCTTCCTCGAAATGCTTCCAACTTCTCATCTACAGTCACAAAAACAGATAAAGTGTAATTAGCCTTGCAATTGTAAACAAATTTCCCGAAGATCTTTCGAATATGGTAGATTTTGTCCAATTTCTCTCTATGTGCCCTCATAGTACCATAATCGAACCTCAAAACTCGCAGTAAAAACCTAAATCTCTGAGCAGACATTGAAAGCCGAAATATTTCAACTGAACCTCCATCTATTCGAAATACCTCTTTAACGTTCAGATGGCCAGATTTTTTAACACCAGCTAAAAGGAGCAATCCTATCAGACAATATATTTCCTTGAAATCAGTCTCTTTGGCATATGTTTCTCGGCAAAATGTATCTTTTACGGTAGCAATATATTGGTTGGTATACTCGACAGTTATATGAATAATAGAGTCATCAAAAAAGTGTCTCCAAATTTCAAGGGGTCCTTTTCATGGGCTATAATACGCTTTGGTCCTGGTAACTGTGAAACTATATTAGCACTTTTAGTTCGAACAGATTGGCGCGCAGGTTTCTTACTCCATTTCGTACTTGTGTCTTTTATTAAAGGCATGTTCGACTTTGCGATAAGTTTTACCAGGAGGATTTATGTTTATATTACCATATTTTCTTATTTTTATACCCTTCACAAAAATGTGAAAGGGTATATTTAGGTTTGTCATTCCGTGTATAATATTTTCGATATCAATATGCGACCCCATAAAGTATATATAATCTGGATCCTTATGAATAGCGATGACGATTGAGCGATGTCCGTCTGTCTGTACGTGAAATCGGTTTTCCCAAGCCCCCAGAAGAGCTAGAGACTTCATTCTTGGACTGATCGATTGGAAGTGAGCTAACTTAGAATGGTATTCAGAATCGGAAGGAGGGTTCCTGAGCTGGGAAGCTTACACCTATTTCTCGACGCAAAATTAACACGAAAAACCGATTATTTTTTTGCTTATCCGAAAATTGAACCTATTTCATGCTTTGGAAATCCTCAATTGTCTATTTAAAACTTTAAAAAAAAATTCCAGGGATGGGAAATAAAATTTTTTTTTGGCACATTCGGTATTTTGTGGTACATATAATAACTAAAATGTTTAAGAATTTCAAGTTTTTTTTTTAAATAAAACCGTTTTTGGTATCATGAAGATTTGCATCGATGAAAAAAATTTTTTTTAATTTAAAGTTCCCATCCAGGGTTAGGAAATTTAAATTTTGTATACAATAAACTAACCAAAAATCAACTAACGTCGTTTTTCCGTGGTTAGAACTATTTTTTATTTCGGAAAAAGAAAATTGGTATCAAAAATTATAAAAAACAAATTTCGATTCCAGGGTTCGAAAGCTGAAATATATTGTAGTACATGAAAGTGACAGAAATGGTTACATATTTGTAGTTTTTCTTAAATAAAACCGTTTTATATATCATGAAGACTTGCATTGGTAAAAAATAATCTTAAAAAGTTTTCATTTTCGCCTCCAGGGATGGGAAATTTAAGTTTTTCTTAATTAAAACCGCTTTTGGTAACATGAAGATTTGCATGGATGAAAAAAAATTTTAATTTAAAGTTCCCATCCAGGGTTAGGAAATTTGAATTTTTTAATACAATAACATAACCAAAAATCAACTAACTTCGTTTTTTCTTGGTTAAAATTATTTTTTATTTCGGCAAAACAAAATTGGTATGAAAAATTAAAAAAAAAATTAAAATTTCGATTCCAGGGTTGTATATTGCAATATTTTGTAGTACATGAAAGTAACGAAAGTGGTTACAAATTTGTAGTTTTTTGAAATAAAACCGCTTTATGCATCATGACGACTTCCATTGGTAAAAAAGAAAATTTTAATTTCATTTGCGATTCCAAAATTAATATCAAATATTTAAAAAATCTAAAGTTCGATTCCAGGGTTGGATATTTTCAATATTTTGTATAACATGAAAGCTACCAAAATGGTTAAAAATTTGTACTTTTGCTTAAATAAAACCGCTTTACACATTATGAAGACTTGTTTGTATTGGTAAAAAAATTAAAATTTCGTTTCCATGGATGGAAAATTTTGGTAAAATATTAAAAGTTGGTAAAAATGCAACTGAATGGTTGTTTTAATTTTTGCTAACTGAAATGGATGGAAAATTTTGGTAAAAAATTGAAATTTGGTAAAAATGCAACTGAATGGTTGTTTTAATTTTTGCTAACTGAAACTATTTTATAAGTTAGAAAGCAGACGTACGTTAGTGAAGGGTATATAAGATTCGGCACAGCCGAATATAGCACTTTTACTTGTTTAATATGGTAGCACCAAACATAGGTACTCTTCACTTGAAAAGTTTTTTGCCCGTCTTCTCACAGCTCGCACGATTGTTTCCTTAGATGCTGACTTTTTTTATTTTATAACACAAAGCTATATTTTCACAAATAAAAGATGCATATATTTTTAAAAGGTAAAAACAAGTGTGTCGTTGCCACTACAATTTTTCGCGATCTAAATAATCTTTCAAAAGTAGTCGGTAATTGCTAGTGGTATTGCCACACAATAAGAAATATACATTTAATATTACCGGCAAGTTGTAATAATGGCCCTAAATAAAATAAGTGAATAATAAAAAATTCATTCTTGATGATTTTACTTATGTACATACACGGTGACTCACGGTCTCACAGACCAGGTTAGAAAAAAATATACAGAACTTGTTCTCACTAAGCAGTTTCGTCATGAACTAATGGTGAGGGATGTCAAATGTTGGAGCTACACGAAAAAGCAACAAAAAACAATAACGGAGAATAAAGTTATAGGAATTTCTTAACACAACTGGTCTCGCAGACCAGTACGTCACCATTGGCGGATTAAGTCACAGCCCACAAAAGAAGACGTGGACGAAAAAGTGTATTTTGAACTGCTGGGTGTAACTCTATGCTTATGGGCTTTCGCCGCCATAGGAAGTTTCATCTAATAAACCGAAGAAAGCAAAAGCTTAAATGAATTCTTTTCCGCCTTGGTTCAATTTTTGTTCATAGCTTATGACCATAGGGCATATCTCTGAACATGTTTATTAGTCTAAGTGCATTCAATAGCTTTTAAAACTAAAAACATTAAATTTCCGTCTAGATTAGTGGAAACAGTAGCCGGCAGAACTTTAAACTTTCAAATATATACCAGGATGTGTATATTCTTTTAACCATTTCTTAACAAGTCGATAAATTTAATTTAAAATATAAATAAAACAACTTATATACATAAGTACGACTTCTTGATGTGGAAACATCTATAAAGTCCGGTAGCCTGGTGAAAATTTAGTTAGTGATTTCTTCTCGAAAGATAATTGGTAAGACACACCAGAAAATAGTACCATAAAGCTTCGTGAATATCAGTTGCGGAATTTTTATTTAATTTCAACACTTATATTGAGGCGCTACACAGTAAACTGTCGAGTGAAAAAAAAAAATTTCGAATTTTGCAAATAATACATATGGTATGAAAGCTGATACTCCCGCGATTCCAGAGGTGGTTTGGTTTTTCATGTGGGTTACACATATAAAAAGTTACACGGCTTTAAGGTTGAATTATTCTGATAATTTTTTCATAATGGGTTTGAAAAATTATATATATAAGAAATTCAGTTTGCAATAAAAAATTGCTTGCAATTATGTAAGTTTTATTCTGAAATGTAGCAGAAACAATGAAAAAATGCTAAAATTCAAATATTTATAACAACACTGTAAGAAAAATTGTGAAGATATTAGCCTAATTTTAATTTAAAAAAAAATAGTGAGCTTCGTTGGACCCGAAAAACTAGACATATCACAAAACTACTTTTATGCATCAATAATCTTTTTTTCTATTATATATACCAAAGTATGTATAAGAAGGTTTAGATGTTTTCTATGCCAACTTTTGAAATATAATGATTTTAAAAACCATACATATTTGATATATTTATTAACATTATCAGTTGACATTTTTAATGTTTGATAATGTATGATAACAGTAGCTATGCTTTAAACTAAAGAATAACAAGTAGGATGACTCTAACACATATAAAACCTTATTCTCACATATTTGGTCACCAATGCAATGGAAACAAATACAAATACGTACTTAAGCAGAACCGTCAAAAAGTGGGGGTCCAAGTATTTTATATGACAAGCTAAACCTAAATATATAAAAATATTTAGCATTGCTTATTCTCCCATTATAGATATGGAATTTCATTACATTGTTTGCTAAGATGCTTTGAGTGCATGTTACACAGTGCATACCGATTGCCTTTTAAGACTTTGAAGAAGTTAGGAATGACAAGAAAACACTGTATAATAAAAGAAAAAAAAAACAAATTCAAGAAATTTAATTTTGGCACCAGTAATGATGGTAATACAGTTCAAAATTTTTTTAACGAATTCAAAAAATCGTCCGAGATTACAAGAGTTAATGAACATTTGATATAAAATTTGAGTTTAATTTCAAACACAGTACCCTCTGAAAAACCTATAAACGGAGGAAACTCGTGAAATATATTTAAATAACTATGATTTGTATTATATGCCATCAACGTTGCATAAACTTTTCATTCATGGTTATGAAATTATAAAATATATTGATTTACCTATTGAAATAAACCTTTTGTTTGAAATATTTTCTTGGCTTATTTTAGAAATGCTTTCTGAAGATGCTTTAGAATATCTATTCAAAACAATTAGAAAGAATAGACTTGACAACAGTCGAAAAAATAGGAGAGAAAATTGTAATCAGGACTTATTGAATAAACTCCTAATTTCTTCTGATCCATTAATCTCATCTAATAGAAATTCAATAAATACAAGCGAGTCTTTCAACAATAATCATGATATTAGTAATTACATAATAGTAGATTAATCATTTAATACTGATTCAGATCCAGAAACTTATTTAGTGATTAAGCAACCCTAATAAGCAACCCCAAATAATTACAGATTGGTTATATTAAAAAAACTATCACGCTTTATCATTTTGTATGTGATATGATAGATTAAAATTAAAAAAAAAATTATTATTAATAAAATGGGGGAATTTTCAGTATTTAATTGTCCCCGCACCGGAAGAATAGGATTTCTAAAAATGTTAATTCATTTTTGAAAATAGTAGGCCAAGGGAGATATGTGCTAAAAATTTCATTAAGCTACCATAACTCCTTAAATTTTTTTCTAGTTTCACTATGGGGACTGTTCACTGTGCGCTATGCCGAATAATTAAAAATAGGTCATCCTTTCAGTTGAAAATTTGTGAACTGATTGTCAACATACTGGTGTGATAAATAAAAAAAATAAATAATAATAATAAATAATATAATAATAAGAAATATATAATAATAATAAACAATATATAAGTAATAATAAATAAAAAAAGTCATCTAGCAATAAGACAATGGAAACCTATCAGCTGACGATTTCTCTACCGAGATACAACCAGCTGACTTATATATTTATCCACAGTTACATACAAGCTATCATCAGATAAAATGCTATTTGAGAGGAAATCACTGAAAATTAAAATAATTTTTTCAAGTTCGAGGCACCAGCTGACGTACAATACACTATGTTATAACCAGCTGATGATTTTATTTAGTTCAGATTGACAAATTTTTAGCAGAGAGGAAATGACTGAAAGTATTTTTTTTTTCTTGGTTCGTGCTAAACTACAACCGCTCATTCCACCCACCGAGTGCCAGCTGACGTTCACGAGGCTTTGTGGTACTATTTTCTGATATATTTTACTAATTACCGCTTGAGAGGAACTTTGTCATATACATCTGTTACTGGCTCCTGAACTAACGGCTCTTTTAAAAATGTATGATTAAATTTTAATTGACATTTTAACCAGCAGTTAGCTGAAACTGTATTTCACAATGTATGATTAAAATTTAACTGACAGATGTTAACCGAAAAGTTGCGTTAAATTTAACCGAACAAATTCTTCTGGTTAGTATATTAATTGTCACTTCAAAGAGAGAACAAGTAAAAGTGCTATATTCGGCTGTGCCGAATCTTATATACCCTTCACTAATGTACGTCTTCTTTCTAACTTATAAAATAGTTTCAGTTAACAAAATAAAAACAAATTCAGTTGCGTTTTTCATGTTACACAAAATATTGCAGTATCTAACCCTGGAATCGAAATTTTTATTTTTTTTTTAATTTTTAATACCAATTTTGTTTTGCCGAAATAAAAAATAATTTTAACTTGAAAAAAAACGACATTAATTGATTTTTGGTTACGTATTGTATAAAAAAAATTTTAAATTTCGGAACCCTGGATGGGAACTTTAAATTTTTAAATTTATTTTTTATCGATGCAAGTCTTCATGATACCAAAAATGGTTTTATTTAAGAAAACCTTAATATTTTTAAAAATTTTAGTTACTATATGTACCACAAAATACCGAATGTGCCAAAAAAAAAAAGTCCCACCCCTGGAGAGGAAAACTAAATTTTTTAAAATAATGTTTTACTAATGCAAGTCTTTATGATGTATAAAGCGGTTTTATATGAGAAGAACTAAAATTTTTAACAATTTTTGTCACTTTCATGTACTACAAAACATTGCATTATCCAACACTGAAAACGAAACTTTGATTTTTTTAAAAATTTGATACCAAATTTGTTTTGCCAGAATAAAAAATAATTTTAACCAAGAAAAAACGACGTTAACTGATTTTTGGTTATGTCATTGTATTAAAAATTCAAATTTCCTAACCCTGGATGGGAACTTTAAATTTAAAAATATTTTTTCATCCAAGCAAATCTTCATGTTACCAAAAACGGTTTTATGTAAGAAAAACTTAACATATTTATATATTTTAGTTATTATATGTACCACAAAATACAGAATGTGTCCAAAAAATATTTAAATTTCCGATCCCTGGAGGAGAAAATTAAAACTTTTTAAAATTATTTTTTACCAATGCAAGTCTTCGTGATGTATAAACTGGTTTTATTTAAGAAAAACTACAAATTTGTAACCATTTCTGTCACATTCATGTACTACATATATATCAGTTTTCGAGCCCTGGAATCGAAATTTATTAATTTTTTTTTTTTTTTTGATTTTTGATACCAATTCTGTTTTACCAGGACAAAAAATAATTTTAACCAGGATAAAACGATGTTAGTTAATTATTAGTTATTTTAATACACAAAAAATATTAAAATTTCCTAACCCTGTATAAGAATTTTTAATTTAAAAAATTTTTTTTCCATCTATGCAAATCTTCCTGATGTATAAAAGGGTTTTATTTAAGAAAAACTTAAAATTCTTAAACATTTTAATTATTATATGTACCACAAAATACCGAATGTGTCAAAAAAATTCAATTTCCCATCCCTGGAATCGAAATTTTAATTTTTTTTAATTATTTGTTACCAATGGAAGTCATAAGTATAAAGCGGTTTTATTTAAGAAAAATTACAAATTTGTTACCACTTACGTTACTTTCATGTACTACAAAATATTGCAGTACCGAACCCTGGAATCGAAATTTTGATTTTTTTAAATTTTTGATACCAATTTTGTTTGCCGAAATAAAAAGTAATTTTAACCAGGAAAAACGACGTTAGTTGATTTTTGGTTAGTTTATTGAATAAAAAAAAATTGAATTTCCTAACCCTGGATGGGAACTCTAAATTTTTTAATTTTTTTTCATCGATGCAAATCTTCATTACACCAAAAACGGTTTTATTTAAGAAAAACTTAAAATTTTTAAACATTTTAGTTATGATATGTACCACAAAATACCGAATGTACCAAAAAAAATTTTTAATTTCCCATCCCTGGAAAAAAAATTTTTTTTTAAGTTTTAAATGGACAATTGAGGAGTCCCAAGGCATGAAATAGGTTCAATTTTCAAATAAGCAAAAAAATAATCGGTTTGTGGTGTTTTGCGTCGAGAAATAGGTGTAAGCTTCCCAGCTCTGGAACCGTCCTTCCGATTTTTTGAATTTCCACTCTAAGTTAGCTCACCTCCAATCGATCAGTCCAAGAATGAAGTCTCTAGCTCTTCTGGGGGCTTGGGAAAACCGATTTCACGTACAGACAGACGGACATCGCTCACTCGTCATCGCTATTCATAAGGATCCGAAATATATATACTTTATGGGGTCGCATATTGATATCGAAGAAATTACACACGGAATGACAAACCTAAATATACCCTTTCACATTTTTGTGAAGGTATAATGAGAAAAAATTACAATCAGCACTTATATTTTTTTAATATTTATAATTAAAGCAGAGTAAAATCTAAAAAAAACTGTACTTGAACGTCCAAATCATTTGTCTAGTGAAGAATTTAGAAAAAGATTTAGATTGTCAGAATCTGCAGTCAAGTATATTGTCGATACAATAGGGAATGTTATAAAGTCCGCGACAAGCAAGTAAGTTCCTTCGTTATACATATCTATATCTGACATGGTTAACACATTTTGAATAATGTTCCTTTAATTAGAAGATGTTATTGGCCCTAAGATTTTAATAGTTGTAGGAGATTATTGTGGTGTCTCAATAGCGACTGCTTGTCGTGTTGTAAAAAAAGTTTCTGAGGCAATCGCTACACTGTCAAAAAAATTTATAAAGATGCCCCATTATATGGAGCATATGAGAAAAACAGCCTCTCAGTTTCAGTTCAAGCAACGACGAAGAAATTAGTTCCGGTGGATTTTCGAAAACGCAACTAAATAATCGCAATGCAATTTTATGTAACCATACATGCTGAAATATAAATTGAAAATAAAATGAATGAAAAAGCCGTTTAAAAGCTTTAGATATTTCTGAGAGAAGTTTTCTCAATTTGAATTTCGAAAATCTGATAACATTTAAGAAATCTGATTTTCCTAAAAAACTGAAGCCCGTCTTCTTTACATTTACAAATGAAAACACTAGAATTCATACATTCACTATTTTTCGTCCACACAAAATTCAAATGTTGCCAAATGAAATACAGAATGCACAGGTTAAGTAACTAAATTATAAGTGAAAAGCAAATTATTAACAATCGGTTAAAAAGTGCCTGTTAAGGAAAGTGTCTATTAGCTAATTTTTCGTTAAAGTTAATTTAATCATACATTGTGAAAATTTTTTCACAATGAATCACAAATTTTTAGTAAGATCAAATCGGTGTGAGCTATTTACACTACACACATGAATTTTTAGTCCGCATAACTTTTGTTCTTTCCAAAACACACTGGATTAATTCATCTGGCATAAAATTGTATACGTATACACAGCTTTGTGTGCGTTAGTATATCTTTGTTTATTTGACGTTTGCTTTTCGTTCACATACTTTTTGAAACAAACTTAGCGGAAATATGGCAAACTTAGCGGAATTAGCAATAATCTTAGTTTCATTACAAATATATTTTTGTGTAATTAAATAATGCCAAAATCATGTATTGTAAAAATCAACTAGGACCACATTATATTTATATGTAAAAATTATTTGTATTACATAATTAAAATTGAAGAGTTTAAAACGACAATTCTCCAAAATATACATTAATTTTAAAATGTAAGTGCTGGTGCAAAATAAAACAACTTATATTGTCAATGCTCTAAATAAATTGTTATTATATTAAAACAATGATTAGTTGTTGTTGTTCTTTATTTCTCTTACAACTACAGAGTAGGCAAAAATCCAACCAGTTGTAGAATGAAACGTAAAAAAATAAAAAAGGAAAAGTAATCAGTGAGTTTTTGTTGTGATGTTTGTTTTTAAGCTTCTCATTTATTAATGTGGAAGTTTCAAATAAATATCTTTAGTTATTCTAAGAAATGCTGGGTAAAGGTTCCCTGATGATCTGCATTAGCCCCAGTGGAATGCGCATAGGAACTAACTAAAACCTCTCAATTGATCACTTTGAATTGTTTAGTAAGATTTTGGGAAAAGAGAAACAGCACATAATTAAAATTGAAAATGTTTATATAGGTTAAATATAATTGTTTTTCAGACCAATAAACAAAAAAAGTATGTAGTGCAATTTACCAAACATGACAAGTGATTTTTAAAGGCACATCCGTACTGTTCAGAAACCACTAGAAGTTTTTACTTATTTATGAGACCAGTGAAAGTTATTTAAGTAATTTCAGTAAAATTTTGCTGAATTTTTCAGGAACCAAAGATTTTTCCGGTTTAGTGAAATAACTTTTAGTAGTTACTAAAACTACCACAAAAACTTTTGTAAGTATCTTTTATTAGTTTTAATGTTTGTTTATGTTTTAAAATTCATGTTTACTAGAGCTGTATAAAACAGCTCTTTTGAGTGAGCGCTCTTTTTAGCTCCGCTCAATTTACTGAATTAATTCATTCAGTTGTTTCAGTTCATTCAGTAGCTCAGTTGTTTCAGTACTTCAGTTTATTCAGTAACTCAGTTGTTTCACTAGCTCAGTTCATTCAATAGCTCAGTTGTTTTTTTTTTTGCTGGCAACTCTATAAATAAAGAGCACTACATCCCTGTATGCATTAGCACATGTGTGTGAATTAATTCATTTTTTTCGTATGGATTTTGACATACAAACTGAAACATCACTGAAAAGAGCTACTGAAAGAGACAGATCTAATGAATCAACTGAAACAACTGAGCTAAAAACGCTCAATTGAATGAAAGATTCACCTCGCTCAATTGACTGAATGATTCAATTGAATTAATTCATTCAGGAGCCGTACAGCTCTAATGTTTACATAAAGATGGACAGCTGAAGACGAAAAAACGCTCTGTAAAAAGAAAACACAGAACCAGTGTTTTCTTTGTTTTCATAAGTGTGTATGTATTAGTTTTATTCTGCTAATGAGGGGTTGAAGCTAGTTGAAAAATTATGCCAACCAAAAACCTTTCCCTTCACCGAAAAGCTGCCATGTTATGCCAGCACAATTAATCGATGTTTTTGAACTTTTCAAAATCTTGTTGCCCCTATAACTTTTTTTTTGAAAAAGCTGACAATCAAATGACATTGCAATCGTCGCGCAATTTAGCTAGCGTTCGATTGTAGGTAACGACATTGGGCGCATGTCCATAGTTTTTATGTTATAAGCGAATAGTTAAAATAATTATTTGGCGTTTTTAGGGCCATTATTACAACTTGGTGTTATCTTAAAGTGAGATTTTATCGGTCAGATAAACACATTTTCATTATTACAACTTTCCTTTAATCTAAGTATGTGCGATATATTAAAGGGAAGTTCGTCTTTGCGATAAGTTTTACCAGGAGGATTTATGTTTATATTACCATATTTTCTTATTTTTTAATATGGTAGCACCAAACATAGGTCTTCTTCACTTGAAAAGATTTTGCCCGTCTTCTCACAGCTCGCACGATTGTTTCCTTAGATGCTGACATTTTTTATATTATAACGCAAAGTTATATTTTCACAAAAAAAAGATGTATATATTTTTAAAAGGTAAAACAAGTGTGTCGTTGCCACTACAATTTTTCGCGATCTAATTAATCTTTCAAAAGTAGTCGGTAATTGCTAGTGGTATTGCCACGCAATAAGAAATATACATTTAAAATTACCGGCAAGTTGTAATAATGAAAATTTGCTACCGGCCACTTTATCGTCTTGTTATGGTAACGTTGGCATTTACTACCACCAACTTTGTCGTCAACTTGTAATAATGGCCTTTAGACTTTTAAAATACTTGTTGTCCTATTGAAGGAAGAAACTTATTTTTAATAATGATAGTAAATTTTATTAAAATTAGTACTTGGAAATTTTAATGTTTTTTGTACAATTTCCTCCTCAACCTGAATATTTTCAAAGTAGTAATAGGTAAAAAGAAATTGAAATATTCATAACGCATTCCCTCTCGTTAAAGAAGTAATTAATTTTTCTTCAACCAGTTAATCTGTAGAGGATCTTACATCTAACTTTGCCAATTTTGAAACAGGTCGGATTGAAACGCCATCCTTAGTTTTAGTTTTTAGTTTCTATAATTCCAAGTGGCCAATTGTTGCGAGGAAAATTTGGATCAACTATAGCAACGACATCGTCAACGGAAAATTCACGTTCGTGTTTAAACCAGTTAGTTCTCTTAGTAAGAGGAGGAAGGTATTCCTTCACCCAACGTTTCCAAAACATAAGTAGTAGGGAACTGTATGTGCTTCGACCATTAAAAATATTAAATTTCAGCAATTAAATTTGAAATTTTTCAATTTTAATTGCCAAAATTCTCAAATTTCACAAAATTCTCAAATTTCATTTTGTGTGTGTTCGTGTGTGTATTTTTTCCCACGCTTTAATAGGGGCGTTCACATTGTTGTTTTTTTTTTAATAAAATGTTGGGGGTAGGGGAAATTGTGTCTGTCCATATGTGACGTTGAGAATACATGTCCGTCGGTATGTGAGCGTGGGAATTTGTGTCTGTCCATATGTGACGTTGAGAATACATGTCCGTCGGTATGTGAGCGTGGGAATTTGTGTCTGTCCATATGTGACCTTGAGAATACATGTCCGTCGGTATGTGAGCGTGGGAATTTCTGTCTGTCCATTTACACTGTGTACGCCTGGTGAATAAAAAAATTTAGAAGCATTTTTAGGAATTACACTATTTAAAAAGTGTAGTAGTTATATATGGATGCCCTTAATGTTTGTGGTTCGTTCCTTCTTGCTGGAGTGAGATTTTTTCTTTTATTTTTTTGCTTATTAAAATTTGGTGTGTTTACTTAAGATTTGTCGTCCAGCAATTCAGTGTTTTTTTTTTTTTACTTTTTTGCTTGCAATGCTTGAGTCTGGAGGAACAATTTGATTGTTCTGATCTTGAAGACGTTGTGAAAAAAAAAAATTACTATTGCATAAATATTGAAACTGATGTTTTGTTTATTTTATACATGACGATCATCGATGGATTTTATTTGGGGATCTGGATGGTGGTGCGATTTCTGTATTTTGTAGAATATGAATATTTATGCTATGTTTAAGTGTGTGTGTTTTTTGTGTTCTGAGTGGCGGTTGGAATGTCTGCCTGTCAGACAGGCTGTGTGTGTGACGATTGGTGAGTCTGTATGACAGTCCGCTTTCTTGCTTTCCTGGTCAGTATAAAATGTGATAAGGTGTACATATTCATGCGTACATAAATATCTACAAATTGATTTTATTTACGCATATACATACAAACAAATAATATGCGTTTATTCTTTGTGCCCAAATATTCCCTTGACCATTTGAATGAATGAATGAACCATTGTGTATGTTTGTTTGTGTGTTCTCTGAAAAAAATAAATATGTATGTAGGTTTTTTGTTTGAAATAAGAAGACATTTATTTTAATTTTTATAAGCATTTATTTAAAAGTTTGTTAACACTTTCATTTTTAAGTAAAATTGCATTCCTTAAGGCACAAACACCATAGTCGTGATAGCTACAATAGAGATATATGGAATGCTTAGCTTCCATTTGTTTGAAATTAATGCAGCCAATGTCTTCAATGTTATAAACTGTTTGATGAATAATTTTTTCCAGCCATTTTTTCTTCTCTCCCCCCTTAACATATATTTGTGAATTTCTTATATTCGATTTTAAAAACTTGCAAACGCTTTGAAATGAGACTGATCCATCATTCCAGTTAATATGATGATAGTTTTTTGTTAACCAAACCGCTTCTCTCTGTTTTTGGCTGATAAACATGCGAAATCAAAATGAGGTTTTATGATGAAATTGAACCATTCCTTGTTGCTGAAAACTACAGCTAGTTCTTTTGCGATGAAGTCATTTGAATTAGTTTTGAAACCTTGCAAGTCTACAAAAACAATATCACCATCCATGTTATTTAATTTATAAGAGCTTCCGGACTTGACCTTTTATTGGTATGTATTCTATTACGCGGTCATGAATAAGAACGCAGTAAGCTGATGTTTTTGCTGGAATATTTGTTGCTGTTTCAAATTCAATTTTTATGTCGATTGGTCCGGTATTGAGCGTTTCGTTTTGGTGACTGACATCAACTACAATAATTGGAGCGTTATTTTTAAACTCTTGACCTGCTAGAAGAGGTTGGGGTTGTTTCATGTAGTAGCTTTGTTGGAATCTTAGATACATATCATATAGAATCGCATAACGCTCATTTTTGAATTTTATATTAAGATCGTCATATGGGTAAGAGGTTGAGTTTAAATGTACTTTTAAGTTAGTAAGATCACAATGAACAAACTTGTTTTCTTGTTGAAAGGCAATCAAGACAAAACGAGGGCGTTCTTTATTAGCGGCCAGTTTAACATTCCATATGTGATTTGTTCCCGTATTAAGGTGTGGATTCATATGACAATCCCAACTACGGAATGCCATTGGTATAGCAGCACCATTATTAAGTATTTTGATCATATTCAATTTACTATGATCAGATAATTGAACATGTGGAATTCTCCATGATATTAGTGAAATTGTAAGTTTTGCTTTCTCGGTGGAAACATTCGAGTGTACAAGATCTTCATCGTTCTTATTACGCAAGAGTATCAATTCATGTTTACCATTTAATAAAACTTTATTGTAGTCTTTAGCGAATCCTAAAAGAAGTTTGAGTGGTACATAGAAATTAAAATTTCCATTTTGAAGATCTATTTTATCAAGTTTATTCCATCCAGCATTTTGCAACACAACGCTTTCCGTAGGTGATAAAGAAACCAAATTTTTTATGGTACTGGTGGCTCCCAAATATCTTGTATGATCAATTTCAATACCATTCAGTTCATAGCGGATTTCATCAAAGAGATATGCAACAAAATTATTTTTCAACTGAAAGTTGGGTGTAGATTTCGATGTTTTTTCGTCTACAACAAGTCCTTCCACATATATATAGCTTTCACTGGGTAACACATATAGATCTTGGTTTTGTATTGAAATTCTTATTTCATCGTTGTTGTTAAAAGACTGAAGGTATGGTATGTATGTGTGATAATCCTTTTTGATAATATTTTCGTCAGATATTGGTTTATCTAAAACGTCTATTATTGAACTCATTTTGTTTTCAATTTAAAGTTCAGTGACTTGACAAAACTCTTGTTTGCTGCTGTAAGCGATTTTTGACGAACAGATCTTTTCAGTTGTTGCTTAGATTGTAACGTTTGAGAATTAGATGTTGCTGTAGTATTCTTCGATATACTCGTGTTGTATATTATCATTATTTAGTTGTCCTTAAATGTATTCGTATTGTAATTTCCTCACCTCTGAAATTAATTAAGTCGCCGTTTTGATCAACCACGCGAAGAGCTAGTGAACTTATCTCTCTGGAGTTTACTGGCAAATAAATAAGATTTTTGGGAATCTCAACTATTTTATATCCAGCCGGTACATTAATCGGAAATTCATGTAGTGTATGAGCTTTAGAATTATTCATATAAGTATTAACCACAATACTGCTTTCAATCCTCAAGAGATTCACCTTAAAGATATTCACTGGAAGATCAGAGTAATGTTCTTTGTTTGGCGTTAATATTCTGCTATTGAATCCTAAAAGTCTACCTATTGTATTTTCTTTATTTAAATATATTGGTTCTTTAGAGCTGCTGACTTTGACTTGCATTGTATTGTTATTAGCTTCAATCAAAATTTTGTTTTCTGATCTATATCGTTTGTATTGTTCTTCTATATAGTCAACTATATCATTTAATTCATAAGATCCGATCGGTATTTCAATTACAAGTTCACCGATATAAAATATATTGTTGTAGACATCCACATTCGGGATACTGTTGTATGAATGAAAATCAGTTAGAGCACATTCATAGGTTCCGTTTAAATCAATAGGAGGAAAATAATTAGCAGATAGCTCTGATGAATTGGAGCTCAGAGTCAATGTTATTGACATTGTGACTGTTTGATTGTAAATAAATGAGGTTAAACACACAGTATGATTTATAAGAAGCAGTTTCGTATTTATTGTTTATTTACTTATTTTAAACTAAATTAAATATTGATGCCATTGTTGTTGTTTTTGTTGTTGTTTATTTATTGTATTCTTCCATTTACAATATCTCATCTTTGCTTATCCAAGAATTGTGCTCATTACCAAAGCCCAGCCACTTGACAAACACCTTATGTCCTTTAGTTTTGAGAACCTTTTCAACTAGGTATGTATTAGGATATCTGGTTTTTGAAAGTTCTTCTTCATAGAATCCGCCTTTAATAGGATTTCCGCGATAGTATTCTAATATATATGTTGTAGGATATGTATTTTGTACTCTTTTAATTGTAAAGATTTCTGTTGTCCAATTCGGAGTATAACCTTTTTCAAAAATGTTTTTATATTTGCTTATGCGTACATGATCTCCTGCATTAAATTTTGACATTTTATACATCTTTAAATGACTGTTTACTGTGTTTAAAAGCTGTTTTTCATTTGTTGAATTTACTTTAATCGGTGACATTTTAATGGTGCGATGAATTTTTCTATTGTATGCATCAAGTAAATCTGTATACATATCAATCCAATTATATGAACCATTTAAGCTAAATTCCTTCCACATCATTCCTTTTAATGTTCTATTGAATCGTTCTACTATTGAGGCTTTCATAGTGCTATATGTTGAGTAGTGATTAATATTGTATTTATTCATCAACTGACTGAAATGTTTATTGAAAAATTCTTTACCATCGTCTGTTTGCAAGTTATTCGGTATTCGTCCCAATTTGAAAATATTCTCCATTGCCTGAGTTGTTTCGAATGCATTCTTTCTTCTCAAAGGTACTGCCCAAGCAAATTTTGAGAATGTATCAATTACAGTTAGAAAAAATCGATAATTTCTATTGTCTAAGGAATAATTTCCCATTTCAACTAAATCAGCTTGCCAAAGATCATCTATTCCTTTCATCACAACTCTACGACGTACAAAACGTTTTCGAGCCTGCTTATGCAATTCATTTACAACATTTCTCTTTGAAGACATCTTATTTTTCCAGTCGCTGTTTTAAGTGTGTTGTGATCTACTTGATGCACTTGCACCTATTGATACGAACATGTAATTTTCTATTCTATAAATTTTTTCCCGTAGCTCTTCAATTTCCATATCAAAAAGTGATTTATTACCATCCATTTTCTTATTGATATCCTGCAAATGAGCATTAAGATTTTCTAACTGGAAAGCTACTTCTTGTTGCTGTTTTTTGAGTTCAGTTTGCAGAAACAATTTACTGATAACATCGTTTTCCTCCACAGCATTTGCAACATTTTTGATTCTCTTGTATTGGACATCAATGTTTTTGTTCGTATCCATAAAGAAGCCCAACAACTTAGGCGCATTTTTGGTTGAAATTACTTCACTTCTATCGTTAATATAATGCCCAAATTTATCAACGGACATGTTTTATGTAAAAATCTATGTATGTATATAGTTTATACAATTATATTAGCTTCACGTAGTTCTTCAATAATTGAGACAATCGTTGTTGTGATTAGTATGGCCTGCAGACTGTGATGCAAGCAGTAGTCTAAGTCGATCTACCAACTCGTTTGGATCATCCCAGTATATATAGTTTGGATTATGAGGGTTAAACTGCATCAAACCCCTTCCTAAATAATTACTTTTTGTTACATCTGATGAGCCTGTATGATTGTCTCCTTTGAAAAGTTTTCCAATAATATGTTTGTACTTATGGGCTATGCTCCCTTTGATTTGCCCATCAGACTTATAGCCTCCCCTGTGGGCATTGGTAGCAAGTAATATTTTTTTATAGATTTCAAGCTCGAATTTATCATAGTTTTTTGGTGCTTTATGAAACATTAAAGAAATAAGTCCTGGCGTGAGCGCCCATATTTGGCCCCCAACCTGTATCTTATCTTGATTTAACTCGATGGTGCTATTACCAAATCTCCATTCGTTATTATTATCTTTATGTGGACCATAGTTAGTATCTAGTTCGTTTCTCGATTGCAATAGTGATAAGTCAGAATAACTTTCTTCATTATTCGAATTTTGTGAGTAAAAGTCATCTTCATCATAATTACTGCTACTTTTACTATTAGATTGCTTAAAAATTTTTTCTTCACTTAGTTTCTTGGGCGTACTCGTTTCCAATTTTATTGTTGAGTTCTGAGGATGAAAACTTTCATTGTCATCAATTCCAGTTTCCTTATCACTCGGTTCTTTTTTAACTGGTCTACCAATGTATTTAGAGCTATTGATAAATTCTTTTAAAGGTTCTGTGATAGGCTTGAATGTATCTGTTAATTGCTGATGTGTATCTATTTCACCACTTTTTATACTACGAAGCTTTTTCTTCAAGATATTTCTTGTTGCCACCAAGTCTTTAAGAATTTCTTCATTCATTTTAGCTATCAGGTCAGTTCAATAGAAAGCAGATCAGGTTATCAGGTCAGTTTAACAGCTATCAGGTCAGTTTATCAGGTACCAGATCAGCTTATCAGGTCAATTTAACAGCTATCAGGTCAGTTTATCAGGTATCAGACCAGCTTATCAGGTCAGTTTAACAGGTATCAGGTCAGCTTATCAGGTCAGTTTAACAGGTATCAGGTCAGTTTAACAGGTATCAGATCAGCTTATCAGGTCAGTTTAACAGGTATCAGGTCAGTTTATCAGGTATCAGATCTGCTTATCTGATCAGTTACAATAATCACATGTATAAAGTTTGAAGTCAGATTAAATACTGCAGGGTGCATTTGATGAACAGTAAATTATATTATGATGAAGTAACCAAATGACTTTCTATAACGACCATTGTTTAGTTCATTATCTTTACTTATCACCAAAAATCCGTATTTTTCCTTCCAACATTCTCTACAAATTCGTTGAAACATTTCAAAGTTCATGTCGCTGGCAACGTGATCATCATATACATGTTTCATATTTGTCGCATCTTGTTTAAACATGATAATTACATTAGCATTTTCTCTTATCAAATGTTTTGGAATCCGCGTGTAAGTCTGACACAAGTAAAATTAGTCTACGTTCTTATGACGACCCATACAAAAATATGCACGTATATTGTTTTGCTTTTCACATGCAACATCATCAAAAATCATAATTGAATTGCTTTTAGCTTCACTAGGAGGAACAACGTCCTCGTTTTCTGCAAATGTGTAGTATCCGATTCCTTTAATTGGTGAAATTAATTTCTTTAGGTATTCATATTTAGGTTGATATAAAGATTTTGAGTACAAGTAAATATTTTCAAACTTGAGACCATTAGAACTTTCCAGCAAACTAATCATTATGTTAGTTTTTCCACAATTTGAAGGACCAACTATTAATGCTCGAATAGAATTTGGTAACAAGGAACTATGTCTTATTTTTTTACTGTCATTTGAACAAATATCAGCATTACGAACTAAAATATTTTTATGTTGTCTTATGAAGCGCATTTTAATAACTACTTGCTAAACTTGCAAACAATATCTTTTATTGTAGATTAAATTAATATGGTTGCACTTTATAACAAAAGTTTCAGTCACAAACAAACTATCGTTGGAGAAGGTTTACTAAATAAAGCAATAAATTCTCTACCTTTTGAATTACATCTTCTTGGATACCAGTATTGTGGACCTGGCACAAGATTTCAAAAGCGTTTAGATAGAGGAGATAAAGGAATTAACTTATTGGATGCTGCTTGCAAAAATCACGATATTGCTTACTCGAAAAATAAGGACTTAAACAGCAGACATCAAGCTGACAAAATTCTTGAAAATACCGCTTGGGAAAGAGTTCTTTCAAAAGATAGTGATCTTGCAGAAAAAGCATTTTCATATATAGTCACCAACGCAATGAAAGCAAAAACTAAACTTGGTATGGGTGTTGAAGCAAAGAAAAGGAATACAGTGAAAAGACCATCACCACGAATTCGTATATATGACAAAAATCTGTTTCATAAAACAATTAAATCAGCAACAAAGATATTGAAGAAGGAAAAACCACAAGATATTAATTCAGCCATTAAGATTGCTCGTAAAGCTATCAGTAAATCTCTTAAGGGGAAAAAAGCTCGTGTTATAATACCGCGTATTATAAATGTTCCAAAAATTGGTGGTTTTTTGCCCATAATACCGATTCTAACTGCTCTAGGTGCACTTGGTAGTCTAGCAACTGGAAGTGCCGCTATAGCTAAAGCTGTAAATGCAACAAAGAATGCAAAAAACAACTTGAGGAAGTCACCAGACACAATAAGGCAATGGAGTCTATTGCTGTGGGAGAAGGACTGTACCTTAAACCATATAAAAACGGTTATGGACTTGTTTGTAAAGATCATTCAAAAAACTATTAGAAATGCTACCCAACAGACCATTATCAGAATTTGATCTAAGAAAATTTTCAAAATATATTCCACACTTTAGAGGAGTTTATATGTTGGATTCACTACCAAAACGACCAAAGACTGTAGAGTGTGGAATAATCAATTTGGATTTATCAACAGGCCCAGGTACTCATTGGGTAGCATACTATAGGAACAAGAATGAAAAACAATATTTCGACAGCTTTGGAAATTTACAACCTCCTCTAGAATTAATCAAATATTTAGGTAGAAATATTCAATACAACTACAATCAATATCAAAACTTTAATACATATAATTGCGGTCACTTATGTTTGAAATTTCTTTATGATATAACCAAAGATATTAAATAAAACACAATCATATATATTTATATACATACATATTTAAAAACATTTTCTTTTTTATTATTATTATTTTTTTTCTTGTTAATTGCAAAATATATGAACATAACATATTTTTTACTGCCAAACGGGGTACTAGGAGTTTGGTATTAAAAACTCGTTCATCTCGCTTTCTAAGATCAGGTTTCGCTCTCCTTTTCTTTGTAGTCGATATTTATTATTCGAAAGATCTTCTAATTCTGCATTGGTCAATGCATTGTATCGGTTGGGGAGAAACATTATGTGGTTTTCCAGCTCAAGTTGAACTGTTTCCCCATACTTTGTTGTTACTCGCTTTGCACGTACGATAATGTGTTTGGATAATTCATCCAGATCCTTTATATAGATTAAGGATTTTGTATTGTACGAATTAAATTTTTCCACTAGATCCATTGCGGTAGAAATTTTTCACAACTTATAGCTTTGAACTTTTATTGCAAACTAATCTCGATTTTAGCTTTCTAGACTGTAAGAAGCTTAACAGAAAATCATTATACAATGATTTTTTTGTTTTATTTTTGACAAAAGACGAAGTGAGGAAAAATTAAATATATATATATATACATATATATATATATATATATATATATATATATAAGTATTTAAAACTAAGTAGTTGGAAAAGAATAGAGAGATGTCATATATACGTATTCATTTTTTTGAGTCGAATTTTAAATTATTTTCTGGACTAAAAACGCTGACATCGTTTTTTTTTTAATTTCATAACATACACCATAGTACTGGTTCGTTGAAAACAATTATTAGTAGAGAACTAACAGTCAAAAAGATCGGAAGTAAATTTTAGTAATAGTATAAAATATTTCATAAAATCATGAGTGACATTAGAAACAAGCTCGCGCAATTTTTAGTTGATTTTGAGAGATGTGTAATATACGAACTCATGGAAATGGTGAAAATGTTCCTCGATATGTTGAATGAAAATGATGATTTTGGTATAATGGAAGATGAGGACAAGGACGATGGTCACTTTAAGTCTTGCCCATGGAGCCATCCAGATTGTGAGGAGGGGCCAGATACCTGTCGGTGCTCCGTATTTTACTTAAGAAAAATGATGATAAATCATTTAATTAATTCATATTATGCAATATTTCGATGAAACTAAATAATAAATCACCAAACAAAATAAAACAAATTCTGAATGTTTTTTCATTTTAAATATATTTGTACAATTTTTTTGTTTATTTCTCTTAACAATACAAACATTTTTTTACTTATTAATAAATTTAACTACTTAAATAAACATAAAAATTATTAGTTAAAAATAGGGATACAGTTATAGCACTGCTTCTTCCTCTTCTAGTCTTGAAATTTCCCACAGTAGCATGTCAAGTTCATAATCAGGATTAGTTTCCTCGATTCGAAAATGATACCATGCATATGTACTCATCTTATCACTTCTTATTTTTCTTTTATCGTCTGCATAATTTAATACTACTTTATTTATTTCATTTGTATAAATTTGATGAATTTTTGATTTAAATGTTAGCATATCATCATACACAGTCGACTTATTGAATAAGCAATTTCTATATGAAGCTATACTATAATTATTAAGAATGCACTTCTTTACTCCTTTCGATTTTTTAATGTCACTTTGATGTTGCACACTAAAAGAGTACATTTTTGACCGCAATCCTACAAATTCCTTCATTACCTGTCCACAATTCTCATCCTTCATCATACCCAATACCTTTTTGTTTACCAGAGGAAATCCATATACATTGTCTTTTGGGTAATCTGATGTATCAAACTTATGGGCGAGGTCAGTTTTTATGTCAGCATAAAAGTCTTCTGTTTTTACTGTGTAAATGAAAGAGTCAGTGTCCATATAATTCAGTGATAAGTTTGACTTGAATTTGGGTTGCATGTACCCATAATGGAAATCATACATTTTCCATTTGGAAAGCTCTAATACACAAAATCCTAAATATATAGGCTTATTGTAATAGGTTTTCACTCTATTCATTTCAATCGCTACCATATTCTCAGAAAATATTGACAAACTATGAAAATTAGGTTTAGATATCCAATCTTGAGCTCCTAAATGATTACAGTTCGTCCTTTTCCAGTTCGTAACTATTCGTACATCTTTTCTCTTTTCCAAATTCTCCATAGTTTTACCGTATACTGCATTATTTAACAATTTGAAAAAATTTTTTCAAAAGTATTTTTTGCAGTAGCCCTATGTTTGGTATTCAAGTCTATATAACTTTTCAACCAGGTTGATTGCTTATAAGTGAGAATTCGATGCACTTTCTTTAGAACTAGACCATACTGTAAACATTGTTTAAGAACTCTATAATGTATGACATATGTTTGTTTTGTTGAAAAATCTGCAACTAATTTAATGTGCTTTGTTTGCAAAATTTTCTTATTTTCTGGACAGAAAGGTAGGTCATTGTGAGAGTCATGCAAATGAGAAGGACAGTCTAAAGTAACTTCATAGACATATCCATCACTTGAATTATCACCTATGGTTTTAGGATCCAGATTTAGCTCTTCAGCTGACAGCCATCTGAATCCACCATAAGGTAAATACTCAGACATAGCCCAACCGTAGAGGTTATTTGCGTCTAAGTACACAATAAATTCTGAGGGCTTTTCTCTATCGAAATCAGGTAGATATTTGTTGTTAGCCTTTGAATATCGGTTACTGCATTGTACAAGTCCACCACGTATTCCTTTCTTGAAGAAATTGTACATATCTATGTCCGTCAAAAGCTCTAGTTCTATATTTGTGTACTTTAGCATAGCATCCCACGATAGTCCTGGTGCAGTGTAGTATTGACATGGATCTAAGTGGTAGATGTTCTTGCAAACCTTTCTAAAACTTTCAAATATATCTGCAAGTAAGAGCACATCCGTTTTTAAATATACTTCCATGTAATCTTGCAAGGTTTTGCAGCCGAAAGCATTCCAAACTTCTTTTGCATGCTCATAGTTTTCAATCGAGCACTCCTTATTATTGAGATGGTTGAAGAAATTTTCCCTTGCTGGAAGTTCACCAACATTCAATTTTTCAAAAGAATTAAGAAAATCATAGGGAAAGACACCTTTTCTTCTCACTAGATCAAACTCTTTTTTTGTTTTAAATTGTTTTTTAATGATGTGAAAGTCTTGTTCTGAAAGATTATTAGCTAAAGATTCTAAGCTTTCAGGCATAAAGCGAATTGTGTCTAAAAATCTAAGTTCAAGGTTGTAGTTGTCGGTCATTTTTGAAAATCTAGATAGTGATATGTATAATTCTTTGTTGAGCGGAAGGACTTTTATATTATCAGATTTTTTACCTAACTCTTTAACAAAAAGATGCGCGTCATAAGATGAATAATTGTGGAAATAGATTGGTATAAATTTTGGAATTTGAAATTTTAAATTGCATCTATTATGAGCTGCTCCTCTAAATTTACCACTTATGTGGCAGTGATCTCGCACTCTATCATTGCCTAGATATTTATAACAAATGTGACAATTTATCGCATTTCGAAAATTAAAATTTTCGAAAGGAGTTAAAGCATCCATTTCCCTTTTATTTACTAGATATTCATTATAAATATCTTCACAATCTTCAATCAAATTTTCTACAAACTTTTCTGCTGCATCCCTCCCCGTATATAATTTAAACTTATCTAAACTATCATTATGCTTACATTTAATATAATAACTAAAAGCACAAGGAATGTGCTTTTTGCGATACCTACTTTTGTCACTTACTCTAATATTAACCTCCTCCAGTATGCATTCAAAGTCTGCATACACAACAAATGGTACATCCATTTGTCGTTGGTGGTCTTTAAACTGCAACACGGCATTTTCCTCAGACGGCAGCTCCGCAACAGTTTGCCCACATTCTTCTTTATGTCGCTCTAACGTCCTCTCATTGTGGGTGTATTGGAGGCAGCTGTTACAGAAGACAAGTTTTTTGCAGTGCTTGGTAGTCTGAGATTTTAAAAGTCTGCGGAAAGAAAAAAGTTATAAGAATATATATTAATATATTTACGTAAATAAATGTATATTTCTTTACTTACTTTGATATATTTGTTATAAGAATATAATGCTGATATCCTTCAGCATTTTCTAATAATAACAAATTAATATGTTTAGCTTATTCATTCTTGGTGTTATAGAATGGTCCAACAATCTCATTGCTTTCATCATTGTATCCGAACACATTGACGCTAATATTTGGATTGCTTTCTTCAAATATCCTGATACTCTTTAACGCCAACGGAAACTTTAAATTTTTGAAATCAATCTCAATTCCGTTTTGCAAACATATGATATCAGCGCTGATGTCTGCAATGTTGTACGAGCAGCAACTTTGTGGTCTTTTAATATCAGATGTATCCAGTGCAGATATTATTGCCCATTTAAAACAATAAATGTCATTATTTTCAACATTTATACATGCCTTTTTACTTTTTAAGTTCTCCGGCGTACTTATCCAGTTCGATCCTCTCACCAAAGATGACTTATTTATAGTGATTTCGAGGCGAACAATTCTAATTAAAGTCCATCCTGAATCCCGTTCTTGAAATTCAGACATTTTGTTGTGGATTTCTTGAAATTGCTTTGTCATAATTTCCTCAACATCATCTCCAATGCACAGAAGATCCATCTTTGCCCGGTGAGAAATAGTACACAATTCCATATCATCGCTTATAATTTTAATATACTCTCCAATAAGAGTAATATTAAATTTAATAATGTTGTGTACGGCAAGACTATTTTCAAGTCTTTCTTTGATGATATGTTTATTATCCACAATAACATCTTCAAATAGAATACAATCTTTATTTACTGGAACTCCAAATGTTGTAATATTATTTTTAAAAGCACTATTTATTATATAATATTTGCATTCATTTGGAGCTTGAGACAGTAGATCATCCGCAGAATTTGAGATATCCATTTCTACTTCATTATTTTGTGTATTTGCGTGATCATGTGGAATAACTTGACTTATATCCATGTCTTGAGAAGGATTATCTACGGGCAAATAGCTTGGGTAATAATTAGGCATATTATTTTGCTGCCACTGTATAGGTACGCTATATTCAATGGGATATGGAATCTCCATAGGTGCTGTGAATTGGTTGGTTGACACTGGATACGGATATAAAGGATACGCTGGTACCTGCACTGGATACTGATACTGCACTGGGTACTGATACTGCACTGGGTACTGATACTGGCCGGATACTGATACTGCAAATTGTTGTGGACCATTGAGTTGTATGCATATGTTGAGGGTTGTATGGACTGTGCGATTTGTTGATATGTTGCTATGGGGTTGTACGCAGATGTTGGGGGTTGTATCGACTGTTGCACTTGTTTTGGTTGAACATGACCTTTGCAATGTTCTAAATAAGATTTTTGGTATTTATATACCTTATTACAGATATTGCACTTGAAAATTGATGAACTCATTTTTTTTTTAATATTTTTATTTATACTTATAAAAATGATTTTGTTTATAGTGTACTTTTTTATTAAAAAATATATTGATTGCTTGAATAACAAGGATTTTTATATATATATATATATTTAAATTCTGTCTTTGCTTAAATTATATGACACACTCTTATTTTTTGATATACAAATAATATGTTTTTTGAGAATATGTATTTATTTTCTGTCTTAGATTTATTAATAACACACAAGGATTTTTTTAATAGTCACGACTTGTTACTTTTAGATACAAAAATGTACTGAATTTTATCCTAAAAAATTTAGATTAATACAAATTCGTGAAAATTTTGTTTTGGTATAGTACGCTTCATTCCAACAAAGTAGCTTTGCGTTACTTTGCAAAAGTAGCGTATCTGCTGATAGAAACGGTTAAGATTAAAAAATTAGAAAAGAAACTGCTACGTGGACAAAACATTGTGGTATCTGATATACACAGAATGCCGAGGCATGCTTATGCATGCCTCTACAATACAAAATGTTTAAGGGAATGAAACTGCTACGTAGACAATATTTATGTAAACATAAATTTTGATAAGTGATATCTACAAAGTACAGAGTTATGCTTGTGCATGCAGACACGTTACAAAGTTTTGAACGGAATGTGATATATACAGAGTACGGGGACATGCTTATGCATGCCTCTACGATACAAAATGTTTACGGGAATGAAACTGCTACGTGGACAAAACATTGTGGTATCTGATATACACAGAATGCCGAGGCATGCTTATGCATGCAAATACGTTAGAAAATACTTAGGAGAATGAAACTGCTACGTAGACAATATTTATATAAACAAGCATTATGATATGTGATATACACAGAATACGGCGGCATGCTTATGCATGTAGAGACGTTCCAAAATTTTGTAGCAAAAGAAACTGCTACGTGGACAAAACATTGTGGTATCTGATATACACAGAATGCCGAGACATGCTTATGCATGCCTCTACAATACAAAATGTTTAAGGGAATGAAAGTGCTACGTAGACAATATTTATGTAAACAAAAATTTTGATAAGTGATATCTACAGAGTACAGAGACATGCTTGTGCATGCAGATACGTTACAAAGTTTTGAACGGAATTTGATATATACAGAGTACAGGGGCATGCTTATGCATGCCTCTACGATACAAAATGTTTACGGGAATGAAACTGCTACGTGGACAAAATTTATGTAAGCAAACATTATGATATGTGATATACACAGGATACGGAGGCATGCTTATGCATGCAGATACGTCACAAAATTTTGTAGCAAAAGAAACTGCTACGTGGACAAAACATTGTGGTATCTGACAAACTAACGAGTGATTTTTTTGCTATTATCTTTTTGGCAACACTAGTTTTGACAGCTCGCGCACGTTTTGTATCGTGTGTCACTGTCAAACATCTTCAGTTTGGTCTATAATTTAATCATGAATCGTCTTACAAACGAACAACGCTTGCAAATTATTGAATTTTATTACCAAAATGCGTGCTCTGTTAAGAAAGTTCATCGCGCGCTTCTTCCATTTTATGGTCAGTTTAATCGACCTACTGAGGCTTCTATTCGGGCTATTGTAAAAAAAATTCGCACCAAATTTACATTGTTGGACATTAAACCACCAACACGCTTACGTAGAGTGCGAACTGAAGAAAATATCGCAGCCGTATCGGCCAGTGTTGGTGATGGCCGTGAATTATCGATTCGGCGCCGTTCGCAGGAATTGGGCCTCTGTTACTCCACTACGTGGAAAATTTTGCAGAAGGATTTGGGTGTGAAGCCTTATAAGATACAGCTGGTGCAAGAATTGAAGCCAAACGACCTACCACAACGCCAAATATTTGGTTAATGGGCTCTTGAAAAGTTAAATGAAGATCCACTTTTTTATGGAAGAATTGTGTTCAGCGACGAGGCTCATTTCTGGTTGAATGGATACGTGAACAAGCAAAACTGCCGTATTTGGAGTGAAGAGCAGCCAGAAGCATTGCAAGAGCTACCAATGCATCCACAAAAAACAACCGTTTGGTGCGGATTATGGGCTGGCGGCATCATTGGGCCGTATTTCTTCAAAGATGATGCCAATCACAACGTTACTGTGAATGGTGAGCGCTACCGTGCGATGATAACAAACTTTTTTTTTGCCCAAAATGGAAGAGCTTGACTTGCATGACATGTGGTTTCAACAAGACGGTGCCACATGCCACACAGCACGCGAAACAATGGACCAATTGAGAAGCGAGTTCGGTGAACAGTTTATTTCACGCTTGGGACCAGTCAATTGGCCGCCCAGATCGTGCGATTTAACGCCTCTAGACTATTTTTTGTGGGGCTATGTTAAGGCTAATGTCTATAGCGACAAGCCCGCTTCGATTGACGCACTGGAAGCCAACATTGCCAACATTATTCGTGAGATACCGGCCGAAATGTTGGAAAGAGTATGCCAAAATTGGACTAAGGGGATGGACCATTTGAGGCGCAGCCGCGGCCAACATTTGCATGAAATAATCTTCAAACATTAAATTATATCGACCCAACTATCAATCCAAATAAATATTTCATGCATTTTTCTGAATTTTGTGTGTTTTCTTTTTTTTAATTTCCGATAGTTCTTATAAAATCACCCATTACAAAATTTTTGTAGCTTCACAAGTTTTCAAAGCAAAATTATCAAATTTTGAAGTTGAGCTTTTATTTGTACAATGAAGCCCTTCTGGTACACACCATTATATCGGAGACTTCAGCGTCACCATTTGAAGGAGTATTTAAGAAAAGCCAGACAGGAAGAGTTCGAGAAACATCTTGAAGGAGATGAGGAGCTTCTCCTAGAGCTGTCTTCGCAACCATCTTCATCTAACCCACTCCAAAAAATAGATGAAGAATATGAAGAGATGCTGACAGGTGACGATGACCTATTTTTGAGCATCAATACTCAGCCTGCCGAAGCTGGTAGTGAATCCAATAGAAGTGAGGTAACCAACAAACCGCACATAGAAATATTGGAAGTCCAAATGCTCCCAAAAATTGATGTCCCAATGTTTCTTGCATTATACGATCAATTGTTGATAGAGGCAGCTGACGCAGTGGAGGCAGCTTTATATTAAAAAATATATGTAAATGTATGTATAAATATTACATATTAATAAAAATTAAAACAATGTATATGTTTAAACAATGGTTCATTCATTCATTCAAATGGTCAAGGGAATATTTGGGCACAAAGAATAAACGCTTATTATTTGTTTGTATGTATATGCGTAAATGAAATAAATTTGTAGATATTTATGTACGCATGAATATGTACACCTTATCACATTTTATACTGACCAGAAAAGCAAGAAAGCGGACTGTCATACAGACTCACCAATCGTCACACACACACACTGTCTGACAGCCAGACATTCCAACCGCCACTCAGAACACAAAAAACACACACTTAAACATAGCATAAATATTAATATTCTACAAAATACAGAAATCGCGCCACCATCCAGATCCCCAAATAAAATCCATCGATGATCGTCATGTATAAAATAAACAAAACATCAGTTTCAATATTTATGCAATAGTAATTTTTTTTTCACAACGTCTTCAAGATCAGAACAATCAAATTGTTCCTCCAGACTCAAGCATTGCAAGCAAAAAAGTAAAAAAAAAAAAACACTGAATTGCTGGACGACAAATCTTAAGTAAACACACCAAATTTTAATAAGCAAAAAAATAAAAGAAAAAATCTCACTCCAGCAAGAAGGAACGAACCACAAACATTAAGGGCATCCATATATAACTACTACACTTTTTAAATAGTGTAATTCCTAAAAATGCTTCTAAATTTTTTTATTCACCAGGCGTACACAGTGCAAATGGACAGACAGAAATTCCCACGCTCACATACCGACAGACATGTATTCTCAAGGTCACATATGGACAGACACAAATTCCCACGCTCACATACCGACGGACATGTATTCTCAACGTCACATATGGACAGACACAAATTCCCACGCTCACATACCGACGGACATGTATTCTCAACGTCACATATGGACAGACACAATTTCCCACGCCTACCCCCAACATTTTATTAAAAAAAAAAAAACAACAATGTGAACGCCACTATTAGACCGTGTGAAAAAATACACACACGAACACACACAAAATGAAATTTGAGAATTTTGGCAATTAAAATTGAAAAATTTCAAATTTAATTGCTGAAATTTAATATTTTTAATGGTCCCAGCACATACAGTTCCCTACTACTAACATATTAGCAAAGAATTGTAATTTTCTCCAATTTCTTCTGAGCACGCAATCTTTTTCTGTAAAATCACCAAGAGGTTTTTGCCCATTTCAAGAACCAAGTAGAAAGTGATTCGGAGTTAATGCTTTAACCGAAGTTGGCTCTTGCTCCACATGTGTAAGGTCTTGAATTTATAATTCGTCCGCACTCTATTAGAGCACTTTGCTAGTGTAACCACGGAATGTAATTTGTGGGAACATCTAGTAGGGAATTTTCTTAATAGAAAGCATTAGCCTTCCTAGCACCCACCCATATGGGGAGCGGCTGGTGTGTTAAAGTGCCATGTTGTAGATGACCAGAGAATTTCAAATTTAATTGCTTGTTATTAATTTCTCTAACAGCCTCTTTTTGCTCAGCTTCAGCCCCTTTGCAATTTGTCCCATTTTCACTGTAAATCGCAATAGGAGTCGGGCAATGAAGTTTTGAATTACAACTATGTAGGAATCGGTGGTTAATTCTCTTGAGACTTTGGTATGTATTGTCCTTATTGTTAAATAGGACATCATGTTGAACATGATGACAGTGAACGTGATACTGTTGAATAATTAATTCTGTTCTATAATGACTGTTGCGTAAAAATTATACCATATATATTTTTTACTTTTAATGTTCACCTTATTTCACGAAGGTTAAATTGACATAGACATAAATAATTCTTGTAAAAATACTTGAACCTTTAGGAATTTATATACAAGAATAAGTGTTCCGTTATTAAGAGCAACAAAAAAATATTATATCAATATTCAAGTTTAAAAATTATAAATTTTGTAAGCAAACATACAAAAAGACATGAAAAAAAATTTAAATTAACAGCAATGTGATTGGTATGCTTGTATATGTATGTATATGCATTTGCATTTGCATTAATGTTATTCCAATAACAACATTAATATCACAGGGATTATGACTAGTGACGGCACTTCAATTAGAGATAGGACAGTGACTCAAAGTGATCTCCTCCAACATTCTCCCCCGTTGGAATTAGAGCTGTCTGTACAAAACAGCTCTTTTGAGTGAGCGCTCTTTTTAGCTCCTCTCACTTTACTGAATTAGTTCATTCAGTTTTTTCAGTTCATTCAGTAGCTCAATTGTTTTAGTACTTCAGGTTATTCAGTAGCTCAGTTGTTTCACTAGCTCAGTTCATTAATAGCTCCGTTGTTTCAGTAGCTCGGTTATTTCCACAGAAAAAACAGAAAACTCGAAACTGACATGGTTATCTCCAAACACATATTTTACAATTTATGCAAATAATGGTGGTTGAAAATAAAACAAAAATTTCGCTTAGGAGAAAAATTGTGAAATAAATATGAGTTATTACATGTTTTTGGGAATTGTCGTTTTAACTCTTTAACTTTTATTTTTTGTGCTGATTCTTTTTTCCCAAAAGTTATATATGTATATTAAAATTCAAAGTGGTCAATTGAGGGGTTTTAGCTAGTTCCTATGCGCATTTCACTGGGGCTAATGCAGATCATCAGGGAACCTTTACCCAACATTTCTTAAAATAACTAGAGATATTTATTTCAAACTTCCACATTAATAAATGGGAAGCTTAAAAATAAACATCAAAGTCATAACAAGAACTCACTGATCACTTTGCCTTTTTAATTTTCTTACGGTTGTATTTCTTTCTACAATTGGTTGGCTTTTTTCCGACTCTAATTGTAGTTGTAAGAGAAATAAAGAACAACAACAGCTAATAATTGTTTTAATGTAAAAACAATATATATATATATATATATATATATACATATATATATATATATATATATATATATATATATATACATACATACATACATATATATATATATATATATATATATATATATATATGTATATATATATATATATATATATATATATATATATTTTGACCAAGCTTACATTATATAAAATATAAAAATCATTTATTTCATATGCAAATGCATGTCTTAATAAATTCGACTATCTACTGCTATTGTTTGAAGTGTCGAGGATCTAGATACTTATAGTTTTGACATCACCTGCAATCGCTTCGGCATCCTGTGTCCCTGATGTACTAGGTATTTTGCTACTTAATTCATTTCCTTTAAACGTAATATTTGATTACTGCTGATCCTAACCTTAAAAAAAAATAGTCATAAACATATTTAGCAGCTTTAAATACTTGCAATTAATTAACATTTCTCAAATTTTCCAAAATATTTTAATTTTTAGCTTCTTTTAGAAAACTTTATTTCTAATTAGCTGATTGGATAATATTGAAAGTAAAAATTTTACTATCAAGAATTTTCAACAATTTTCCATTATCTCAATCTTTTGCTTTCTTTTGTGGCTGTCTCGTTGATAGTTTTTCGAGTTAATGCACACTTTTCTATCAACAATTGTTAACAATTTTCAGTAAATGAACAGAGCTATGGTGTCTGCATGCAAGTTAAACTGAAGCAGTACTTAGTTTATTCGCCATTTATTCTTATTTTATTACAATCTTTGTTTAAAATCTTTTAATAATAGCTTTTTGCTGTTTCTTGCAGTCTTTAATTGTTTATCTTTCTAAAACAGCGGATCGTTTGTCTGTTTTCCCAATATGCCCGAAAAAAATTTACGGGCTGTTTCGTGCAAGAAGAAGAAGAATTTTGTTCTCTCACAATCTCTCTCACTTGCCCAAACTTTGAGTACGGGAACAGTTTTGGGCAAGATTGGGCATCCGCGGGCACCCAAAGTAGAGTACCGGATCATACCTAATGTTTTCTTTTTGTTAAGAGAAAAAAATCAAAGTCATATGTTTTCTGTGCTCGATTTAAATTACATTTAAATGGCCATTGAGGGGCATTTAAGTCTTATTTTAGTTTGCGGTGAAAAACGAAATTTGGTATTTAAATGGCATTTAAATATAAACTACATTTAAATAGCCACTGATTTATTGGGCATTAATGTTCAACTTTAAATTACGAAGGTTAAATTGACATAGACAAAAATAATTCTTGTCAAAATACTTGAATTTATATACACGAATAAGTGTTCCGTTATTAAGAGCAACAAAATATATAATCTCAATATTCAAGTTTAAAAATCATAAATTTTGTAAGCAAACATACAAAAAGACATGGAAAAGAATTTAAATTAACAACAATGTGATTGGTATGCTTGTATATGTATGTATATGCATTTGCATTTGCATTAATGTTATTGCAACAACAACATTAACATCATAGGGATTATAAATACTGACGGCACTTCAATTACATATACATAGAACGGTGACTCAAAGTGATCTCCTCTAACAATGACCTCTAGCAAGAATTATTGCTAACTTGGTGTTTTCATTTACATTTGCCAGATCAATTTGTCCATGTACAAGTAAAACTAAACCATTATCCAGGTTTGGTGAGCACTTGTAAAAAAAACTCGATTTATCAATGGGTTTACTTGCACGTAATTGCGCGATTTCGTCCTCAAATGCATCATTCTGTGATATATGAAGTAGATTTGAATGTGAAACTTTTTTATGTTTTAGAAGATAACGAAATTTGTACATGGTATAAACTGTTTTTAATATTTTCAACCAATAAGAAAAACTTTCTTTTTCTATGCAAGATGTATTTAAAATTATTGGCTCACCTAGGTGTAACATTGCGAATTGTGGTCTTAATGACATATTCAGGTATGTGATGTATTGCGATCTATTTCATTTTCCATTTTTATTCATTCCGTATAATTTTTATAGCAAAGAACAACAAAATAAGCAACTGCATTTGTTTACAAATTAAACATTTCTTTAAAACACAAAAGAAATATATAGAAAAAATTAAATTAAATAAAACTTATTGAAAATCAAATGGCAGCAATACCTTAGAGGAAGAAAATGTAAT
>OY776277.1:79856286-79863786 GCA_963675445.1 Linnaemya vulpina | reverse complement strand
CATTGCCACTGGGGTCTCTTCCAACAGAGCCTCTTTCATTGATAATGATAAGGAATCCATATTGCTAGGAAACAATGGAAGTTAATAAATTTTATATATTTTAGTTGGTCAAAATGACCAGTTTGGTGATCGGTCGCTTCACAATGCCGTTTGCAGTACGTATGTCCGCGACGCGAATATGGGAATCAGCTCCTGATTATGTTTTTATGACTACCTAATTCCCAGGAAGTAGGAGAAAGCTGTTCATGACGAATAGCAACTAAGTCGTCTATTTGTATGTCCCTTTCAGGAAACTTCCATTTATAGCGTTTATGTAAATTTTGCAAATATTCCTCTTTCCATCGTCGACAGAAATCTTGAGAAAATGCTCTAATTTTACAATATCTATTTACAATGCTATCATGAGTTTCAAAAATATGTGGTTCCGGCGGAGCCAATATTGGACGGCCTATTAGAAAATTGCCAGGCGTAAGCGCTACAGGTTCATTAGGATTGTCCGATATGGGACGGATGCTTCGATTTTTGATAATATGGTAGATAATTCCTCAAATGTGTATTTCAAATTCTGAGCTTCTTTTCGAAAATGTATTTTAAAACTTTTAACAGCAGCTTCCCATAGTCCACCCATATGAAGTGCACCAGCAGGGATAAAACGCCACGTAAGACCCTGTAGTCCAAAAGGAGAACACATTCGGGCTTTACATTCAGACAAGAATCTACGAAAGTCCCTTTCAATATCTCTAGAAGCGCCAACAAAATTTGTAACATTGTCAGAAAATATGGTATGAGGACAACCACGCCTAGCAATGAAACGATGAAAAGCAGCCAAAAATGCATCCGTTGATAAGTCAGTTGTAGCCTCTAAGTGGACTGCTTTAGTAGAAAAACAAACGAAAATACACACATATGTTTTCGTTATCTTACAAGCGCGGCCAGTAAAACTTTTCATATCAAACGGACCAGCAAAGTCTATACTAGTGGTGTTAAACGAAATGAGCATTTTGAACAGCCATGTAGGTTCGTGCCACCAAAGGTCACTTTTTACAATTCCGACTGGGAAACTCCTCTGCTCGCTAAATCTGCTGGATTATTTTCCGATTTTAAGGTGGTACCAATTATGATTTTCTACATTCTCCTGAATCCGACACACTCTATTGGCTACAAAAGTGGTTTCTTCAACCAGCAAAGAACAATGGTAAAGTCTGTCCAGCAATACACTTGTTCAAACGGAATATCAATTTCTCTGACTATAGTTCTTAAAAGTTCAGAAGCCAACACTGCGCCACAAAGTTCTAAACGAGGTAGAGAAATCGTCTTTATAGGTCTTAGAGCAAAGCAAATAAGTATGAATCTTCCCAAGAGACTCAATTCTAATATACACTACCCCCGCGTATGCTTTCTCTGAGGCGTCAGAATACATGAAGCTCAGCAGAAGTATTAGGCGCAAATTGTACCCATCGTGCTATTTGTATATTATTTACTTCCGTGTAAAAACTTACGAATTTTTTTCACTCATTTTCCGTTGATGAATAATGTCTCATTCCAATCAATGTTATCACGCCATATTGTCTGCATAATCATTTTTGCAATAATGATGACAGGACCTAGCCAACCTATGGGATCAAACAATTTAGCCATTGTAGACAATACTTCTCTTTTGGTATAATGTAATTTATCAGCAATAGGCTCTACTTAAAGTAAAATGAATCCAACTGAGCATTCCATTGAATACCTAATGTTTTACAGCTACTGAATTCAACAAATGTTAAAAGCTTCGAATCTACTAAATAATCTGACGGAAGACCATTCAAAATTTCTATAGCATTAGAAGTCCATTTTCTAAGCTCAAATTTTGCTGACAATAAAACATATCGAAGTTGATCCCCAGCCTTCAGAGCAGATGAAATATCATGAGCCCGTTAGTACGTCGTCAACATACATAGATTCCGGTCTTGATTGATAAAAATAAGGGTCGGCCAACTGTAAAGTTGAAAATCAATTACGAAGACTTGGACCGACTAAGAAAGATGGCAATGCCCCAGAAATGTTTGGTAATACAAAGGGCATTGTTTCGAAGACAAGAGTCTGATATATAAACGAACGTTTCAAAGGACAACTTTTCTAGTTCGAGCAGAGACTGTTTGCTTAATACCTAAAACTTCAGCATTCGTCGAATGAGTAGTTAGTTTCAAACGATTTTTTCATTTTTCAAAAATAAATGACGTTTCTGAAGCCGGGTCAATAAGAGTCCGCGCGGGGTACGTCACACCCTGATAATCAATATTCACCATAGTGGTTCCCAAAAGCACTTTACGGTTTTGAGTAACCTGGAAAACTTGTCGATTTGGCGACAAGCCCGTAGAGGTAGATGGTAGAGAAGAATTTGCATTATTGTATTGCGAACTAGCAGGGGGAATTGCTGAATTATCCCGTTCTGCTATATTTAACGAACCTTCAGTAGTAGAAACCACACGATGCAACAAAGAACGATGCCTTTTATTACAGGTCGTGCAATTAAAAGCACTTTTCCAATTCTTTGCTTCATGTTGTCTAGACAAACAATTAACACAACAATGATATTTCTTAACTGTTGAGAACTCTCCGAAATTGAAAGATTCTTAAATCGTTTACATGTCCTCAAGAACACTTTGGTTTTCTGTACTAAAGGTTTCCCTACCGATGAGTCTTTAAGATCGGGGACACATTCTAAAGTCTGAGTCCTTTCTGTCGGAAAGGCGTCAAAATCTTTCCATTTAGACAATTCAGATTTTTCCTTAACACTATGTTCCCATAAACTAATAGTGGACGTGAGCAAACGTTGAATAAACATAAAAATCAGGATTGGATACCAACTTTCTGTCGAAACTTTATATATTGCAAGCGAAGTCAAACAATTATTGACACCTCGTTGCAAAATCTTGAGACCATCACTAGATTCGTTGTCAAATGAAGGAATCTTGAACGAAACTTCGAATTGATTATTGACAAGCATGCGAGGATTCTCATATGCGTCTTTTAAATTTTGCCAAGCTATATCAAACCCCTCATTACTAAGTGGGTACTTTGATACAATTTCTTTTGCCTCGCCGCACAGTGGCATATTTAGTGAGTTGGCGGTCAAAATTCTATTGGGTTGACATTTTTTTCGTTGAATAGAAGACATCTTAAGCCTTAATTCGATGTATTAACTTTAAAATCGGTCCATATTAAAGTACACTTATATATGATTGACAAATGATTTTTAAAAATATTGGTATTATCGGCCTTAAAAAAAACGTGAATGTAGTGATTTAACATTGCATTTTATAAATAGGAACGTTGACTGAACTAAAAAATTGCATACTTAATTAAGCCGTCCACCCGGGTCCATTTTATTTTGATATTTAGCCCTCTTCTCCAATGGACCACTTAGAATACGGGTTTGAAGCTCAAAATTGTTTTAAATATATTAATATTGATATAATATTTAGCAAAACTAATTTCATTTTAGTCGTTGATATCCCTGTGAAATTTTATTGCAATCGGTCCACATTTACTCATAGGGCCCTTGTAAGTCAAATTTCGAAAAATAGCCTTGGCTATCATAATTCACTAACAAATGTAAGTTCGAAAGCTTTAAATGTTATTATTATATGAACAATTTAAATATATTTTAAACGTGAATCCATAACAGATATGTAGGAGATCCATATCCGAAAAAAGGTTTTATTATAAATTCTAAGAAAATCTTTTTATTCCAAATAAAATAAAATGTCTTTTATAAATTTTCAATATTTGTTGTGCTTTTTTGCTCTAATTTTTATGTTAATTTGCATAGAATACATTTTTCATTTAATTTCATCTAAGTATGGCTCTTGTTCATCTTCAACGACCTGTTTGGCGTCTTAGTCCAATTCCATGGGGGTGGAATTCCATTTTTGTCGAATGCTGCAGATATATGGATCAGAAGTGCACAGTAAAATATTGTTACAAAGATTAGAAATAGATTTAAGTAAAACGATTTACTTGACTGCTCTGCCAATTAATCTCTAGTTGTCAAAATGTTACAACCCTGGTCAACACAATATAGATAATATTCGAATTAACGGAAATGGAATACTCCAGAATATACAAGATCATTCGAGCCTGTGCCAATAATAAGTGTAAACAACAACAACGAAAAACCTAGCAACATAAATGCTAAGAGATGTTATTCTTAAGATTCTTGTATGCAAGTATTCGCTGCTAATAAAGCTAAACAGATTCACAAGTATACACAGCCATGTACACATAGGAGAAGAAGAAATAAAACCACACAACACACAGAACACTCATCCATACTACCACTCATAGTTACCATAGGCAAAAAAAACACACAAGTCAGCATTGTCATGTATACAAACACATGTATATAGCTACATGTTAAGTAAAGTACAACCAACAACAACCATGCCCAGAAGCTTCGCGAAGTTCCCAGACGACGTCACTTTGCTATATAAAGGCGCTGCCAGAGCTCAGCGAGAGTCAGTGTGATTTCAGATATAGACGTGTTAACATCGCTAAGTTTTGAGTAGTACAAATACTCGTGTTAATAAAGTAATAAATAAAGTGTTGCCGCATTATATTTCTAAAATTAAATTGTCCGTGTTTTAATTTGATGCAATAAAATTAATCCTTGAAGGATAAGTAATAAAACCGTTTTTACGAAAAGGTCTAAAAACGTAACAATATTAAAGAGGTCTTCATTGGTACTATATCTAGATATCTTTCTTGTGTTGTGCTCGCGAAAATATCTATAATCTTTGTTCCTTTTTTCTTGCGCTTCTTCAGAAAGATCTCCAATCGGCAGCATATTGTGTTGAATAATGTTTTCCCCATGATATAGTATTTTATGGACTGTCGATGGCATATTCCTCCAATCATATTTTTCGTTGTATAGTTTCGCTGTTTCATTAGCATAGTGACCAAATTTTCTTGCATTTACCTTTTTATTGCATGATATTACTTGCAGTATGATTTTGTGGCGGTTTATTAATTCAAAATCTACTCCTATAATAGATGCAGCAGTTTCAGCATCAGAAAAAAATTGTCTTGCTGTGTTGCCATCATTTGTGTTTCCTTCTCCTTGCTTTGGCTGATCGGTCAGTAAAGCCAATTCTAAATATTTTTCTTGTACGTGTTTCTTTTTTGCCTCTCTTTTGGCTTTATTTTCGTCACTATTTCGTACTGTTCCTTTAAAATCTAAATCATAGCTTAGCTTTAATATGTGTTCCATAAATCGAATTTTAGCATGGAGTGGGGACAAGCCAAACTCATAGGCTTCTTGGAAAGTAGTGTCTTCTGTTGGAAGTTGACTTAATTGGATTGATGTTTTTTTGCAAATAACACAGCTCGAAGATGATTTTGTTTCTGTTATGGCCTGTGTAACTTTTCCATCTATCATTGTAAGTAACATTTGGCAATTCATTTCAATCTCTTGATCGTTAAGTAGCAAAGCTATCGGTTGAAGTTTATCTATTTGTTGTTTTAGCTTAGATACTTCTTCTAATATTACATCCTTCATTTTCTCCTTAAAAGCAAATTTAATTGGTCTGCAATATTTCGTTGAGGAAGGTATTTCGTTTTTCCATGTCAATATCGGTTTCTTTGCTAGTAGATGGCCCAAAATGAATGTTATGTTTTTAGTCTTAACGGAACAAAAGATATCATAAATAAGTCAGAATCTGATATATTTTCAGGATTATACTGCTTATATCGCTTTTGTCCAGAAGATCCATCGCATCCCCATTTAGAATTTTGTGATGGTAAACAATCTTTTTTAATTAAAACCAAATCTCTATATTCTGGATAAATGGAGCAATGTTTTCCAATTGCCCGCTTTCGCAATTCCATATACTGATATTTTGTTAGCTTTAAGTCCAGAAATATTCAAAATGCTTCTTCAGATGTAAATTTTTTATCTTCGGTTGGTGTTGGAATGCTCTTTAAAACCGTTTTTACATGCTTAGGGCTCGCTTTCATTACATTTGCTATTATATCAATTTTTTTAGTATTATTTTTTGTTGGTCCTACTTGATGGAAAAACGTATCTTTAATCATTTCTTGAGAAAATTCTTCATTTATGCTTTGCAGCTTTCGTTTTCGGGACCTTTCACTACACTCCTCAACTGGTCTGGCAGGTCGGCCCACATTTGCTGGTTTTGGTTGGCTTTCAAATATAAGTTCGCTTGTAAGCCATCGTTTGTTGCAATTAAACATTTTTTCCTTATTTCTATAACATTCATTATACCGTTTATTTAATCGCGTTAAAAAATTATAATTTTTCTTATATGGTCGCACAACTAAAAATAAGGGTCTTTTAAAATGTGTAATATAACATCGTTTTTGTTTTTTTGTTCAAATTAAATTTTAGCAAGATCGTTATAACAGAACTTAGCCATCGTTTTGACAATACTGATCAAAACGTTTGTCAGTTTTTATACACAACAAGTTTTCTTGAATCATGTATGTGTTTAAACGAGAGAGAGGAAAGAAGGTAGAACATGACATGCTTGTATCGACAATTTACTTCAATTCTCTTTTGTTATTTCATTCTCATGTTCAAGACAACCTGATGTATCTATCGTATTTTAACCTTTATATGAGCAGCACCTACCTGGGTACACAATAAAGTTATAACAAAGGTCGAATATATCAGTACAAATACAACTCATGTACTTACCCCTCCTTATATGTAACTATAAATTGCAAAAATGCATTTAAGGCATTATAATAACAGTATTTTATTATATCCTTTTCATTAATAAAACTTCTTCGAAGAAAAGAAAAACACACACAATACACAAGTAGATATACCGCACTTCCATACCTAAAATATCCGACATGCAACCAGTAAAATCATTGTAGTTCCTAGAGAAGCATATATAAATTTAAAAAATGAGCATATAATAACAGCTCAAAGTACGTACCATAACACGTTATAAGTAATTTTACGAAGTTTTTCGCAGAAAAAAGTTGCGTTCCACGGAACATAGAGATTTGGGTATATTTTCGACCTTTATTGCAATGCCCAAATCTGAAACTCGAGCAAAGTAGGGCACGATTTTTTAAACCGATTTTATAAATTAAGGAATGATATTGTGTGAAGAAAAAAAAATTTTCCAAAAATATATAAAACCAAAAAAGTTATGCCCACATGAAGTTAAAAAATTTTCTAAAATATTTTGAATTTCAGCTTCTCTTAAAAAAAGCGTGTGTTTGATCACCCTATTCGAAGAGAAATAATCGAAATAAAAACTTACATTTCTGGATTTCGAGGTTCCTATGGGTTTACTTTAATATGAAAAAAAATTAAATCGGTGACACAAAAAAAAATTTTTTTTTAAAGAGTTTTGGCCGCCATCTCTTCAAATGTGCCACTGTGCGCCGGCAGTTTTCCGTATCAAATGACAAAACCACTCTATATTACTCAAACGCGAACTATTTATATATAAGGCAGTGAAATGGACACGAAAGGCTGGC
>OY776277.1:79831286-79851286 GCA_963675445.1 Linnaemya vulpina | reverse complement strand
CTGAAGAAAAATTACAATATTTCAGTTAAAAACATGAAATTGATGGATAGCTCTAACGGGAAATGCGCAGCGATACTTTTTATAGGTGCTTAATTTTTTTAATACATGGTTCTTTGGTATTTATTGATTACTTTAAAAACAAATGCGGAACTAATTAACTGCATAATATCCAAATAATAATGAACAGTCAATCAGCAATTAAAATCCTCATAGGGGTTTACAACTCATCGCATCTTGTCCGAGATTACTTCAGGACTATATTGACCGTATTCATAGTTCTGAACACGTCTTTACGCTACCCTTCTTAAGACAGATCAGCGATTTGCCCTGATCGTCATTGACCTTATTGACTTGCGGAAATCCTAACAGAACTAAAAATCTTATGGTCTTTACTAGAGGTTTTATTTACTGAGAGATTTTATTTTGAACTTTGGTAGAAGTCTACTAAATAATTTGTAAAATTATAAAATTAAATTTTGTACGCTAATTTGAAAAACGAACGTTTGAGATAATTGCTAAGTAAGCAGATATGTTAAAGGGCTCAATCTATACTCTTTGAATTAATGATCTAATTCTGATATTTTTGTAAAAAAATTGAGTTTCATTTAGCCAATATTGGTGCCAATTAAATTTTATACTATTAGTTACGCTTCTTTTCCTTACCTAAAATTTTGTTAGGACTTCATGGGTTAAGAATTTTAGATCTCTTCAAAAATATTATAATAGTGATATGAAAGGTTGATTCGAAAAGTAGTCATTTCGGGGACTTCGGCAATTTAGTATCTTACTACTATTATAAAGTAGAACGTTTGTGAGTGTGGATGTTTGTTCCTCTTTCAAGCAAAAACTACCGAATGGATTTTAATGAAACTTTACAATAATTTAGCTTATACATCAGAATAACACATAGGCAATAATTTATAAAGATGTTATGTAAATTGTCCAAAATATAACGATGTGTCAAGGATAAAATATTTCATTTTTATAATTTGAAAAAAATATTTGTCGTTAACTATTGTACAGATTTTTTAATTTTTGGTTAGGTTGGATTTATTTATTTACTTTTTTTTTTGTAAAATTTGTGAATATATTTGCCGTTAGTAGGTATACATTTTTGCAATATATCCTCTGATAACGCAGTTTTATACTTATGCAAGTTATATTTAAATGTGAATAAATCGTAATTATTAATAGCTATACACATATTTCCAGCTAGATACAATATATCGCTCAACACATAGCCTACTTTTAATCCGATATTCTCACGGGATGTAGACTTACGCGGGTGAAACCGTGGGACCCACCTAGTAACTAAATTTCTTTTTAATCTGACGTACCTTGATAAACGAACTGCTTTGCTCACGATGTCACTTGATACCGTTCTGTTTTAAGTGTATTTTTGACGACAGACGATATCAAGTAAATCATGTGCTAAGCAGTCTGTTCCAGCTAAAATAAATATTACACTAGTACATACACACGGATGAGCGTACTAGTTAACAAATATGGTTTACTTCAAACTTGTAAACATATATAAAAATCATCAATGGAACGTCATTCTTCTGCAAGGTCCTCTCTAAATTATAAGTAATTAAATCAATGTAATTTATAAGGACATTTTAAATCAAATATATGTACATGCATATATTATAAGCTTACTTCTAATGAGGCATAGTACTTAACTTATGTATGCATGAACATACAAGTTAATATTATACATGCATAGGTATAAGTATTCATGTTTTCCGTACCTGAAATCTCTGACGATTTTCGGACTAGGCCCTATAATACGTTTTATGTTGTCATTCAAAACGACTAATGTATCCTTGGCATGTTCCAGTTCTTCTTGAAGATCGCTATAACTTTGAATGTCATTTGAGAGCATTTCTAAATAATACTTATCTCATATGTACGGTATAAACAACTCCAACTCATATAGAAATGCAGTAAACAGAAAAATGAAATTAGTGTTGTTATATTATCAAGTACAGCCATACTGAGTATCTATAGTGCTGCCACCCAATATATAATTCGTTAGTAGAGAACTGGTTATCTTTATATGAAAACATTATTCGTTGTAAAAGAGGCAATTCACACTAGCTTAATTATGCGGGCATAACATGGTAGGTTGTTGGCATTCTCGGTAGAGAGAGTGTGCCTGAACAGACGAATCTAATTTTTAGTCCGCACAATTTGTTTTCTTTTCAAAATACAAGGAATGAATTAATTTGACATTAAATTATATACGTATATACAGCTTTGAGTGTGTTAGTATATGTTTGTTCATTTGGTGTTATATTTCGTTCGCTGTACACATGCATTTTGAAACAATATTAGCGAATAAGTGATGAGAAATGGGCAATAATCTTAGTGGTTTTAGGTTGGCACAATACTTCAATCAGCCTCTACACACTGATGAATTGTTCTGGCATAACATTGCAGTTTGTCGGCATATTCGGTGAGGAGAGTGGTTTTTGGTTTGCACAATTTTTCAACCAGCTTCAACCCCGCATTAGAAGAATAAAACAAACAAAAACAACAACACACAGGTTCTGTGTTTTCTTTTTTAAAGAGTGTTTTTAGTCTTCAGATGTCCATCGTGGTGTTAACTTGAATATGAAAACAGAAGGGCAAGGCACATCTATACAGAAAATGTATGCAGTGGATTCGCCTTGATATGTATTTTGTTTGTGTAAAAATTTTTCGCTTGTCAAATGGACTTGACAAGTAAAACATAAGAAAAATGGCGATACAGAAGAAAAAACAACACAGCCACCAACAGACGCTAAATGAGAAAAATGTAAAGTGTTTATTTCAACGTGTTTATTTATAAAATGTTTGTGCAGAAGTATGAAATTATTATTTACATATTCATTGTTGGATGGAATTGGTGCTTATAAGGGTAAGCTTTTGTAAATACATATAATAATATTCATATATAAAAGTTCAATTTCATTAGTTCTGTCGGAGTTGATTCTGCAAGTTGACTAGACTAAGGTTCACATATTTTCGGACACAAATTTTCTACAAATAGCTCTAAACATGTCTCCGTCTAAACCTTAAGAAATGAAGTTGTTGCAACATTCTAACAATCAAGAATCAATGACATTGAACAATTCGTCTTTGGATGATATGCCGGCAACATTTCAGCCAATTCTGGCGGTTTTACACAAGTCACGAAATGACTATCAGTCTGCCAATTTTACAGCACCCATAGCCAATCTAGCAATAAAAATTGTAAGAAGGCTAACCAAATCTACTGAAATCGATAATAATAATAAACGAACTTGGCAGCCTATAAAAACTTTACATCAAAGAGAACAAGAATCCAGAAGATGAGAACAACGGTGAATATAACTTATTTTTTATAAATGGATACCGCATATTTCAGCGCTTGGAACAACGATCCCTCTCCCTTAAATAATTTGCGCTTGCACACTGCACAAACACGCATTGTTTTATAAGTTCAGAAAATTTATTTAAATAAAACCTATTGCTTTTAATAATAATAAGCAAATCGACTATATATTATATACATAAATAACTTTTGTTTTCTTAGCAATATTCATAATATTAATTTTTGTTTTTGAACTCTTCAGAAATTTTCTTTTTGGCGCAAAGACTGAAATGCAGATTTTGACAAGCGAGTTCAAGGCGAACTAAGGCGAAAGAAGCAGATTTTGACAAACGAGTTCAAGGCAAATCAAGCGAATTGCATCAGCTGTTCGCCATTTTGCATATTAAGGTCACCTAGTATAGATGCGCCTTGCAGAAGGGGTTGGTCGCGGAAACAAACAGTAGAAAAAGAAACTCATTAAAGTTTTTGCAGTAATATCAGTAAGCCATAAAAATTTTTGAGTACCGAATATTTAAGCAAACTTTTAATGATGTTGCTTAAATAACTTTTACTGGTCTCATGAAAAAGTAAAAACTTCTACTGGCTTGTAACAGTCTTTTTAATTTTGTGTGACGAAATTAATCTTATATGAATGTACCCTTATAAATTCACTTTTCATGTTTGTGTAAATTGCCTACGTACATACTTATTTTTTTTGTTTATTGGTCTTAAGAAACAATTATTATTAAACTATATAAACATTAGTTAACAATATAAATAATATATTACAAATATACAATGTCTCTTAATCGAGCTCTCTAGTATTTTTATTATGGTCCTAGTTGATTTTTACAATATGTGATTTAGGTTTTATTTATTTACATGAATATATATTTATAATGAAACTATAAATTCCTCTTAAGATTATTGCCAATTTCTCATCACAAAATAAGCAGAATTCTCAAAAATGACAGTATCAGTTTTCGTTAACCCCTTGTTGTGAAGAGTAAAGCTATAGGTGTTTTTCAGAAATCAATGTGAGTGAAGAGATGAACACACATTAAAAAAAGGTAAACAAACTAATTGGAAATAAAATTTTGTTTTGATAAAATTTTATTTTGTGGATAAAATATTTCGTGTTATTAAATAAGTTATGTGTTTTTGTGATAATTTGCATCTGCAAACATAATATCATATATTTTTATCATTGCATTAACATCGTGTGTGGTGTGGAAAATGAGAAATTATAATCCTTAGTGATGGTTTTCGAAAAACTGTTCCAGACTCACAAAAGTTAAGTGATTCTAAATAGTGGAATAGTCTGTGAAGGTGCAGTTTTCTTTGTTCAACCTTTGCTGAAAAATTCATGGCAGCAAGACGAATTATAGTTAGAAGTAGTTTGCCACATTGCTAATGATGTTGTTTATCTGCCATAGGTGATGACGGCAAGAGAATACTTATGGTGCAGTTGCTAAACTTAGAAAAGATGCAGGCTAACAAACCATTTATTTAGAGATTCCTTTGTTGTTGGATATGCAGGAAGTATGAAAAATATATAGCTAAAATATGTATATACCTTAATATTTTAAATCTCGTTCTTTACAGACAGTCGGCTTAGGACCAGTAATCCTTCATCAAACGCTGCAAACAGCGTTCAAGAGCTTCAAGACGGACATTGATTCAAAGAAGAATACATTTAATGCGATGGTTTTCGAAAAACTGTTCCAGACTCACAAAAGTGCAGTGATTTATTCAGAGATTCAGTTGTTGTTGGATATGCAGGAAGTATGAAAAATATATAGCTAAAATATGTATATACCTTAATATTTTAAATCTCGTTCTTTACAGACAGTCGGCTTAGGACCAGTAATCCTTCATCAAACGCTGCAAACAATGTTTCAAGAGGACATTGAATTAAAGAAGAATACATTTGAAAGCAGTTTTTATTTCTTAAAAGTTTTATTAACGAAAAGTATTTTACTATTAAATTAATGCCAAAGAAAACTGGTTATAAAAAAATTTATATTCATTGTTCTTAGTTATTTAATGTTTTTGTAATTCCTTTCTTAAAAAATAATAATAAAGTAATATTAGAATTATTTATTTCAAATGTTAAATTTATTTTAAATTAACTTTATCGAAAAATTCTATATAAATATGCGACAAAATTATTGCAAAATAAGATACATGCAATCTAAGCAAAGATTTAAGCAATCACTTCAACAAATTTTCTTATGTACATATGTAGTATTTGAAAGAATAAAAATGATCTCCTTTTTTTTAATTTGTGGTCCTGAAAAGGACCGGGGGATTTTAAAAATGGTTATAACATCTTGTAGGATAGTAGTAGTGGTAGTTATGTTCGCCACAAATCCGTCTGGCCAACAGTAGTATATCATTTCACGTAATAGTATCACGTTTAGCATAGATGGTATTTGTATTTAGGAAGAGCCCAAAAATATAAGCATCACTTATCGGTAGCTGGTGCAATTATACGAACTGCCTTGTTTGCTGACAAGGAAAGAGAATAAAAAGAAATTGTTTTAACAAAGCCAAAGAATTAAAACCGAAATAAAAACATTAAATGAAATCATCAAATATATTCCAATACTACTTTTTCCAAACTATATTCATTTGAGTTCCATTTACTCTTTGGCAGAACACTGCTTTCACGAACTTTTTCCAATGCTATGTATATATTTTGAAGTCAGTATTGGAGGATTTTACTGCGTTTTGAAACACTGGTGCCCCATTGATCCATAATAATTTACAACTGAAAAATTAAAAAAGGATGTCTATATTCATACATCCGCAGATCATACCATTGTTATGCGCACTTGGAAATACTGTTGGGTTGGTTTTCACAATTTCGATACAGACAAACATACACTTTTTACAATCACTATTTTGTATTAATGTTCGAAAACTTAAAACAAAATTTACTCATGCACAAAACTATGAAGGGAAAATTATGAGTGCAAATACTGCTTGTCCTGAATCAACTCCAAGCACTATCTGCCACTCACAATTTTCCGGAAGATGCTTATATCTATCACACACTTACCTTTTCGGATTCTTCGGGAACCTATGGAGTTTCTGAACAACTTGGCAACCCATAATACATTTGCGGCTCCTGAAATATAAGTTTTGTTTTATTTTTCTTCATAAATTTACCATGATTATTACTTACATTATTTCTAAAAATTTTTCAGGACAGGTTATGTTTGAAGAAAAATGCCACTTAAAAAGCTAGGATTATACTCAATAAAATACACTTCTTTATCACAGAATAGCAATCTTTATCACTTTGCTATTTTGAAACACAATAAAATCAAGCAAAGTTTAGAAAAAGGCGCAAATTTCTTAATTTTAATAAAAGTAAACGCCTTTTACTTGCAAAAATATTTTTTAACCCATAAATTTTTGACGTTTAACCGGTGAATTGAAGAGAGATAGAATTATAAAAAGCTATATCATACTGTCCTTCACCAAATGAGGGGTTAAAAGGGTATTGCCATTAGAGATGCCATTCATGAAAATACGATCTGGCCGGATTGGCGTGTCCTATCTGTATAACCTGTGTTTCTCATGACTTATTCCAGCCATATTTCCGCTAAGTTTTTTTTCAAAACGTATGTGTACAGCCATGGTACAATAATCAGGTAACACTACTAGTACAACAAATTTGTTTGTAGAATAGTATTTTGTTTGTAGAATAGTACAAAAAGTTGTCAAAAGCATTTGTGCTTGTATTGAAAATTAAATTAGCCCAAGGCTCATCTATATAGATGTGCCTTGAATTAGCCCTTTCAGCCCCGTTGTTGCCAATAGGCAACTTTGTAAGACTGTGCTTCTAAGTCCTGTATATATTATTCTATTTTATAACGTATTTTTTTGCTTGGTAAATAGGTGTCTTTGCTAAGTGTGTGCATAGTTTCATACAATAATCTTTGATAATGAAATTATGTCTATGAACATATTAGTTCAGCAAAAAAACTATTAAAATCCAGTTAATAATTACACTGATTTACAGCCAAAATATACTAACAACGCCACATGCCTAGATAAGTTAATTGGGACCTCCTGAAACGAAAAACCCTGTAATATTTTTTCCTAAGTACGGTTTTTAGATAACGGTACTTTTGTGTTTTTCGGTGTATGGTCCCACTCAAATCCTTGCGGAGCCCAACCGAATAGTCCGATCGAGATAAATCGTATATATGATGAACATATTCATGACAACCACAAAAAAATTTATATGTGGGTCTTAATATTACAACCCACATGGAACATATTCGTCGAACTTATGTTGTCAAACATATTTCATCTTATCTTGTGGAGTTATTTGTTCGAATTACACAAAAAATTGGTTAGTTTGCTTAAAGCATTCAACAATGAAACTTGTAAGGCGGAATGTGTAATTATTTGTTGCAGCAAATTGTTATTGTTCATGTGTGGCAGCCTTGTCTACTTATGCACAATAAATCAGTCCTTATTTAAATGTCATATATCTTTAAATGTCATTTAAATACCCAATTTCATTTTTCACAGCATATTTAAATAAGACTTAACTGCCCCTCATTGGCCATTTAAAAGTAATATAAATCGAGCACAATAAACATACGGCTTTGACTCTTGTTTCTTTCAACAAGAAGAAAACATTGTGATGTTGAGAAAAATTTGCTAGAAAATTGTAAAAAGTTGCGTAAATAAAGTTAATTATCAATAGAATAAAGTCGAAAATAAATAAAACAATATTTGTTGTACAAATGGACTCTTAATACAATTGAAAAACTTAAAAAAATTTCATACACAACACTTGAAAAACTGAATCAAAAGCAAAACACGTGCTTTAGGAACAATGACGACTTTTGTTTACATATTTCATGGTGCTTCAACATTTTTCGCATAAGTTAATTGAAGTACTTAAGTCTGACTGTAAAACTGAATGTGTATTTAAATAGACTTTAAATATTATTCAAAACTAACTAAATCTACATTTAAATAGCCACTGATTTATTGGGTATTAGTACCTGAAAACAAATCACTATTTCAACTTTTTGCATATGTATTTGACAGCCTTTCAAATCAAACGTTTATTACTCATTCTTTAGACTTGCTTGAAGAAACAAGTGCATACATAAAATACATTTTCTAGAAACACAATTGTTTGAATTATAGTAAATATCTATAATTGGTGACCTCGAAATAAAAAAAATTTAAGCATTGAAGCCCTGCAGCTAAAGTGACTAGTATGTGAATAGAAACATACTAGTTATTTTGCACCTCAGACTGGTTGTCTATCTGTCCTTTTTTCATATAACGAACTATCGATTTTAACATTGGGTTGTCATAGGAGCCCAACTAGTAGTTCCGTGCGTAGTCTAATACCAGCTCAACAACTAGTTGTTATTAACTAATGCGCCAACTAGTGTTAATTGTAGAAGTGCCATACTAGTTCATTTTTACGCATATAATACTAGTTGAGCTACTACTCCCTTTTGTACTAGTTGCATACATACATGATTCAAAGTTGTACACTGGTTTAACTATTTTTTGTTTCTTATTGAAAACAATTCTTTTTATTAAATTTTTCATTCTAACAAACTAGAACTTAGGGCATAAGACATTGAAGTTTAAAAAAATTTACATTACCTCAAAAAATTCATATTCTTTAATATTTAATTGTTAATTATCGGTTTTACAGCAAAAACTAAAACAAAAAATAACATAAACAAAAAAATAAACATTCATTTTTAATATTTAAGAAATGCTATAAATCTTATTCTAAGTACATAAGTATACGTTAAATTAGAAATTTAAAGAAAAGTAAAATGAGTCGACTTTCAACTTTTTTAAACAGACTGAATGAAATCGTATGGAATTATTGACCGAAAAATAAGTAATTTGTTTATAAATCCGTATGTAATTAATTTACAAGTTAGTTACTTAGTTTCCATTTGGTTTTTATTTTGGTTTTTTTCTCGAAACTGTTTCTTTTTGCATAATTGCATTGCCTGCCGCAAAACTGTTTCTGGCTCTTTTGGATCTGCAGATTTTAAGGTTGCAATTGAGTCTAAAACAAATATAAATAAAAGAACATTTAAGCATTGAAATGTAAGAATTAAACTGTTAACTATTTACCAAGGAGTGCTTTATAGAAATTTTTATACATTTTTAAACACAATTTTCCATGGGAACCATCTACGTTATAGCGCATAACAATTTTGCGGTCCAAAATATTTTCTAAATTTTTGCGCACGCAGTTTCTCCATAATCTGTTCATTGTGGAGACCTAAATTGAAGTAACATTATAAAGAAAGTAAATGGCAAAAAAAAAAATATAAAAAAGTTTACTAACATAGATATCGTGGTTGCCAGCGCTAATTTTTTCGTCTATATCTTTAAGCATTTCATCACTAGTTAATGGAAAACCATTTGAAGCAGCAGTTATAGACGCATCCTGTCGGACAAGTTTTGTTGTCACAACTTTTATTTCCGCCAATGCAAGGATAATTGCTTCATTTTGCTTTTGCACTATTTTATTTAAATTATTAACAGACTCTGTCAAAAGTTAAAAAAGAAATGCATGTTTGAAAAAATCAAAATAATGGTAAAAGAATTAAACTAAACATAAAGCAAATTTAAGAAATATATTTGTTGTCAATGTCTTAATTTTTACGTTATCATTTTAGAGAAAAATATCCATTTGCAGAAAAACACGTACGCAGAGAGTATAATTCTGGTTACAGTCTTTACATAATCTTGTTTATTTGATTCATATGTACATACATATGTAAATCGATGTCTTAATATAAAATGCAAATTAGAATGTATGTATATAAGTTGAATTAACAATATAAATATAGTTATATCTATTTGCATTTGAACTGACGATATGTAAACTCAAATGTGTTGTATATAAAGTTTACCTTGTAAAATGTAGATTTTTTGTGAAGTAAGTCTACAATGTTCGCATAATTTATTCACCATATCACCTAAATTAAATAAATTACCAATAAATTTCAAAGTAATAAGGAATATTTACGCATTTTTAACTTACTCTGCTTGCCTTCGGAAAATGTCATCTTTTTTATATTTGAATTCATCCTTAAAAATATAATAAAATTCATATAATGTATTTGATTGAAGGCATAGCTTTACTGTTAAATGCAAGTGTGCAGAATCGGTATTAAAATAAGTTTATCATTATATGGAATGCACATAAACTTGAAGTCTATTTCCAAAATTGGAAACTTGCCTATTTCACATATAGAAGATGCATCTGCAGTGCAAATTCCTATTTCCATGGAGTTAATTGGTTCATCAAAAAAACTATTTACATTTGTTAACTTTTTACCATAGACACATTTTTCTCCATTTTCATCTTTAAAGTAAAGAATTTCAATTGGAACATAAGGTTTGATGCAACAAAAATTATCAGGCTTCAAAGATGTTAAAAGACAGTTGTTGAAATAATAACATAATCCTTTGTTTTTGAAGATTTTAAATCCGTAATTTTTATCATCGGGAATGTATTTTTCATAATTTACCCTTTTAAAAATCTGTTGCAGAATATTTGTGGGCTTTTTGACATACTTTTTCATTGTCTGTAAATAATTTTCAAAATCATATGCAGATGTCATAACGCCTACTTCCTTAATGCTATCTACAAGATGGAGTAAGTTATGGACGTTGTAGGAAACGCTGTTATCCCCGCAAATTAAAGAAAAATTGTGCACAAATAATTGGAGCAATTCTTTTGAAGAATCCAAATTATTTAGATAATTCTTAGGGCATAAAAGCAATCTGCATGCGCAATGTAAAAGAAGGAAAACGTAGTACGTATCCTCAGGAATTTCGTTCTTGAAAACGAACAGTCCTGTATAGAGAAGAAATTGCCGAAACTCAATTGCCTTCCAGTTTGCAATTTCATCTAAATTTCTTGGTTTTCTCACAAATTCTTTTGGAGTTGATTTCTGCAATAAATCCAATTTTCTGGACATGTTTAGTATGTTCCCTTTGCTGACGGTCTTAACCATTTTGCGCTGCAGTATCCTCAAAATAAATTTGCGCATAACTCCCAAATCCAATAAATGCATACTGTCTATTGAAATTTGGCTAGGCATTTTGACACCGACGGTTTCTAATGGTGTTTCTATGCTTTGAAAGTCCAACAAATGGTGTTTTGGATATTTTCGTTTTTTAAAATCATCATCGGTTATCAACTCCCCTGCTTCAGTGCTATATGTTAATGTATTTCTAACTTTTTTACCTATTTGTGTGCACTTAGTGCAACCATGGAGTGATGCATGACTGGGTACTCCACAAATGAATGGTTTAGCTGGAGCATCACAAACAACAGCCCTTATTTCTGAGCTTAAATTATTGTCGCCAAGTAAAAGGCCTTTTTCTGCTATATCTTCAATTTCCTTAACAAAATCTTCTAAATAGGCCTCAATACTGTGTGGCTTTTTAAGACCTACATAAACACCCACTGGGACAATGTGAACATTTTTATTTGTTAGAACTCGTATTAAAATTGGCCACAGTTGAGACCTGGAGCTCTTAAATAATGGCAAACCATCTATATTTATGTCTATTATAACTTTTTCTAGTCCAGAGATAATTTGTTCCATTTTCTGCAGCTGTTTTCTTATACCTAGATGGCAATACTGTCCAGGATGCATAGTTTTTATGAACGGTTTCTCAATTATTGTTGGCAAAATTGTTTCCGCTTTCTTTGGCACCTTAATATTATTTTCTCTTAAAATTGACAAAAGTTCTTCGAAAGCTTTCCTAGAAATATTATTTTTTATATACCAAGCTCCTAACATATCAGTGAATGGCTTTGTTGGAACATCGCCTGCAGTCTCACACACTGCTTCTAATAGAACTGGTGTTGAATCAAAATCATTTGTAACATTATTTACATTTTTCACTTCGTCAGAAGGACTTTCTTTTAATCTGTTTAGATACTCAGCGCGTTGTTTCTTAATCAGCCTCGCCATGTTGCGTTTACTCATTTTTAATATACAATAATCCGTTAGATAAGTAGCGTGAAAAGTTTTTTTAATACTAAGTTTTTAAACACATTTTCAATATATAAAAAATAAGAAAATTTTGATTACCAAAGGACTCTGCGATTGTTTGAGTTATTTTTGGGCTTACGTATGACCGCATCACGGTCAAACGCGTTGACAAATGTCAACTAAACTTAACATTAACCATATATGTATATAGATGTCGAAAATTGCATCGCCTAATAAACAAATGCACACTAATTTTTGTGTCAGTTTGAAGATTTTCCAAAAATGAATATAATACATATATCCGTGCACATAACTACGTAGGTTAATAAAAGTTAAACATTTCCGTGAACTTTTCTGTTAAAAGTTCGTACCGATAAACAATATTTAGCACTTTACAACAAGCATTTCCGTAATTTTTTTAAAACCAATTCTTATAGAACGGTAAATTTAACAAGCAAATCTAAACATTGCTAATTTATAACAAAAAATTTTAACAATCACCTCTAAATAAATTTCTTTAAATTATTCAGCACTTTTTCATAAACACTTCTTTTTCAATCCAAACAGAAGACTGATCTGTCGACTTTGCAAACAATGTAAAAAACAGTTATTTGTTTTTTTGTTCTTTTTTGCTATTATACATATTTTCTTCTTGTTGTCATAAATTGAGAATTTCGGTTCTCAACTAAAGAGAATGACATGCAAAATTGAGAGATCGTCACGTATGGAAAGAGCAATTGTAATATTTTCATTTGCTTTTCGTTTTTAACATAATTTGATTATTATAGTCTCTTTCCAACTAGTATGATAACTGTCTCCAAACGATACTAGATACCATTTTGGCTGCAGGGAGACAACTTCATATAAAAAACATGAGTGTTGAAAGTCCACCACCACCAAGTAAACAAAATATTTTGGAAACGCCAAACAATACGGATACAAGTGGGTGCGGCAAACTCATAGAACTCGATGAAAACAGCTTTTCAGTGGAAGCTGATGGGATGCACCAATTGCTAAAGTTTTTACATTCTGATCCCGAATTGTGGTTCACCCAAGTGGATGGATTGCTGCATGTGAATAGAATAGATTTATCAAAATACTACACCGTCATCACTGCCTTAGATGCTGATACCTTAATGCAAATAGCTGATGTTGCCAGGTACAGGCAAGTATGAAAAATTAAAAAAAGATTTAATTACTCGTTTTAGTACTTCTAAAGAGAAGCACCTATTAAAACTTCTGACTGGGTTGGATCTTGGGAACAAAAAACCTAGTCATTTAATCCGAGAAATAATAGAGTTGGCAGGAACCAGTATATTCTCGGAGGCTCTTGCTGCACTTTGGATGCAACATATGCTTAGCAGTTTCAGATACATATTTACATATATATATATATATATATATATATGTATATATGTATATATATATATATATATATATATATATATATATGTATATATATATATATATATATATATATATATATGTATATATATGTATATATATATATATATATATATATATATAGAGCAGTTTCAGATACATATTTATATATATATATATATATATATATATATGTATATATATATATATATATATATATATATATATTTATGTATATATATATATATATATATATATATATATATATACATAACTGTTCATAAACCAATTTTTTGACATATTGTCATTGTACTATCATAATATGAAATTTATTTGTTGGGTGGTTAAGCAATGTCTATATGCATTTCATTGGCGCTTCTTACCAAATCGTCAGTAGACTTCAACCACAGTTTTGCAAAGTTTCAAACTTCTCAACTTATTAAAAGACTTCCAAAAACCATCTGAGAAATAAAAATAAATTTCATATTATAATAGTACAATGACAATATGTCAAAAAATTGGTTTATTAACAATTCAGTTGAGATTTTGTTTTTCATTTTGCCTTATAAATACTTTCATTGTTATCCAAGGGATTTCTAATTGTATAAAGGTATAGAAAAATAAAATAGAGTCGTATGGAATAAAAGTTGTTTGTTGGGTTTGGTTTGTATAAGTTTCATAGCCTGCTACACTTACTATAATGTGATTTTTTGAAATTGTTTGTGAATTTTTATAGTTAATTTATTTAACATAATTCTCAGATGGTTTTTGGAAGTCCTTTAATAAGTTGAGAAGTTTGAAACTTTGCAAAACTGTGGTTGAAGTCTACTGACGATTTGGTAAGAAGCGCCAATGAAATGCATATAGACATTGCTTAACCACCCAACAAATAAATTTCATATTATATATATACACAACTATTTTTCTAACTACTCGATTTCAAAGATTTTTACTTTAACTTAAAGCCCATATATATATATATATATATATATATATATATATATATATAGATATATATATATATATATATATATATATATATATATATTTATTATAATATATATATATATATATTATATATACATATATATATATGTATATATATATATATATATATATATATATATATATATATTGTTACAAAGATTAGAAATAGATTTAAATAAAACGATAATATGGCTATATGTACTTGGCAGCACTGCCAAATAATCTATAGTTGTCAAAATGTTACAACCCTGGTCAACACTATAAAGATAATATTCAAATTAACGGAAATGGAATACTCCAGAATATACAAGATCATTCAAGGCTGTGCCAATAAGAGTAAACCACAACAACAACAAACCTAGCAACATATATGCTAAGAGTTGTTATTCTTAATGATCTTGTATGCAAGTATTCGCTGCTAATAAAGCTAAACAGATTCACAAGTATACACAGCCATATACACGTAGAAGAAACAAAACCACACACTCATCCATACAACCACTCATAGTTACTATAGGCAAAACACACAGAACACTCATACATTCAACCACACATAGTTACCATAAGCAAACCAAACAAGTCAGCATTGTCATGTATACAAACACACACATGTCAAGTAAAATATAACCACTATGCCCAGAACTTTCGCGAGGTTACCAGACGACGTCATTTTTACTATATAAAGGCGCTGCCAGAGCTCAATGAGAATCAGTGTGATTTCAAATATAGACGTGTTAACATCGCTGAGGGTTGAGTAGTACAAATACTTGTGTAAATAAAGTAATAAATAAAGAGTTGCCGCGTTATATTTCTAAAATTAATTTGTCCGTGTTTTAATTTGATGCAATAAAACGAATCCTTGAAGGATAAGTAATAAAACCGTTTTTACGAAAAGGACTAAAAACGTAACAATTGGTGTCAGAAGTGGGATTGCAAAAATAATTAAAAGGACATTGCAATTTAAGAAAGAAAAAAAGGACATTGAAAAAAAATTTTAATATATAACCATGAAATTTGATGAGCTAAAAGTTGAACAGCTGAAAAAGGAGCTCAGCAAGCTGGAATTGCCAACTGCAGGTAATAAGGCTGAACTGCAGAAGAGGTTGATAGATGAGTTTAAGAATCGCGGCATGGACATCGGGACATACTAGTTTGGAGACAAAGACGATGTGTAGGTATGCCCTCCTGCCACGACCAGCAGCATGGACATAAATTCAATGTTCGCTGCTATGATGATCGAAATGAAACAGAACTCTCAGCAGATACAGGAAGCATCAAGGGTCAACAGTGAAAAGCTTTTAGCCGAAACTCAGCAGATGCAGGACAAGCTTGTAGCCGAAATAACTGAAATAAAACAGAACTCTCAGCAGATGCAGGAAAAGCTTGTAGCCGAAACTAAACAGATGCAGGAAAAGCTTTTAGCTGAAAATCAGCAGATGCAGGAAAACCTTGTAGCCGAAATACAGGAGTCAAATAAAGCCATGAACGAGGCCCTGGTAGAGGTTTCTGAAGCCATTAATAGGAGGGTGGATTCTATTGAGAATAAATTCTCAGAGCTGGCGGATAGAGTCTAACATCTAGAACGCGGTGGCCTGGAACAGCATGCACAGGAGTTCGAAGAGAAATTGCATGCTCTAGAGGACAAAATGCATAACCTGGAGTGTAGTGGCGGGCCAGTACGAGCAGTTGCGGAAGTTTCTGCGCGGATAAAAGTGCCATGCTTCGACGGCAGCGTACCATTAAGCATCTTCAAACTCCAGTTCGAGAGGGTTGCTAGCAGAAATGGATGAGATGCTGAAGAAAAGGCCATAGAGTTGATCTTATCCTTAAAGGGCACAGCCGCAGAGGTACTTGAGACTGTGCCAGTAAGCTGCAGAAACAACTATAATGAAATAATGGCAGCGCAAGTATGGTGGTGAGCACAAGCGCGATTTATACAGAATGGAATTGCGATGTAGAGTTCAGAAGCCTAACGAATCTCTACAAGATTTCGCATTGGAAATCGAGCGTTTAGTGCAGCTCACATATCCAGGCGAGAGTCACCCGTTCCTGGACCATTTTAAAACTGAGGCTTTCAATAACGGCACTCACGACTCTGATGTTAAACTGGCGGTGTGCGCTACGCAGAAATCCACTTTCGCTGAAACTGTGTCATTTGCGCTGGCTCAAGAGACCGCCAGGATGGTTTTCAAGCCACATATATGTAAAGTGCGGAATTTGGAGGTTTTTTCTGAGGAGGATAACAACCTAGTGGCTAGCGTTAAGGAGGCAATGTGACAACTGCTGGCAGAGAAGGCTATCAAAGAAAAGCCAAAGTGCTTTAACTGCGGAAAGATCGGTCATTTTCAGCGCAGCTGCAAAGCACAAAGGAAGAAAGGTAGATCTGTTTCGCCACCAAGAAACAGCAAACGGGTGAACCAAACAACATCACAAGAGTCACCGTTAAACTAAAACGAGCTAGAACTAAGGGGCAAGAGCTAGCTCTCACAAACGAGGGCCCCACAATCTCCATATCAGTGATGCAGCAGAAAAATAGCAACCTCACTGCGTCCGGACACATCAACGGGGAAAAGCACGTACTTACCATAGACACAGGAGCATTGCAGTCAATAATAAGGCCCGATGTAGTAAAGGGGAAATGCGAGCGGTTAAGCAATATACGGCTACGTACAGCTACTGGAGAGCCTGCCACTGTCTATAGTAAGATTGAAGTGAAGGTGACTATAGCCAACATCAGCGTGAGACATGTGTTTATTGTTGCCGATATTGTCGATGAGTTTATTATTGGAGCCGATTTTATGATTAATCATGGCATTAATCTACATATGGGACAACAGCTGATGATTTGGCGTAATGTGGAAATACCCCTTGATGTTGGATATGACAATAAACCGCAAGTAACAAGAGTATTTGCTATTGAGAGTCAGACAATACCGCCGCAGACTGAAACCGTCATATGGGCGCGGATGAAGGGAGATTGTGAGGACAATCGGTTGTGGGTTGTAGAACCGGCAGATCTAAAGAGAGAGCTTATAACAGCGAAAGCTCTAGTGAAAACTAGTAAAGGAGGAATAGTCCCTATAAGAGTGCTTAATTTGTCAGACCATGAAAAAGCCATCAAAGAAAATTCCGATGTTGGCCAGTGTACTCCAGCAGAGGCAATAATAAACTGCGAGAAGAAGATAGAGCCTACTAATTTGTTCGCAAAAGAACGTGAACAATTTGAGGAATACGTAGAGAAATGGGTAGCAGGTCTATCAGCGACAGATAAAAATAAAGCCAAACAGTTACTAAAAAGGCATGCCAGTATCTTCGCCATGGGAGGCCAAAGCCAGGGTAGAACTGCATTGGTTAAACATGAAATTAACACAGGCGAAGCTAGGCCGATTAAACAGCCATCCAGAAGCGTACCCATAGCAAAGCTAGATAAAGTAAAAGAGCTTGTAAGTGAAATGGAGCGTGATGGCGTAATTGAGCCATCTTCTGGTCCTTGGAGTTCGCCTGTAGTCTTAGTTAAAAAGAAAGATGGCAGTACTAGAATCTGCGTAGACTACAGGAAGCTCAATGACATAACCAAGAAGGAGAGTTATCCGCTCCCCAGGATCGATGACACTTTGGACACGCTAGCTGGTACCAAATGGTTCTCTACGCTGGACTTGCGAAGCGGATATTGGCAAGTGGAAATCGCAGAGAAAGAAAAGGAGAAAACTGCCTTAAGTGTCGGCAACGGATTATGGCAGTTCAAAGTCATGCCAATTGGTCTCTGCAATGCTCCGGCCACATTTGAACGCCTAATGGAGAAGGTACTGATAGGACTTCACTGGAAGACATGCTTAGTATATCTCGATGACATAATCGTGGTGGGGAAAACTTTTGATGAACACCTCAAAAACATGGCAGAAGCTCTTGAACGGATATCATCAGCTGGATTGAAACTCAGCTTGCAGAAATGTGCATTATTCCAGAAAGAAGTAAAGTATTTGGGGCATCGTGTTACAGCAGACGGAATCTCAACAGATGAAGATAAAATAAAAGCAGTAAGGGACTGGCATCAACCTAAAAATCTTCACGAATTTTGCCAGTGTAGCTGCAAGCTTGCATGAGCTGACAAAGAAGTCAAGACCATACCATTGGGGCGAGCCACAGGAAAAATCCTTCCAGAAACTCAAGGAATTATATGTACGTCACCAGTGCTAGCGTATCCCATAGCTAGAGAAAAATTTGTGCTGGAATCTGATGCGAGCGGCTATGGCATAGGGGTGTGCTATCCCAAGTAGTAAATGGCACTGAGAAGGTCATAGGCTACTATAGCCGTGTACTCTCAAAACCTGAGAGGAACTACTGTGTGACACGACGTGAGCATCTGGCGGTATTGGAATGCATTAAACATTACCATAAGTACCTGCATGGTCATCACTTTACATTAAGGACCGATCATTCTGCACTGAGATGGCAATTGCAGTTTAAAAATCCTGAAGGGCAACTGGCAAGGCGGATTGAGCGCCTGCAGAGCTACGACTTCAACATTGACCATAGAAGGGGCACAAAGCATAACAATGCGGATGCTCTTTCGAGAAGACCGTGCTGTTTAGAGTGTAAACATTGTGTTCGAACATAGCAAAAGGAAGGCGTTGTGGATGTTCGGCTAATGCACATCTGCCCTGATGAAGACTGGTCAGCGGCACAGAGGGAGGACGATATACTAAGGAAAATTATAGCAACCAAAGAAGAGGACAGACGACCATCCCGGAATGAAATTTCGGCTGAAAGCCCACTCGCCAAATCTTATTGGGCTCAGTGGAACAGCCTTAAGGTAATAAAAGGGTGTTTATACCGCGTATGGGAAAGTGTAGATGGCAAAACAACTTCAAATTTAATAGTTGTGCCATACTCCAAGATAAGTAAAGTTTTACAGAAGTTTCATAATGGACTCAGTGGCGGACATCTTGGAGTAACAAAAACACTTGAACCGTAGCTGACTGGATAGCAAACTGCCCACAGTGCATAGCAGCCAAAGGCCCAGTAAGAAGAAGCCGGGACAGCTGCAACAATACAACTCAGGAGCACCATTCGAGCGGATCGCAATGGATGTAGCAGGTCCCTTTCCCGTCACCAAAGCCGGAAATCGTTATGTACTTGTGGTAATGGACTATTTCAGTAAATGGCCAGAGGTATATGCTATATCTAACCAGGAAGCAAAGACAATTGTAAATGCATTCGTCAACAACTGGGTATGTCGCTATGGTGTCCCAATAGAATTA
>OY776277.1:79786286-79821286 GCA_963675445.1 Linnaemya vulpina | reverse complement strand
CGTCTTTTTCATTAAAACCTTTTATTAATAAATTTTTTTATTGTTTATGCTACTTAATGAGCTAAATTTTAATTTAAAATTGTTAAAAAACGAGCCTTCGACCTTTAGTATAAAATATTTTACAGGGGCCAAAGTTTGGCACTTTCTGACAAAATTTTAATTTTTGAATATATATAAGTTGTAATTGTGACTTAAAATATCATGTTGTGTGTAAAACAAACTTTTATAACAAGTTTCAATACTTCACTTTTGTACCAAAAATAGCAACAAACTATAATGCGTTTTAAATCCATCATAACTATTTTTCTAACTACTCGATTTCAAAGGTTTTTACTTTAACTTAAAGCCCATAGTCTCACCTAGTAAATAAAAGAATTCCAATCCTTTCAAAAGTTATATATATTTGACCGCCTTCTCGCAAAATGGTCCACTGTGCGGCGGAGCTGTTATTGAATGATTTTTTTTAGAATATCTGTAAGTCGTTCAGGAATCGACCTGTTTTATTTTAAAACTCATTCTGTCTTAAATATGAATTAAAATGAAATATAAATTATTTCATGATGAACTAAAAATTTTGAATACATTCGCTTTGTTAAAATAGAAGAATTGATTTTGAATTTAATTTATTTTATTCATATAAAATTGCCATATGCAATATTTCTGTAAAATATAATATAACAAAGGATACCTTTATTTTGGTAAAATCTAGAGATTTGGAGATTTTGATAAAAAAAATGAAAACCTTTTTAAATATGTTTGTATAGAAAAAAAATTTTATTGTTATATTAATATTTATATAGGCTAATTGTTCTAACTTAGTTAAAATCTCAGAAAGACATGATGATAAATATTCCTAGGCACAAAGGAAAATAACGGTAACACTGGTATTAAAACAAAAACGTGTTAACATTAGGTTGATACAGTTCTCGGATTGTTTTTCATAATAAAATTTGTGTAAATAGGAACTGTTATCACATTCAACTAAGCCACCTAAAAAGTGGTGACAAACACAATACACATGAGCACTGATGATGAAAGTGTTGCGACTTTCGAAAACAGCTGTTCTGCTCTGCTGTGTAAGTTGAATAAAAAAACTGATGTTGACTTTCCTTTGTGCCTAGGAATATTTATCATCATGTCTTTCTGAGATTTTAACTAAGTTAGAACAATTAGCCTATATAAATATTAATATAGCAAAAATAAAATGTTCATAAAATAAAAATTTTTATTGTTGTTTTAATTTTTCTTACCAAGTGAAAAGTTTCAATATATGAAGAATATTTAATTTTTTTTAAGCTAATCCTGCCTAACGTATTCAACGTTAATGAAACAATTTATTACATTTTTTACGTTTCGTCAGTTGTTTGTCGACTTCTTCAGGGGTTCTTTTGTAATGTTATAGTTATTAACACATTAGATACTTATTGGTAATAATACTAGTACAATTTACTTTATATTAAATTAAAGTCACTGTTTTATTTTAAGCACAGTCAAATTTTAAAAGTCGGTATTGCAGTTTACCTTATTTTACAGCAATTTTTGAGGTTTACTTTCAATTTCGTAAAATAAAATATCCATAGTATTTAAATTCAAATTACTTTATTGGCAATAAAACATATTACCAAAAAGTAGTTTCCTTTTTTAATGATTTAAAATTTTATCCTTCTGAGCACTAGATGATATGTACTTATAGATCTCCCATGAAGAATGCTAACGCAGTAAAGTTATTATAAGAAGATTAAGAATTTCTATTCTATGTTCAAGAAATATTTTATAAAAATTTTCTACGGAAAACTTTTTGCTACACAAACTTTTCGACATAGAAATTATTGACACAGAATGTTTTATAGAAAATGGGTTGTAATAAAAAGTTTTCTTTCTGTATGTATTTTTTACAAAAATATTTTCATTATAAAATTTTTTCTATTGAAAGATTCTTATTACAATTTTTTTATGACGAAATGAAGTTTATGAAATTTATAATCAAAGAATTTTTTGATAGAAACATTTTCGTTCTCAAATTTTTTCTACTAACATTTTCATTATGAATGAACTTTTTACCATAAACAATTTTTCATTATAAATTATTTTATATCCTAAAATACTAATAAAGATATTTTTTAGAAAAATATATGAAAAATTTTATAATATTTTCTATAGAAAAAATTTCAATGTGTGCAGAATAAACATTGTAGAAAACAAAAATAGATGTACATCTGGAAAAAAACAAAACAATAAAAGGGCAGTTTTCTTCGGCCTTTGCAATACTATGAAAGAATTATTATTGTAAATAATAATATACTTATGTATATATGTACATATATATTATTAGAGGAACGTTAAAAGTTGCCGCTGAGTCACTAAAGTATCACTTTTGACCCTTTTTCCTGCCAATCACACTTTTTATGACCCTTTTTTAAACATCCTTTTTCATACATCATTTTAACTAAATGTATGCCACCTTTTGACCCTTTCTGAAAATGATACACGGTTCTAATACTCCTCACTAAAGTTCTCAGTACACTTAGCTTTTATATACTTATGTATGAATGTTATATACAGGGAAAGGGAGTTCATGCACTAAAAAATTGTGTTTATGCACCTAAAATACGCAAAGAAACGTAATATTATTGTTTAAAAGGTTTTTAGTGAATGTTCTTTATTGTTTAAAAGGTTTTTATTGAATGTTCTTTATTGTTTAAAAGGTTTTTAGTGAATGAAAAAATTAAAAAGTACAAACGTCAATATAATATGTACATATGTTGACACATACACGTTGTCTCTGGCTGCTATGTTTTCAACACGCCCCCTCAACGTGGATGTATCCTTACATTATTTCAATTAATATTCATTAAATTCATACAGTTACTATGTTTAATTTTACACAAATTCTTAGTTAAAATATCTGCTGTCATATTGTTCGTTGGGCAATATTTTAAAATAATCTTGTTTTCTTGAACAACTTCTCGTATATGATGGTATTTTATATCTATATGTTTACTTCGTCTGTGGTATACAGGATTAGTCGCAAGTTTTTGCGCTCCTTGGTTGTCAATGTACAAAGTTACTGGCTCATCTTTACTAAAACCAAGCTCGATGCAGCCATATATTCAGCTTCGGTGCTGCTTAATGCAACAGAATTCTGTTTTCTAGACTCCCATGACACCAAACAGTTGCCAACAAAAAATGCAAACCCAGTATATGACTTCCGATCAGATATATCACCACCCCAGTCAGCATCTACGTAACCTGATATTGAACAGTTTCCAATTGCAGTATAGTGCAATTTATAATCTGCAGTACCGGCTAAGTACCTCATTACATGCTTTACTGCCTGCAAGTGCTCACGGTGAGGATCACAATTATGCTTAGCTAATTTCGACACAGAGTGCAAAATATCTGGTCTAGTGGTTATAGCTAGATAAATCAATGCTCCAATCATCGACTGATATTCATGCTGATCAATCTTTTCGCATTTATCTGTGCAATGTGTTTGATGACCTGCATCAAGTGGTATTGCAACTTTTCTACAATCACTCATACCATATTTCTCTAACATATTTTGAATGTAGTTCTTCTGGTCAAACTTTATTGCTCCTGTCTTATCACTCCGATCAATTTCAATACCCAAGAAATGTTGTAATGGTCCTTTATCGGATACATCAAACTCTCTGCATAATTGCTTTTTTACCTGCAATACAATTTGCTCATCTGCACATCCAATAATGATGTCGTCTACATATACAGCTACCAATATTAAATTACCCTTAACTTCCTTTTTATATAAACAAGGGTCAGCTTCAGTTGGTTGAAAACCATATTTCTTTAAAACCATGTCTAATTTTGAATTCCACTCCCTTCCTGATTGCTTAAGGCCATATATTGCCTTATTAAGGCGTAAAACTTTATTGGGATATTTTTCGTTTTTGAAACATTGTGGTTGCTTTATATAAATTTCATCATGTAATTCGCTATTCAGGTAAGCTGTTTTTATATCAATTTGGTGAAGGTGCATTTGATATTCAACAGATAATGCCAATAAAACTCTTATGGTAGAGTGTCTAGCAACAGGTGAGAATGTTTCCATATAATTAATCCCGTATTGCTGGCTGCAACCCTTAGCCACTAAACGAGCTTTGTAACGCTCAATATTACCTTGTTTGTCTCTTTTCAAAGAATATACCCATTTGCATGATATTGCGTTATGGCCATCAGGTAGATCTGACAATGACCATGTGTTATTCTTTTCAAGGGAATCAAATTCTGCTCTCATTGCCGCCAGCCACAATTTCTTTTCATTACTTAGAATTGCCTGTTCTAGAGTTTGAGGTATTTTAATTTCTATCAAACTGTTTAAAACATGAAATTGTTTTCGTGGTCTTCCAGGCTTTCCGGCCTACCTCTTCCAATTACTTTAGGGATTTGTTCAACGTCTTGCTCTAGTTCATTTTCACTATCTTCATCAGCTGTGTTAAATTCTTCATCTTCAATATTTTCGCTTCCTGTATGAAAAACATTATCTGTATTATCAATACTCTCTGCTCTTTCCCTAACATGTTGACCTTCAGCATCCTTGTTATCAACATTCTCTGCACTTTCTCTATTATGTTGATCTGCAGCATCCTTGTCACCCTCTTTGTACATTATTAAATAATTGTCTTCTATAAATGACTGCTGATCTACATCAGTCTTATCTTCATCAGTATTCTTACAAAAAACTTTTTCATCAAACAAAACATCTCTTTTTTCAACTACTCGCTGAGTTCTCTTGTCGAACAATCTATACGCCTTTGCTACAGTCGAATAGCCTACCATTATCAATTGTTCACCTTTTGGCTCAAATTTTGATCTTTTTGTCTTGTTTAATGCAACCGCTAAAGAACCAAACGTGCGAAAGTGTTTGACAAAAGGTTTTTTACCATACCATACCTCAAACGGTGTTTTGACACCATTAATCTTTGTAGGGCATCTGTTCCGTATGTATGCTGCTGTGTTTACAGCTTCAGCCCACAAATTTTGCTGTACTGCAGAATGAAACATCATAGAACGACCCATCTAAATAAGAGTTCTGTTGCAGCGCTCAGCCACGCCATTTTGTTGCGGTGAATATGCTACTGTTAAATTGTGTTGTATTCCTTATTGTTGCAAAAATTTTTCGAAATCATTGTTGACATACTCTTTACCATTGTCGGTCTGTAATTTTACAATTCTACGCCCGGTTTCGTTTTCAACTTGCAGTTTAAACTGTTTAAATTTCTCTAATGCTTCGCTCTTTGCTTTCATGAAATAAATAAAGATTCTTCGTGACTTATCGTCAATAAAAGATATAAAATATTTTGCTCCACCAACAGATGGAACTCTAAATGGTCCACACACATCCGAGTGTATCAAGTCCAATAAATTTTCTGATACGCTTTCGCTCTTCTTCGGAAATGGTAGTACATGTATTTTACACATCATACATGTTTTGCATGGTTTCCTGTTCCCGTAACAGTATATCCCTGACACAACACCTGCTTTACTGAGTTCGTTCAGCCCGTTGTAATTTAAATGGCCAAACCTATTGTGCCATAATTCATTCATATCACATGCAGCAAATAAGCTCTCTTTACGTGTGTATAAAGCAAAAAGGTTACCTTCTCTTTTTGCGCGAAGTACTATTGTGCCATCGTTTCTTCTAAACGTTGCCATGTGGGCGTTAAACTTGACAGTAAGACCTCTATCAACTATTCTAGTGACAGAAATAAAATTACCCTGCAACTCAGCAGAATAGAGTACATCTTGGAACGTAATATGCATTTGATTTATCTTTAAATATACATCACCTTTTCCTGTAGCTGTAATAAACTTGTTACCTGCTAGTGCTATTTGTTCGTTATGTTCCTCAAAGCTCGTGAACATACTTCTATCATTGCACATGTGTGCCGTTGCGCCACTATCGACATACCAAACAGTCGATTTCATCTTTTGACCTGCTTCCGCCACTACAGACAAGGCTTGTTGTTGTTTGTGATGTTTCTTTCTTTCACACTGACTAGCAAAATGTCCTTCCATATTACATTTAAAACATTTTCCAGTGAAGGGCTTTTTGCTCTTATTTTGCTTTCTATGTTTTTTGGTTAGAACGTACATTAAAAGCCTGTTGTTGCTGACTACATATTTCATCTTCTACTTTTTCCTTTCGTCTTTCTGCTTCTTCTAAAAGCTTTTGCTTAAGAAAACTTAACCCGGGAAGACTGTCACGCGTTTCCATAGCAATAACGAAATTTTCTAAATCCTTAGGAAGGCTGCACAACAACATAATACTTAATAATTCCTCTTGTATATCAATGCCAGTTTCAGATAATCTTTCCACGATTTCAGAAAAATCTTTAATATGGAGCATTATATTGGAACCATCCTTCATCTGGAGACCAAGTAAACGTTTGTAGAGTAATACTTTCTGTATAGGGCCTTTTGGTTGGTATGTTGTCTGCAATTTTTGCCATGCTTCGCAAGAAGTTTTAGCATTTTTTATGTAGCCTAATTGGGTAGGTTTCACACCCAATATAACTGAAGCCAGCGCTTTTTCATCATCTGCGTCCCATTTGGATTTTGCTGCGTCATTTGGAGCAGATTCTCTCTTATCTTTGCCAGATACAATTTGCCAAAAACCAGCATGTATTAACACACTTCTCATCTGCACCGACCAGCTCTCATAGTTGGATTCGTCCAACTTCTCCATTTGGTACACACCGTTCATCATATTTTGGATTCACTAAACTATTATCTGATATTAATAAGTTAGGACGTCTGGGCCCATAACCTATTGTTTAAAAGGTTTTTAGTGAATGTTCTTTATTGTTTAAAAGGTTTTTATTGAATGTTCTTTATTGTTTAAAAGGTTTTTAGTGAATGAAAAAATTAAAAAGTACAAACGTCAATATAATATGTACATATGTTGACACATACACGTTGTCTCTGGCTGCTATGTTTTCAACAAATATATTCACTAAAAGCAATGAAATATATTGTCATATATATATTGTCATTTCGCTTCTTATTCAGATGGTTTTTGGAGGTCTTTTAATAAGTTGAGAAGTTTGAAACTTTGCAAAACTGTGGTTGAAGTCTACTGACGATTTGGTAAGAAGCGCCAATGAAATGCATATAGACATTGCTTAACCACCCAACAACTAAATTTCATATTATAATATATATATATATATATATATATATATATATATATAATATATGAAGGTACAAAATATAATAAGTAAAAGTGCAATATTCGGCTGTGCCGAATCTTATATACCCTTCACTAACGTATGTTTTCAGTTAGCAAAAAATAAAAACAACTTCAGTTGCGTTTTTCATGTTATACCAAATATTGCAGTATCCAACCCTGGAATCGAAATTTTTATTTTTTTTAAATTTTTAATACCAATTTTGTTTTGCCGAAATAAAAAATAATTTAACTTGGAAAAAAACGACATCAATTGGTTTTTGGTTATGTATTGTATAAAAAAATTTTAAATTTCGGAACCCTGGTTGGGAACTTTAAATTTTTAAATTTATTTTTAATAGATGCAAATCTTCATGATACCAAAAATGGTTTTATTTAAGAAACCCTTAAAATTTTTGAACATTTTAGTTACTATATGTACAACAAAATACCGAATGCGCCAAAAAAAAATATAAAAAATTCCCACCCCTGGATAATTTTTTTAAATAATGTTTTACCAATGCAAGTCTTTATAATATATAAAGCGGTTTTATTTAAGAAGAATTAAAATTTGTAACAATTTTTGTCACTTTCATGTACTACAAAACATTGCATTATCCAACACTGAAAATTAAATTTTGATTTTTTTAAAATTTTTGATACCAAATTTGTTTTGCCAGAATAAAAAATAATTTTAACCAAGAAAAAACGACGTTTGTATTAAGAAATTCAAATTTCCTAACCCTGGATGGGAACTTTAAATTTAAAAATATTTTTTCATCCATGCAAATCTTCATGTTACCAAAAACGGTTTTATGTAAGAAAAACTTAACATATTTATATATTTTAGTTATTATATGTACCACAAAATACTGAATGTGCCCAAAAAATATTTCAATTTCCCATCCCTGGAGGAGAAAATTAAAACTTTTTAAAATTATTTTTACCAATGCAAGTCTTCATGATGTATAAACTGGTTTTATTTAAGAAAACCTACAAATTTGTAACCATTTCTGTCACATTCATGTACTACAATATATATCAGTTTTCGAGCCCTGGAATCGAAATTTGTTTTTTATTTTAATTTTTGATACCAATTCTGTTTTACCAGGACAAAAAATAATTTTAACCAGGATAAAACGACGTTAGTTAATTTTTAGTTATTTTAATGTACAAAAAATATTAAAATTTCCTAGCCCTGTATAAGAATTTTAAATTTTTTTTTCCATCTATGCAAATCTTCCTGATGTATAAAACGGTTTTATTTAAGAAAAACTTGAAATTCTTAAACATTTTAATTATTATATGTACCACAACATACCGAATGTGTCAAAAAAAAAATTAAATTTCCGATCCCTGGAATCGAAAATTTAATTTTTTTAAAATTATTTGTTACCAATGGAAGTCTTCATGATGTATAAAGCGGTTTTATTTAAGAAAAATTACAAATTTGTTACCACTTTCGTTACTTTCATGTACTACAAAATATTGCAGTACCGAACCCTGGAATCGAAATTTTGATTTTTTTTAATTTTTGGTACCAATTTTGTTTTGCCGAAATAAAAAGTAATTTTAACCAGGAAAAACGACGTCAGTTGATTTTTGGTTAGTTTATTGTATAAAAAAAATTTGAATTTCCTAACCCTGGATGGGAACTCTAAATTTTAAATTTTTTTTTTCATCGATGCAAATCTTCATTATACCAAAAACGGTTTTATTTAAGAAAAACATAAAATTTTTAAACGTTTTAGTTATGAGATGTACCACAAAATACCGAATGTATCAAAAAAAATCTTTAATTTCCCATCCCTGGATTTTTTTTTTTTTTTAATAGTTTTAAATGAAAAATTGAGGAGTCCCAAGGCATGAAATAGGTTCAATTTTCAAATACGCAAGAAAATAATCGGTTTTTGGTGTTAATTTTGCGTCGAGAAATAGGTGTAAGCTTCCCAGCTCTGGAACCGTCCTTCCGATGAATTTCAATACCACTCTAAGTTAGCTCACTTCCAATCGATCAGTCCAAGAACGAAGTCTCTAGCTCTTCTGGGGGCTTGGGAAAACTGATTTCACGTACAGGCAGACGGACAGACGGACATCGCTCAATCGTCATCGCTATTCATAAGGATCCGAAATATATATACTTTATGGGGTCGCATATTGATATCGAAGAAATTACACACGGAATGACAAACCTAAATATACCCTTTCACATATTTGTAAAGGGTATAAAAATACAATATAAGTAGAAATTAAAAATCATTCCTATTTATTTACATTTAAAAATAACATTTGCCTTATATTTGCAAATGTAAAGTTCAATGTATTTAGTCTTAGAAATCTGTTGTACATTGAAAAAGACCTTTTAACATCGATGAATATATTTAAATGATTCTATTCCTTTAACGGAATCATCACAAGGTATTGAAGCAAAGCCAGCTACTAGGCTTATTTTTTTAGATCCAATAATTTTTTCAATAACAGCATATAGTTCGCTTAAAACTTTTTTTATTTTCTTTATTGCCCCTGAGGAAGAATCGGAGAGCTGGACGAGTTTTATGTGGAGAGTCGCTGCATACTTTAAGTAAACGCTTTGGTAAGATATCGTGGCATTTTGTTTTACACGGACAAACATGACGATACCTGTAACGGACAGTTTTTTTTTATTATATATATATATATATATATATATATATATATATATACATATATATATATATATATATATATATATATATATATATGTATCTATACATATATATATATATATATATATATATATATATATATATATACATATATATATATATATATATATATATATATATACATATATAATACATAAGGGTTTTAGTGTTGTGGTGGGAAGTTTTTACGCGGTCGTCTTACATAACTTTTTGCCCGTTTTTAAAGACAAAAAGTGCGCGAAATAGTTGAGCTCAGCTAGGTTGTCGGCCTCGTGAAGGGAGTTTTCCTTAAGGGGTTTTCTAAAACAATAAGAGCTATTAAAAATGTATGTATATATAGAATTGAGTATTTTTTCACCAGAGACTAAAAAAAAGTCAGTGGGACACGCCACGGACGGACGGCCATGACCTGAACATCATTTTGGATTTAATTAAACAATTTTGTATGTACAACTGTACGGTCCGCTATTTTTTATATTTGGAGCAAATCAGTTTGGTTTTATTATTGTGCATTTAAATTTTTTATTTTTTTATATATTTTAAAACTTTAGCAATTTTTACCTCATTTTAAGGTAAGTAAGGGGAAAGGAAAAGCGAGTCAAAGGATCGTCTTTGGGACATTCAATTTAGGACCAGGCTATCAAGGAGAAGCATCAAGACTCCTAAAGGGAGCAGTCCAACAGCAGACACATAAAGCTGGTATTTAAATTTATTTATACTGTACATGCTGGCATTTAGGCTGACTGGCAAGAACCCCACCAAGATGGCGAGCTTCGGCCGCAGGGAACGCCATAATACCAGCGCGACCAGTGGTTTGGTAACATAGTCATACGGTCTATCACCATGGCAGCATGAAACCATTCAGAGCGAATGGCAAATAAATAAACATAAATACTACATCGTTTACAGGTACACGAATATAATATATATATATATACACTTATCCCTCGATTTGAACGATACTTTTTTACACGATTTCACTTTTACACGATTGTTTTGGTTTTCGTGTAAATTGAAGGATTTGTGCAATACCTCGATTTACACGATTTTTTTATGTGTTTTATTGAATATTTGTGTCTCTAATAGCACGTTTGAGTCGGATCTCAACATATTTGTTAAGGAAATTGCAGAAATATTATCTAACGACGACGAATAAATTAAATACATATGTATGTATGTATACGATATTAATAACATATATAGAATGATATGAATTACATTAATTTTTGTTTGTTTTTAAGAATAATATTTATTTTGTTTAATGAATTAAAGGTTTATTTTTATGTGTTTTGAGTAAACGCTTCTGATTTTTTATAAACTAAGTTGGAATACATACATAATTTTTTAATAAAATCAATTTTTTGCGCGATTCTGCCTTTATTTTCGATTTACACGATTTTTCGTACAAAACTTTTAAATTTCGATTTACACGATTCTCTCAGGAGCGTATCTATCGTGTAAATCGAGGGATAAGTGTATATATATATATATATATATATATATATATATACATACGTATATATACATATGTACATGTGAAACATATACATATAGCACATCTACCCTAAAGCGTGAACATAGGGTGCACCATATTTTTCAACTTGCGAAATCGTACCGTAACTCCCCCTATAAACGTTCTTCCCATCAAAAAAATATGTTCTGCAAAAAATTAGGCTGATCACATATCGGGAAAGCGTGGCTTATATGCCCTTAAGTTGCGATAACATTACAACCTATATTAAATTTTCACATGTGTAATTTTCAGTTCAAATAATGTAATTCACTATACTTTTTCAAAGTAAATCATAATAATATAAGAATCCGAATTCCTCAAATGGATCAGACGCCGTTAAAAGGGGAATGGGGGCTTTCTGTTCACCTCTCGCACCAAAAATTAAACTTTAGTTTTGCTCTTAGAATTTCCGAAAGAACAATTTGAAATTTGATTAAATAAGCTATTAACCCGTTACTCCCACACCTCATTAGATTATTTTAAAACATCAAATTTTGTTTTTTACAAGTTTGATTTGTTTTATGGTCAACGTATATTACCAAGGCAGATTAACCAGGTATTATTGTACCGTGGTATATTAGAAAGTACGGCATTATTTATTTACTCGCTGACACTCACGCAACCTTTTTATTATTTATTTTACGGTATACATAGAAATATATGTATTTACTGTCAAACTACAAAGCTACTAAAAATATAAGTCTAGGAAATAGTTAAAAAATGTAAATATTAATAAATTCTGGCAACTTCGAACTGCGAAAATATATTTCTTAACTACATAAAACGGGAACTCCCCTGTAAGAATGAAATTTTTTTATACTTCGACATAAATTAAAATTGTGTCAGAAACTAATTTTAACAGTCAAAATACATTGTGAAAAATAAAGTTAAAAGTGAGTTTTACATCCAAAGTTGTATTAAAGTTGTTAGGGACTTATAAGGTACGCGTATAAAATTACAATTAACATGTCTTCTAAGCATCCCCTGTAATGCTATAAGCTGCGAGTGTTTTTTAAGCTACATATTTAACACACTTACAATAAAATAAACACTTAGCTACCGCTAACGCATTTTTACATAACTCATGCTATTTATTCATTTGTGCATACGTCACTACACTTGTATTATTCACATACATGTCGGTCACAAATGCGTATAAGTACAAAAGTTCTCCTGAAAATCGAAAGATCGGTTGCCTAAGTATAAAGGCAGGTAACAGAAGTTTTTTAATAGCCACTAAGATGATCAGAAGTTAGTTATTGACAGTGTGTGAAGAGGTTGATAACAAAGACGCAATACGTTGTACAAGTTCGCGTTTAACCTAATAAAAAAAAACAAAACCCTTTGAAACAAGAAACTATTAACTCAACCAATAATATATTTAAAAAAAACTACTATATATTATTACTATATACTATATTGTGAACCTTTAAATTAATCAGAAAGGAAAAACACCAACCATTTCAACGTAATTAATAATTATTGCTAAAACAACAAAAAAAAATTAGCATATTCATACAAGAACTTATGAAATAAAGAAGTCAAATGATTTTATACCTTGAATTAGAATAAAAATACAAAATTAAACAACTCAGAAAAGAAACGGAATAGTTATGAACTACACAAAAACTTATAGTTATAAACTATAAAAAGATTAAGTCTATATATAACTGATAACAAACGAAAATTAAAACAATTTATAATAATTCAATCAGAATATGACACGAAAATTAACTTAAACTACTGAAATTAGATTGTACCACTATAAAATTAATGAAATGTACCACCACAAAATTATTTAAAGTAAATATGTGAATTTTTAAAAGGAAAAAAACAAAACAAACCGATTTTAAATTACAAAGAAAGTAAAAAGAGAACCTTAAATGCCAAATAGACCGAAATAAAACAATTACATCATATATAAGCCCGAGACGAAATCAACAGCCAGGAGGACAATAGGAGCCTATCTCATGAGGATACCAGCAGCACTGTTAAACCTAGTAAGCGAATTAATATCAATCCTATAGCTGAACTATAATATCGTATAGACCTTGGAGAATATTTTCAAACAAAGATTTATTTGAAGAGAAAAAAGAACCAAGAAAATATTAAAAGAAAAGATTTTTGTTTTAGTTTTGCAGGCAATTGCTAACATGAATTGCTAAACCTTCTGAAGGGAGAAGCGAAGATACCAGTGCGTAGGTATGGGGTTGAGGGTCATTAGTAACGATCCGCATTTTGGCACGCAAGTGACGGCCAGATATCGAGATTGAGCTGGTTAGGTGGTGTTGGGGACAAACAATACATATATGTAAACCTGTATTATTTTTTTTTCTATGTTAACGCAGCGTTTATTTCGGGTCAGAAACTTCTCCACCCTGCGCTAGCTAGCCGGCGGTCCTTTGCTTTTAAAACCAGAACACGCTCGTAACATAGATGTCGCCCAACGAAAAGGCCTTAGCACATTTTGCCTCAAGTAGGTGATAAGGCCCATACAAAATATTAGTTTGTTTTGAACCGATCATCCTCAGACTAAATCCAGTTTATTTGTAAAACATCGAAATCTTCTGATTAGTTTAAGTTATGGACTCTTCCTGTCTCTCTATCAGTCTAGATCCTTTTGCAATTCCAATCCAAAGTAGTTCCAAATGTTAGTTATCCCCGTGCATAGGATTCGCATAAGCCTGGACTTGGAAGGTAGTTACATTCCAGCTTCTATTTGTTATGCATCCCCTGTATGGGTGGGAAGCCCGTAGTTTCTCTTACATAAAACATTGGAACCAATACGTAATTAATATAACTCATTCGATAAACCAAAATTTTCCATATCGTAGGCTGTTGTAAAATCCTCCTTTGTATGCTAGTGCATGTATTTATTTCTTCAAATGTAAAACAAAAAATGTGAGCCTTTGATTTTAATTTATGCAACATTTCGGAGTTGTCTGATTTTGATTGTTATCACCGTACTAATGTGTTTGCATCCTACGTTTTGTGACGAGCTAAAAGTCAGAGCTCGTCACAATGGCGCCCGAGCAGGAACAATGAAATGAAAGAGAGTTCACCATGATCGAGTGCTTGGTTTCGTAAAGTTTCCTACTGTAAGGAGAGCGTAATAACCCGCTCGATTTAATAATTCAACCTAAAGACTAATGACAAATTGTGCAAAAAAAAACTTTGCTGAACACAATGAAATAATTTGATGATTACATGACCATGCAAAGAGAACCGTGAGATAATAATCTAGAGTAAAGAAAATTTTTTGCACAAATGTGAAAGAAAAAAAAGTGCGGGAAAAAATATATCTCAAATACATACAATCAGCAAGTTTGCATGAAGATGAATAATAACACAAAAATAATACATACAGAATTTGTAACCGTAAAATAGAGAAAAAAAAACTTTATACACAAACATAAAATATTGCTGAATCTTTTTAAATTCCCCAGGAAATAGTCTATGCTAAAGTCGTCACTTACATGACAAGGAGTGAACACATTTAAACTACTGTAAATTCTGTTGATAATTAAGAAATTATATTAATATTTAAATATATTGAAAACCATCTCTACGATTTAAATGAAAAAAAAAACGAGGACAGTTTATTAATATATCAATACACTTTTGAACACAAGGTAGTGATACGAACCAGAATATTAGAAAAGTACTGAAAACTTATGAATATTCCGATAAACGCGATTTTCCTGAAATATCTACGGTAAAGATGTTGAAAACATCGTGGGCGTATTCCCTTCAACGGGATGACCTTTTGCAATATCTGACTGAATTTTAATTAGATGTCACGGGAAATGTGGATGAGCTCAGACGACGATGGGCGAAATTCCTTTGTACGGAACAGAGTCCAGAACATTTGGAACATTTAATAAAAATACAGACACAACATGAAGCTAGTCCACCACCACTCAAGCAACTGGAGCCTCCAGCAAACAAACAACCGCCCAGATCTCCAACTAAGGAAGAACCAAGTGTTCGTTTTGGGCACGATCATCATGAACGTCCTCAAACTCCGGATATGAAATGTAGGACGCAAATTATCGATCAGGTAGAAATTGGGGATTACGGTACGATGGCACACATCATCCACTGGAAATTATAGAACGCATTGAGGAGCTATCACAAATGTACGGAATTGCACTGGACCAACTTCCAAAAATTATCCCAGAACTTTTGTGTGCTCGTGCGTTGGCCTGGTATCGAAATAATAATGAATTCTGGAGTACCTGGAGTAGTTTCAAAACAGATTTCTGTAGATTTTTCCTCCCCACACACTAATACGAGAGACTTGATGATGAAATCCATAAACGCAAACAAGGCACCAGAGAGCCTTTTAAAGATTATATGCTTGCTCTACAAAATCTTATGCGACATTCGAACCTTAGTAAAGAACAACAGCTGGAGAGAATCTTCAGGAACTCTCATCCGGATTACCAATTGTATATCCGTAGAAACAACTTCACATCCATTTAAGAGCTCATGGCTCTGGCAGATGACTTAGAACATATTGAAAATTCGCGCAATGACCAAGTAAATCAGCCTGCATCGTTCTCAGCTCAAGACAGTAAAAAGCGTCAACATATTATATGCAGTTCCTGCGGCAAGGAAGGCCACCGGGCAGATATATGTTATGATAATTTACGGAATCCAGGAAACCCAAACCGAAGGGCAGCAGAACTGAGACAAACCGACCATCCCACAAAACATGCCTCATCAAACAAAACATCCTTAAACTCCGAATAAACGCGAATCACGGCAACAATAATTATTGGGGATGAACTGATTACCGCTACCATCGATACTGGAGCCTCGCGAAATTTTATTAATCCAGATTTTGTTCCCAAATTGCGAGGTAAGCCCAAAATAATCAATCGACAACTAGAAGTGTTCTTAGCTGACGGGTCTATGACGAAGGTGACCCATGGTGTACGATATCGTGTTACCCTGGGAAAGAAATCCAAGAAGTGTGTTTTTTACCTAATGCCGGGATGTAGTGAAAATCTTCTCCTAGGGCTGGAGTTTTTGCGAAGTTTTGACGCTACTATTAGCTGTGCGGGACTGTCTACTAATTGCACCTTCAAGAATTTTACAACACAACATCAGGGAAACACCAAGGTTTCAGGCCCAGTGATACCGGTGTCCTTAGCGACCCAAAAGCAATATCCCATTCATCCATCAACGCTCACACCTAATGTTACCTTTGAAAGCCAAGATGTAGAGGAACAGAAAAGGATAAAAACATTTTTAGCGACTGGACTCAACAAATTTAGCAGCATCACGGGCCCATCGAATAATGCATCCCATAAAATAGTAATGAAGGACGATCGTCCCATCAAACTAAGGTATATGCCTCGAAACCCTGCTATGCAAGCCATAATTGACGAAGAAGTCAGCAAACTACTTGCGCAAGGATTCATCGAGCCTTCCAAAAGCCCCTATAGTTTTCCCATAACATGGGAGCCCATGGCTCAGTAAGAGAACAAAAGAAGTAAGTGAACAACCAGAGAAATTTCCTGATTATAGTATTGTGAATGGTCAACTATATCGATATTTTCCGCGTGGTCTAAATGACCACGATTCAAATCCTTGGAAATTGTGTGTTGCTACACCGTTGAGACGCCGCATATTAGAGGAAAATCACGATCACGCAACCGCCGGACATCTTGGTATACGCAAAACCGGAAATAGAATAGCCCTGCGTTATTAATGGCCGGGAATGTTCCGAAATATTAGCCGGTATATAAGCAAATGTGAATCCTGTCAACGTACCGACCAAGAGCAGGAGCAAATTTTATCGAATAACGTCCACTCAAACAATTCGAAAAATATGGATAACCAATCGTGTCGTAAATATCGCCCTAACAATGGTCCGAATTACTATAGTAATCAGCATCGCAACTATATGAGCAGTTTTTCTCACAATGGCTCCAAACAGCAACAGTCCCAACCGCGTTCCAATCCATGTATATTGCCTAGCTATTGTCAGCAGAATAACAACAACCGCCAAAACAACGGTGGCAGTGACAGTAGCGGTGGCAAACCACCTTCCGACAGTGAAGGCCACTCATTTAAAACAACAACGCCAACTTCTGGCAATGAAATATACAGCTGGCGCAATGATTGCATCTATTCTTCGGCTCACAACTGCGGCAATACGTATGGCGACTCGGCTAACAATCACCAAGGGTATCAGCACCGTAAATGCTTCTCCCAACAACCTCAAATGCAGATTCGTCTCTAATGGCACTGCAACTGCACACATGCCTCCGGAGGTCAGAACTAACCTCGAACAGGCCCTCCGAAGATGCAAACCCAACCTGAAGTTTCTGATTAAAGTGGGGAAGTACAATACCAGGCAATCATAAGACGAAATGGGCAACACGATGTTCACCGATTGCCGGACTGAAGTCCAAATGCGCCCTGATACATCATATCCTTTTTCTTATTTATTTATTTTGTTTGCCTTTGTAAGTATCGGGTATTGAATACCACTTCCTATTTTATTAATGAATTTTATAATTTTTTAACACTAGTGTAATATATTACTTTTATGACTTTTCTTATTGCCTTTACACAATGGCTAATTATTGTTAAAATGTCTTAGAACAAAGACCCAACAGATGTATTCTTAGAATATTTCGTAGTATTTATTGTTTTGATTATCCGAAAAGGAGGGGCAATGTGACGAGCCAAAAGTCAGAGTTCGTTTTTGGCGCACATGAATCCTGTAAGTTAGTTATTTTTTGCCATTGCTTCTCCTTATGTATTATTGCTATTTTGAAATAAGTATATTTTTAATTAGACTATGATGAAGAATCGTTACTATACTTTAAACAAACATGGAACATTGAATTACTAATGTTGAGTTTACTTTTAAAGATAAATAATACAATATATATTATATAAATTTAGAATTAAATTTAAAATATTAACGACCGTTATACGGCGCCATCTGATACCAAATCAGGGCAACATAGATCAGAGATTATTAAATGTTACAACACTGCTGTCCTCAACAGCTGATGGATTACTTATGTATGTGTAAACAAACACCATGAGGCTGTAGATTCGTAAGTTCAACGACGACACTACATGCACAAGGGAATAATATAAGACAGTTGATTTACAAGTAGAGGATCAGTGAGTCGCCGGCCAGCAACTTGGTAAGACGTGCAGAGTTAACTTAGAATATTATTCAATTTAACTCAACTAGTCAAACGAAGTAAAAGAGGCCGCTTCTAATTGGGTGAGATAGAACTTTATTCACCACCCCAGTAGAAGAAATTCCCTCTGCCGTGGCTTACTGCGGGCTTTGTCTTTCCTAGGCAGGATAGAACCTTGTTCACCCTGTCACGTTGACAATAAGTCTGTAACTTCGTCGTCGCCGTGCTGCGATTCCTACGGACCCTCCAGTACGGTTAGTGTGCAAGAGTGAGGAGAGAACGGCGAGCTGAGGCTGATGCAGAATTTTATTCGCTCGGTGGCAGCAAGTCGGCGTTTAGATTGTGAGCAGCAACCGTGAGTCGGGACAGAATCTTATTCTCCCGCCAAAAGAGCGTCTGCCAAATTCCCCATAAGCATAATTGTAGCGCGGTGTCGGGTGAGAGCATTTATATAGAGAGACCACTCCTTTTGCGTAAGTGTGTTTAACGGAAGAGTGTTGTCGGTGACTTGGTGTCAGAGTCTAATTATAAATGGGATATACATCTAGTTTAAGAGAACTGTGAATATATACATTATTAAAGAGAATTAAAGGTGGTTCTACTCTTTCATCAGAAGAAATATAAATATTTGTAACGGACCCTGGCAGCCGCGAGCCTGCCCCAGCATAGAGCTAGAATGTGTCGTTACAGTTTTAAGTAAAGAAATTAGAAATCAAACATTTGGTAAAATATGCAGGATGAATGTTGCTAATTTTACTTAACCATTTGTTGCGTCTTTAGAGATACAACCATCTCTATTAATGGAATTGGCCTTGGAGAACATGACGCACACCGGTTGATACTACCCCACTGGAAATCTGATTTTCTCCCTATCCTTATATTATTGCATAAGCTTTTTTATATCTATCTAATAATATAGTTTATAGAGATTATCTTATATGTTATATTAATTTAACCTCTTCCTTAAAAAAAAGAAATTTAATAATAATTATACTCCGGATATTACGTATTAATGAATATTTTACAAAAATCGAATATGTATAAAATTAATGGTGTGTTTTTCCTTTATTCTATCTTTAAGCGCATCAACGTTTTCATGATTGAGTAAGAACTACGCTCATCTAATATACTCTAAATTTACATTTCTGAATAATTATACATTACATTATAGAAAATTTTTTATTCATATCAATAGTATCGAACCTGTACAGAAACAGTTTCTAATTTTTTGTCTGCGTGGGCTTAGTTAGAATTCGTATGTCTTACCGCCGTATCAAAGTAGACTTGCTCTAATAAAATTGCCTCCACTAAAAAGTCGACGATCGATGTTGAGTGCTTTATTTGTTATGGGACTGATTCGAGGCGATGTTGATTCGGAGTTCTTACTTAATCAACTTTACTTCAACGTTCCTGTAAGACCTACCCGCAATTTTGAAATCTTGGCATTAAAATATTTCCGCTCTGTTTATGCTAATAATGATTCTTTTCGTCGCGCTTTAATAAACGTTACCATATCATGAACTTATCTGAGAGTAATACCGTATTGAAAAGAAATCTTATTTTATATTTAAATTGTTGAACTAATTTGTTATTTAGTCAGTAAGGATGTAAAATCTATTGACTTATTAAATAAATAAATAAATAAGAAATAAAACATATAAGTTTGAAGAAAATAAATATTTAAAGAATTTAAAATTAAGTAATCACTGTATAATAAAGAATAATTGTCAACTAGTAAGAAATACAGACTTAGAAATAATACAATTAGATTTAGACACAATATTAATTAAAAACGCAATGAATGTCATGATAAATCAACCTTGTAATTTTGAAAAAATTGTATTAGACGGAAGCTATATAGTAAATTTTAATAACTGTTCAGTCAGGATAAAAGATTATTATTTTTCAAATATAATTCAGAACATGAAGAAAAAACAAATTATTGAAAACATAGACACGGTTAGAAATTTTTCATACAGAATGACGTTTCAAGAAATTGAAACAGAGAACACAAATAACATAAACCACTCCTAATTAACATATAGGTGTAACATAATAATTATACTTACAATACTTATTTTAATCTTTATTATTATGAAAAAAAAAACATAAAAATAAAATGAAACAATAGAATTCAGGAGAATTCTAATATAAAGGAGGGGGTAGTTATATATGCGAACCCTACTAAATATTCAAAACAATAAGTAAATGATAAACTGTAAATCTATTGCATCAGCAAAATCAATAATAAATATATTTCCGTTCCCAAAGTAAAACATTAAAATATTAAACAATTTCACGAACTATTGACAAATAAAATAATTTCATAAATACTTTAATTTTAACTGCATTTCCGCTCCAATTTAACTCAAGACATTTTTCTTGAGAAATATTTTTAACAAAATAATGAAATGCCCAAAGAACTGTTTACAGGTAAAAATCACACCATAAAACTAAAAAAGAATTATTTATTAATAAATTACAAACTGGCAGTTTATTGAGCCAATCAGAATTATGCTAATGCAATAGATAGGAAATAAGAAGCATTGTAAAAGAAATTAATGATTGTAAAGCTTAGTCTTAGTTTCTCCATTAAGCTCGATTGTCGTATCTAAATAAAATAAACTTGTTTGTTTTAAATAATAAAAAAGATTGTTCTTTTTTAAAATCCGAACTCGGTTATGCGGTTATGTGAATGGTTTGTTTATTTTCTGTGTGCCTTAAATAATACAAAGTAAATGTTTTTGAAGGGTTTTCTTATCTTTGTAAACAAGATGTCTTTGAAATTCTTTTGTAATATTTTATAATATTAATTAATCACGGGTGTCATAGAAACCGATGTTATCGGAATTGAAAGCGCCAGAAAATACTTCGGTGTCATGGAATCAAATATTATCGGTTTTATGTTCGAATTAGAATTAATGTCGGTTTTCGGTGTCACAGAAACCAATGTTGTCGGTTTTGTTATCGAAAATAATCCGATCAGTAGCTCGTTTATGTAACTCTCGCATCGACAAATTTTTCACACAAAACGATGGTAATGAAGACAAAACTATGTGAATTGAAACAAAAAATTGTTTCTCACATGTCAGTGTTTCTGTAATTACTTTTTGTGAGAACTGTCTGTCATTCGACCGCTTTTGACGTAGGTTATTGGATATTTGTAAATAAAAGTGTTTCTGTAAGAAAATTTTGTGATAAGTTTTACACTTGATTTGTCAAAACATTTGTGCATATATTCACATAAATTAAAATATATTAATTAATGTACTGGTTTTATGTTAATTTTAATAAAAATTTTTTAAATAAGAAATAGTTAATAATAAAACCTAATAATAAAAGTTTATAATAAAAGTTAATAATATTAATAATAATAATATTAATAATAACAATAATAATAATAGTAATAATAATAATAATATTAATATATAATATAATAATAATAATAGGTTGCGAAACTTATTTATTAATTAGATTTAATTAATTTTTATAATCACTTTTCTTTTTTTAAGCAAAAATATGTTCATTAGGTTTTCCACTCCTCGACTTATCACTTGTCCACTTTAAACTAAAAGTTTAATTTAAAGTGCACAAGTTAGATATGTTCGACGCAACGCTTATACAAAAACGCAAAAAAATTATATACATGTAAAAACAAAAATATCATAAAAAATTGGCTCTATGTTGATTTGTATGCATTCATGAAATAGCAAACCAACTAATATAATCAGGAAGATATTCTTATTAAAAATATTAATAAGATATTTTACACATGATCAAATAGAAACCAAATGAAATCAAGAAGAAAGACCTAGTTAAATAAGACAGCCTAATGAAATTAATAAGAAATTGTTGCTTTACACAATTTATAAGAAAACCTAATAGAATCAAGAAAATTTTCTCTATGGTTTGTTTTTTTTTGGTGCCAAAAATAATGGAATTTGAGTAAAAAAAATTGTAAATAATAATTTATTTCTAGCGTCTAATAATTCTAGTTGAAGTATGTCTTTATTTTTTGTTTTCATTAAATCTACGTTGTCTGTCATTTGGTCTGAAATGCTTTCTATTTCATTAAGGTTTACTATATGTAATACTATGTCCGATTCCTTAACTATCTCCTGATTTTTCATATGTTCAAAAAATTTAATTTCATTCAAATGTCTATAGGTCTGTCTGCGTACTTTTCCAATAGCAAATACTCAGTAACTTTTTTTGGGAGAGTAATACCAATTTTACTCTGTCGGCTGAGAATATTTCAAAAAGTACGCAGACAGCTTCCAGTGAAATTTTGCAAGAAAACAGCTGATGGGTGTGTAAACAATTGAACTAAAAAAAGCAAAAGAATTTTAGCAGAAGTGAATTCTCGCGGTAAATTCAAAAATTATTAATTAAAGTGAAGCTTAAAAAGTGTTGTAAATTAAAAAACTTGTTTATTACACTGTTATTATTTTGGTAAGTTCGATTTCTTCTTAGTTTTAAGTTTCATTTGTAGGATTTTTTATAAAACTTATTTTGCTTACATTGCCCAACATAGTGTCAGCTTAACAATGGATGACCTGCTTCGGGAGGAAAGATTGGTGAACCCTGAATACTGTTTGGATAGTGAAACGGAAGTCAACTCAAATAACTGCAGCGTATCTGAACGCCCGAGTTCTTCGCAAGGTGGTTCTTTATTATTTAATTAATTATTTTTTATTTACTTATGTATGTATATTTTACATTTGCATATACAGAAAATCTGGATGTGACGGCTTCATGCTTTAAGCGAAGGAAAACGTCTTTACAAGAGTACGTGGAAAATGCAGAGAAATGCGGAGATCTACAAACTATAATAAGTTATTATAGAGGAGCAGAGGACGGCAAGGGCAGAAGAAAGGAAGCAAATTATGGCAGAAAAATAACATTATTGGAATCATTGGTTCTGCTCTTAAAAGAATAGTGATTACTTTTGTTGTTTCAGTTTAATGAATATATGTAAGTGAATTATTTTATTTTATTTTTTCTTTACAGCGACCAATAAAGCCGAAATAAAAATAATGCCTAAATGGCACTAAAGCCGATTACAAAATGTATACACTTAACAAACACATAAAAAATAAAAATTTAAATACATACATATTTATATATTGAAATAAAAATGTTCCTTAAAAATAATGAAATGAGTTTTTAGTTCTCTGACGGAATTTGCATTGCTTGGCAAATCTCATCTCGCACACTATTTCCACGAGAATCCTCTTCGCCTCTTCAATTGCAACCTTTGTCAAACAAAGTTCTACTGATTCCATTGGTTCTGTCATATCCAATCCACTTAAATCACGGTGATACTGTATATTTGGACGTTTCTAGCATGAAGTAAAATATTTTGTTTGTTATAAATGTTAAAAATCAATACAATTCTAACTACTTACCTCTGCCATTGCTAAATTTCAATTGTAATTTTTATTTCACAAAATTTTTTTTCATTTAAACAGTAAATAAAAACAGCTGTTCGCACTAGTTGCAAAATCTTGCAAGAAGAAATTTCTCCAGTAACATTTTGCAAGTTCTCTAACTTCGAACTATCAAAAAATTCTCTTTTTGGCTCTCTCCCTGCAAGAGATTTGGAGTACGCAGACAACATTTTGCAACATTTTACAACATTTTGCACAAAATGATGCAAAATATGTGTACGCAGACAGACCTTATGTATCCTACTTGTTCTGTAAGTCGCTTTGTTATTATTAGTCCCTCAGTCGGTAGTGTCAACAGGAGTATTATCAATGTTGTCAACATCTGTAAATTTTAGAGGTTTTTTAATATTACAAGTATGTATTCTGTCAAATTTGGATTTCTTATACTTCGGTTGTTCCTTATGTCTAACGGCCTTATAATTTTTTATGAATCCTTCTTCCCTATTTTCTTCGTATTTTTTTCTAGATTCGTTTAGTTTTTCTATTATTTTCTTCTAGATTTTTTTTGATCATATTATTGTCGATTTTACCTGATTGAACTTCCCTAGGAGAACATGTGATGCTTGGATCGTTATAGTTTCTGACTGCTTTTTGGATCAATTGTTTATTGGGGTTTCTTTGCTTATTTTGTACAATATCCTGAATTTTTCGGCAATTGTATTATGCAATCGTTCAATGTCTGCATTACCTGTGTGGCTGTTGGGTTTTGTGAGATGTAATGCTACGTTTTCGTTATCTAAAAATTCCTTTATTTGAATGGCTTTGAACTCGTTATCCGCCACAATCTTTTTCGGTTTTCCTATTTCGGCAAAATGCTCCTCTAGCTGTTCGATAATTGTTATATGATTTCTGTCGTTTAACGGGTATGCTGCTCCAAACTTGAAAAATATATCTATTATCGTTTAAAAAATATATCTTTTTATTACGTAAGTATCTATATGCATAATCTCGTTGATTTCTGAAGGCGTTTCTGTAATTAATAATTTTGATTTATTTGGTTTCCTGTCATATTTTAGTTCCTGACATATTTCGCATTGATTGATTACTATTTGTATTCATTCCATTAAATTTTGATAATATATTCTATGTTTAATTTGGTTATATGTTTCAGTTATTCCTGAATGCATACTCTCTCTGATGTGATAGAAAGATATTTGTTTGACAACCTCCACTTCTGTTTCTATGTCTTAGGCTCTCATTGTGCATTTGGTAAAATTTACCTGTTTATTATTAGAAAACATTTCTATTAATTTTTCCTGAACTTTATTGTAACTGTGTTCTGATACCTCCGAAAATATTCCAACTTTTCCTTTGGTAATATATTTTCTGAATATCTCTCCCATTTCATTGAAATCTGCTTCTGCTATGAAAATAATTCTTTTGTTGTGTAATATCTTCATTTCCTCTACTTTGTTGTTTGTTATTATGATATGGATCTTGTATTTGTTGACTATTTCGTCCTTAATGTAAAAATGATCCTGTAATGCTTCCTCTGCTGACTGCTCTGGACTGTTGCACTAGATGTATTGTCATCTTCTATATTGTTTATTATATTAAAACTTTTTGTATTGTAAAATTCTTTCTGCACGTCTGTTTCATTAACCGTCTCTAACCTACTCAAAAAGTTCGCCACCCTATTTTCCTTTCCTTTTCTATGTCAAAATCGTATTCACCCAATTTCAAGAGCCAACGTTGATGCTTTGGAGAGATATCCTTACCTTTATATTTTGTATGCAAGAACTTAATTGGTTGATGGTCCGTACAAATTTTGAATTTTCTGCCATAAAGATAGGGTCTTAAGTAATTAACGCTCCATATTATAGCTAAAAACTAATTGTCTGTCGCAGAATAATTTCGTTCATGGTTATTTAGGGTTCTAGATATAAAACAGATTGGATGCTCTTCTTGTGAAAGGACGGCTCCTATGGCGTAATTTGACGCGTCTGTTGTCAAAAGAAATTTTTTTTCCAAATTTGGGTATCTTAAAATCGGATGTGAAATTATCAACAGTCTTAGCTTCTCGAAAGCTTCCACATATGTCGGGTCTTTGGTGTTTATTTTTACTCCTTTTTTTAAATATTTTATCGTGGGTTGCGCAACTTTAGCGTAGTCTTTTACAAATTTTCTGTAGTATCCTGTAAGTCCGAGAAAGCTTTTGATTTGTTTTTCTGTTTTTGGTAATGTTAATTCCTATATAATTTTGATTTTGTTAGGATTTGGCTTTATTCCGTCTTTAGTTAATATATGACCTAAAAATTCTGTTTCTCTTTTTAAAAAATTACATTTATCTATTTGTATTTTTAAATTAGCTTTTTCTAGCACCGTTAAAATTTCTTTGATTGCTTTGATGTGTTCTTTTAGTGATGTGCTGAATATTAATATGTCATGAATGTATACTACGGAGGTTTTGTTTATGAAGTCTCTTAATGTCTCGTTCATCAGTCTTTGAAACGTTGCCGGGGCATTTTTTAGTCCGAAAGGCATTCTTATAAATTCGTACAATCCATGTGGGGTGACGAATGCAGTTTTCTCCCTGTCCTCTTCTCTAATTAAAATTTGATGATATCCTTTAGCTAAGTCTATTGTCGTAAAATATTGTGCCCTTCCTAGCTTGTCCAGAATTGAATCTATATTGGGCAGTGGGAATTTGTCATCTATGGTAATTTCGTTTAATTTTATGTAGTCTACTACTAGTCTGTATTTTCTTTCTCCTGAATTGTCCAGCTATTTAGGTACCACTATTAATGGACTAGCATAACGAGAGCAATTTTTCCTAATTATAACTTGCTCTTCCATTTCCTTAATTTGTCGCCTTACTTCTACTTCGTGTTGTGGTGGATATCTGTATAGTTTGGCATTTATCTGTTCGTCCGTCGTTGTTTTGATTTCGTGTTTAATGTCCATTGTACTGGTCAGTCTGTCGCCTTCTTTAAAAAATGATTTCCTGAATGTACTTAAGATGTTCTTTACTTCTCTATATTCTTCTATATTCAAATGATCCTACTGAACTCTGTCCCAGTCAAAGTCTGATCCTTCCAATGTGTAAATTTGGATATTTTTATATGGATTTAATATAAAATTTGTTATTCTATTATTAAAGGATATATATGTCCGTCCACCAGATTTAGTATTGTGTTAAAACAGTTCATTAAATCAATTCCTATAATAAATTTGTATTTTTGTCTTTCAACTGAGTCATTTTCCACCTGATTTTCGCATTTTCCTCTACGTTAAACTCCTTAGGTGCGTCTGTTAATACTTCATAGCTTATTATATCCTTTCTGTTTATTGTGCTAATTTCAATTGGTTTTGTTAGTAATATTTTATTAAATTCTTTCATGTCATTGTCTACTAAACTTATGTTTGCACCTGTATCCACTAGCGCATTATATTCTTTATTATTAATTGTTATCTTCACGAGGGGTAAGAAGTCCGAGGTTGTTCCCAAAAAAAATGATTTTTGTCATTTGGGTTTTGTTTAAGTTGACCCTTGTTGCAAAATGTTCTCTTCTTTCATTCAACTTATAGTTTTGTACTTCATTACTGGAGTCCATGGGTGCTGTTAGGACTTGCCTAGTTTGTTCCAAGCGATTTTGGATGAAACATGGCCTAAGGTGTCCTACCTGCCTAACCCTCTGGATATTATTATAGTATTTGTTACCTTTCTCTATATTGTCAACCTCCATGGGTTCTACTGCAACCTGCCTAAACGGGTTCTGGCGATATTGGCCTGAATTCCGAACCTATTAAAACTGTTAATCCTTCCTGCATTAAAATTATAATTTTGCCTATGTTGCCCTGAGTTATTTTGGTATTGAGGATTCTACTGTCCTCCCTGTGGTACATTATTAATTCGATAATCAATATTTCTAGTTCTCGAATTTGCGGGTGCATTATTATACTGTTGTCTTTTATCCTGATACCTGTGGTTTCCTACGTTAGTTAACCTATCTTCTTTTGTTTTAAATTTTCTATATTCTGGCCTAATACAGCTGTCTTCAAATCTTCTACTTATCATTATTTTCAGAATATTATTTAACTGTCGTTCTTCATAAATTTTGTCTAATAACGTTCCCTGTGTCATCTCTTTTATTGTGTTCACTAATAAACTATCTATGTTACTAAGGTCAATGTAATGGTCACCTGTAGAATATATTACTAATTCGTCCGACTTATATTTAATTTATTGAATTTCTGTCAATAATTCATTAACGTTATTTACCTTAAGATTTTATATCTTTCTGTAGAGTTGGTATGGTTCAATATCAGGAAGATACCGTAGTTTCAGCGTTTTCTTTATTAGTTGCCAGTTGTCTGGTTCCGGAATATTTATTATCACGTTCTTGGCTGGGCCTTGTATGGTTCTATAAAAAATGGCTTTTATGGCTTCTTTTTTTAATTCCTCATCTCTTATTGTTGATAGTAGGTACTCCACACTGCTCAGGAATGAATTGATTGTAATTTCTCCTATAACCGAAAACACGTAGATATGCAACATTTTTGTGGATCCTGTCCAATTGATTATGTTGTGGTTGCTGGCTTTGTAATTGTTGCCATTGTTGTTGTTGTCCGTCTCGTATAGCTGGATTTTGCTGTTGTTGTTCTAATTGTTGCGCTTGTTGCTGTAATTCTACATAAGCTTGGCGCAAGTGTTCCAGCTGTTGCTCTTTCCAGACCAATTCGTCTGCCAGGCTAATCTGCACTTGAGCTTGTTCCTCCATTGTTCGGTTTTTGTCGAATATTCGTTGCCTTAATAAACTTGTTTTTGAGAAACTCAATAAAGGGTTGTGGCGTCTACTTGACATCAATGTACACGTCACTATTTAGTGGTTTTCACTTTTTCTAAGTGTTCGCTGCACAATTATTTTATTAATGTTTATAGTGGCGTTCAATATTTTTTTTTAATTGTTCACTGCACTATATTGTCTCTTGTTTTTGTAGCGTCCACTTATAATTGTAAGGGCTCACTGCACTACTGTGGGGTTTCACTTCAACTTTAATAAATGTATACTGTACAAAATTCAATTTAATATGGTTCGTATCACTGGATCCTTTTACTCACTAGAATCCTACCGACTGCGCCATTCACATAACAGCATAACCGAGTTCGGATTTTAAAAGAGAACAACCTTTTTTATTATTTAAAACAAACAAGCTTATTTTATTTAGATACGACAATCGAGCTTAATGGAGAAACAAAGACTAAGCTTTACAATCATTAATTTCTTTTACAATGCCTCTTATTTCCTATCTATTGCATTAGCATAACTCTGATTGGCTCAATAAACTGCCAGTTTGCAATTTATTAATAAATAATTCTTTTTAAATTTTATGGTGTGATTTTTACCTGTAAACAATTCTTTGGGCATTTCATTATTATGTTAAAAATATTTCTCAAGAAAAGTGTCTGGAGTCAAATTGGAGCGGAAGTTAAAATTAAAGTATTTATGAAATTATTTTATTTGTCAAGAATTCGTGGAATTTGTAATGATTTTGCTGATGCAATAGATTGGCAGTTTTATCATTTACTTTTGTTTGGTTTTGAATATTTAGTAGGGTTCGCATATATAGCTCGCATGAAATTCTTTTCCTACCATCATTATAATTATTAAAAAAATCTACCTAAATGCCTTTTTGCCTACCAAAAATTCAAATTTCAAAATTAATTTCGTTATTAACAGGAACACTGATCCAATTACACTAGCATTAATCATACAAGATAAAAACGCAGCCCTTTCATAGGAGAATCTGTATATGTCCTCAAACGGGAAATCATGCGCATGTCATAATCTGTTTTTCTATCATTCTTGCATGTATATGCATATAACCTAGCATTTCTGTTAACAAGTTGGCAGCTAAATAGTTCACGTTTTGAAATATGGACGCTCTACCAAACATATAAGTCCCCGTCCACATTTGCAATTTTGTTGCATGCAATTCTGCTTTGAAATTGCTTTAGTGTCCACATTAGAAAAATATGGCATTGCAATTGTTGTATTTCTTATGCCTTCTTTTCTCTTCTTCTTATTATATTTTCTTCAAGTTGAATAGTGAGAATTGCAAAGCAAAAGAGAACTGCCGAGAACATGAACCTCTGTACCCCTCTCCAAGCTTCTACCGCTATCACCTACAACATTCAAGAATTGCTGCAACAAAACTGCATATGTGGGCGGGGACTAACTTTCTAAATACAGCAATTGGGGTATTCACACTTCGTGCTATTTAGTCATATTGTCATAAAATCATAATATATTAGACCAGTTTAAAGTTTAAAAGTTGTTGAGTGCTGTATATAAATATGTCATAATATAATAGCACTCTTTCAGATAGTTATTTCTGTTGTCATAAAATGCTCTAGAGATCTGCGTCGAACGGTTGAAAATCTTTAGGCGAGACGGCGTTACATACGCCGTCGACTAAGAAACGGTTAACAAATTTTTTATACCTGTATGTCTGTACACTAAATCACATTTTTGTAATATGAAATATATTAAACGAGCACTAAATCGCGAAAACAACAGAGAAATTTTTCTCTTTTAACTTAAGTAGCTCGCAGCCACTGAACGCTTCTCCGTATGTCGCCGCAAAAAAATGTATTCAGCTCACATCCAGGCAGGAGCTGTTAAAAGGGTATTAGACAGGCATACATGACGGCAGACATGTACTTTGGCGTACAAAATCTATCTGCCTAATAGCATGCATGTCGAATACGTCCGAAATATACGCCGGTTTTAAAAAATTTTTGATTTTCTGATGTCTGTGACGTACCAACATACTCGTGTAATAAGATGGCCGTCGTACTTCATGTAAAATAAAAAATGTTGAATAAAAAATGTCTTTCAGTAACGTTATATTTTGCGAAGAATTTAATGAACAATCACCCCTATCGTGAATAATTTTTCCCTCGAAATTTTTCCCTTTTCCCTAAATTTGCAATCGTGAAGACGTTCCCCGTGAATGATTTCACGCTAACATTAAATTCCCCTTATCGTGAATGATTTCTTTCCCGCGAGTTTTTTCACTTTTCCCTTTAATTCATTCGCTTTGTTTTTGGTGGGGAACAGAACAAAAAATGTAAGTAGTTTTTATTACAAATCAAAGTTTATTATATTTTATTATTATAGTAAATTTTATTTAAGAGCAAGATCTGTTAATAAGGCACAAACCGATATAATGCTGAATAAAATGCAAACCAACAGAGCGATTGCCTGCGGCTTTGTGAAGCTTCCGAAAGATGTTGTGGTAGACTTTTGGAATTGGAAGGAGTCGTGACAAGCTCCAGGATGTGTGGCGTCAACATACCGTATTCTCATTTTACTATCACATATCTTTAAAGAAATTATATTCACAACTAACAATTAATGTATATATTTACAAAAATATAGCTTACAAGTGTAACATTTAAGCTGTGGTGCCCTTTCCTGTTGTAGTAAAGATGATTATTATCTTTTGGTGTTATAATATTGATGTGTGTCCCATCAATACATCCTACCACACCAGATATCCCAAACTTCCGGTAAAACTCCTGTGCAGTGATTTTATTTTCTTCTTCCGATGGATAGGTTATCCACTGCCCACAAAGATTTCCCTCAAGAGCATCTAATACGCTTGAAAGAATCTCCGAAAAAGTTGACTGTGCCATTCCTATTTCGTAGTCTCTAGCTACGCCCTTTTGGTAACCTCCTTCTGCGAAAAATCTTAAGCAGGCACAAAGTTTTGAAATTGTAGAAATTCCAAATAACTTTTTTGTGGAAGGCAAAGAATTGTTCAGCTTGTCCAGCACATATAAAAACGCAGGCTTGTTTAACCTGTAATGTTGGATAAACCTACAAAAGCACAGAAAATATAAAAATAAATTTTTATTGAATTTGGCTACTTACAAGGTATCTGGTAACTCCAGGGGATTGGATGCGTCCCGTAAACGTCGCCGAGCAATTCGCTGCTGCTTGCTTTCCTCCTCTTGTAATAATAAAGCTGCTCCAATTCCGAACATTATGTATTTTTAAAATTTTATATTTTTATTTTCAGATATGTATGTTCAAGTACAAATTTGTTTGACTTTTAATGTTGTTTTCAGCTTCTTCTCTTTTTACATTCACTGAGAATTGATTACGGGAATAATTTTTCACGGGAGATTCACGATACCATTTTTCCCCTCGAGTGGAATAAAAATTTCACGTGAACAAAAATTCCACTTGCTATTCACGATAGGGGTGCATATAAAAGCCTGCCGCAATAAGAAATTAAAAATTTTTCGGATACAATATATTAAATTTTATTTTTGTTTTCCTTCGCTTGTAATTGTATTTCACTGATAACCATCGCCTCTACGACTTTCCGCTTCATTGCCATGTTTTAACCTCAAAATTTTTGTGTACTGAACAGCAATGTGGCCATTTTTGTATTGTGTGGCACTTTTGCCGATAGATTTAGCTTTTTTTATATTTAGCTGTATATATTCCATTTTGCAGTTAGCATTTTTCAAATACATATATATTTGGAATTTATTTTAGCAACATTTTATCCCAAAGATTTATTTATGCAAAATCTGTAGAAGAAATTACGGCTTTGGAACATCAGTGGAAGAAACTAAATTCATATGAATGCTTAAATAAGAATTCAACAGTTGACTTTTGGGTATATGAATACAAAAATGCACTAAATGAAAATCCCTTCAGTCAATTAGCTACTTTTGAAATGAAGTTCCTGTTTTTTTTCATTTATCAACGCGAAAGTTGAAAGGTTTTTTAGTGGCATGAATCTCATAAAAACGAAATTTTGAAATATAATGATGTTAAACCTATGAATACGCTACTTTATATCAGGTGTGGTTTAAAACGGGTAAGTACATGTTGCGCAAATTTAAAAATAACGAATTATCTGATTAAAATTTGTTAAAAGAATATATATTATAATGATATATTGAACGGATCTTCAAAAGATGAAGAATATTCATTTGATGACGTATTTAATTTATAATTTTAAAATATGTTATATAAACTATATTCAAATACTAATTAATAGCCATTTCTGGCTAAAGTTACCTTGATTTTTTTTTGTTAATGTGCACACATATGTACATATACTTCAATGTATATTCTGTTACTTTTTAATCACTTTGTTTTATAGAAATGATGAGCAATAAGTGCTTATAGGGAAACATTATTAAAAATAAACCATTTATAAATATATATGTATTACCTAAGGTAACAAAAGTTAATAAATTAAAGTTTTAGCATTATTTTGTGGCAGTTTAAGATTCTTTTTACCATTATTTTAAAGCCGATTTAGCTGCAAAATATATTTGATATGGCCACACAGTTGCTGAAGTATGTTCGAAAGTGTGATAGCAAAACACAAACTACGCCAACGTACATGCCTGCCGACATGTATGCTTGTCTAATAGCCCTACTAGAATTTACATATACAAATGTATTTAGCAGACCATGTTATGACGGGTTGTTCACACTAGTCATATATTTCGTGCTATTATATTATGACTACAGTGTGAATCCCCCATATATATTTTATTTCGCCGACGTTTTTAGCGTTTTTACTGGATTAATGCGACTTGAAATTGCTTCTTGTGATTGACATACATACCTTATTTCTTTTTCAATAACTGAATTCAAAAATTCAAATCGGCCAATTGAAGGGTTTTAGCTAGTTCCTATGCGCATTTCATCGGGGCTAATGATCATCAGGGTACCTTTACCCAATATTTCTTATGGACAATAAATCAGTGGATATTTATATGTAGCTTTAGTTAATTTTGATGAAAGTTCAAACTCTATTTAAATACGCTTTCAGCTTTACAGTCACTTAAGTACTTCAAATAATTTATGCACCATGAAATGTGTAAATAAAATTTGCCATTGTTCAGACAACAGGTGTTTTGCTTATTATTCAAAGTATTTCAAGTGTTGCGTATGTGCTAGTACACATGAGAACAGTTATGCTGGCATAATATGGCAGTTTGTTGGCATTTTCGGTGAGGGGAGTGGTTTTTACGTGGCACAATTTTTCATCCAGCTTCAAACCCGCATTAGCGGAACAAAACTAATACATACGCACTTATGAAAACAAAGAAACCACAGGTTCTGTGCTTTGTATTTTACAGAGCGTTTTTCAATCTTCAGATGTAGAGCTGTACAAAACAGCTCTTTTGAGTGAGCGCTCTTTTTAGCTCCGCTCACTTTACTGAATTAATTCATTCAGTTCATTCAGTTGTTTCAGTTCATTCAGTAGCTCAGTTGTTTCAGTACTTCAGTTTATTCAGTAACTCAGTTGTTTCACTAGCTCAGTTCATTCAATAGCTGTTGTTTCAGTAGCTGGCAACTCTATAAATAGAGAGCACTACATCCCTGTATGCATTAGGACTGTGTGTGAATTAATTCATTTTTTTCGTATGGATTTTGACATACAAACTGAAACATCACTAAAAAGAGCTTCTGAAAGAGACAGATCTACTGAATCAACTGAAACAACTGAGCTAAAAACGCTCAATTGAATGAAAGATTCACCTCGTTCAATTGACTGAATGATTCAATTGAATTAATTCATTCAGGAGCTGTACAGCTCTATTCAGATGTCCATCGTGGTGTAAACATGAATATGAAAACAGAAGGGGGTTGATCGCGGCAACAAACAGTAGAACTAATAAAAGAAACTCATTAAAGTTTTTGCAATAATTTTTAGTAACTAGTAAAAGCAAAAATTGTTGATTACAGAAAATTTCAGCAATATTTTACTGAAATTACTTAAATAAAAGTTATGGTCGCATGAATAAGCAAAAACTTCGATTGGTTTTTGAATAGTCTTTTTAATTATGTGTGAGAAAATAATCTTATATGAATGTACCTTTAAAAATTCACTTTTTATATTTCTAAAATTGCACTACATTCATACTTTTTTTGTTTGCTTATTTGTCTTAAAAAAACAATTATGTATAAACTATAAAAACATTAGTTAACA